>CM035434.1:128067469-128394969 GCA_020310875.1 Ceratopteris richardii | reverse complement strand
ACCTCTCACATTTCACAAACCAAGGGTTAGATTGTCTTAGTACCTATGGATCTCTCACATTTCACAAACCAAGGGTTAGATTGTCAAAGCAGCATTAGGAATGCATTGCCCAAAGGTATCTGATTTGAATGGCTTAAAGGCATTAAACCTAGAGATATAAACTGGGTCAACTCATGCGTTGCCCAAAGGTATCTGATTTGAATGGCTCAAAGGCATTATAACTAGAGATATAAACTAGTCGAGTTGACCCAGGCATGTCGTGCACTCTCGAGGGGGGTTGAAGTCACAACCTCCACCTCAGGAAGTTACACTTCAACCAAGTCACTTATAGCACACGAGCAAGCATTGAGTGTGAGTTAATTCTAAACTATTCATTGGCATATTAAGAGACAATCACAGAAAGAAAGAAAGAAAGAAGGAGACTTCACTAAAATTTAACGAATCCGTGAATGTTTTCATGGGTATTATATGACTTGTATGGGTCAAAAAATAGATGAAAGTTGAAGATCGATAGTCTATGCCATATGTTTCTGTAATGAAAAAAGGTTTTGATCATGTGGATCATTATCCATCAAGGAATTTGAACGTATGCAAATGCATAGAACTATGAGGTCGGAAACTTGTGATGCATAACACAACATAAATGAGGATCATATGAATTCATATAATGGATCATATGAATTTAACAAAAAAATTTCATGACCTAGCACTGCCTTTGAACAAGCTAAGTCA
The DNA here is from genome assembly GCA_020310875.1 of Ceratopteris richardii. Classification (NCBI taxonomy): domain Eukaryota; kingdom Viridiplantae; phylum Streptophyta; class Polypodiopsida; order Polypodiales; family Pteridaceae; genus Ceratopteris; species Ceratopteris richardii. The sequence goes on along the minus strand of CM035434.1, from coordinate 128,394,237 downwards.
GGTGATCCGGTGCTCCTCTCCTATGTGCAATGCTATTAGAAGTGAAGTGTTTTGGAAAATCTATTTTTTTTAAGAGGAAGTTTGGCTTTAGCCTACTCTCCCATGATTTGATTAAAATAAAGGAAAACAAAAGCATAGGTTGATGGGCCTAGCACCCATGGGACCCCCCAAATCCCACAAAGCAAGGGAAGAACATACAGAGCTAGAGGGTTTTACAAAGGAGTTTGATAACCCTTTTCGCCCCTCTCATGCGAGGCCCACTTGGCTTTAATCTTGTTGTTCTCGAGGAAAAACACTCTATGGTGCCTAAATGGAGGGGACTTCTTATAATTGGAAATTCTTTTTAATTATAAGAAGTCCCAATTTAATTTTGGAGACACCACTTCTGCTGGGATCACCCGTCGAGAGAAAGTTTCTGTAGATATGTTCCAATTTGAAAATCTCTTGATCCTTTGGTCTCCAACAGGAGAGAAGGTAAATTGTCAATGAGATAAGGAATGTATTAATTACCATGGTGTGCCCTACTAGATTGATCTACATATCTTTTCAGTAGGCCAACTTGTTATCAACCTTAGAGAGGACCCAATTCCAACTTTGATCCATCGAAATGCCAAATCCCATTGGAATACCTAATAGGCAGAAGATTTGACCCCTCGGGACCATTTGACAACCCTGATCAGTGAGGAAGCGGGGTGGAAGGCCATTAATGGCTCTGAAAGTGGTTTATCATGGTTTATTTTGGATCCTGAAGCCACGCATAAGGAAAGATGTGCAATCAACTTCAATAAGCTCCCTAGAGTGTGGTCAATAGAGAAATCCATCCAAATATTTAGGTAGAAAAAAAAACCTTGCCCCACTTTAGACACCACAAGGTGTTCATTCTAAAAACCAACAAGCTGGGAAGCAAGTAGACCACTCTTGGATGCGACAAAAAAAATTATAATTCTTTTTTGTAACTCTCTCTAAACTTCCTTTTTTTAATAAAAGCAAGTTCGGCCAAAGCGTAATCTTCCTTGCTTGAAGATATTTTCCTTGTTTTATAAAAATTTAAAGATATTTAGTACAAAAAAAAAAGCTTCGTATGTACATGAAAATTGCCGAATGCTTGGCAATCACTCAATACATGAGCCCATCCCATTCACACATGTTTCTCTGAAGCTCCTACTACATTTTCGTTTCGCCCACCATATCCTTTGATGTTTATCAAAGTAAGGTTCCATCATCATGTCAATCTCTAGTTCTACAAAGTTATGTTCCAGTTCTTACCGACAGCCACGTCTGCCTTCTCAAAGTTGTTGGATCACTCAGTGTTATCGTCTCCATAGAATGTACCTAAAATTTTCTTCAGCTTTTTAGTTTGAGACACGAGAGAGAAGATCGTGCATCAAAGGCATGCGAGAGAAGATCGCAAAGACATGCGAGAGAAGATCGCAATATCTTTTATGAGAGAGAAGATCGTAGTACGTTTTGCGAGAGAGAAGATCGCAGTACCTTTTTGGTCGCCGAAGGAGAGGTAATGTATTTGACCTCCTCTTCCCAACGAGAAAAGAATCGCTTCTTTCGCCACTCATTTTCACTTGTATGAAGCGTCTCTATTTACGAGAAAAGGAGAGTCAAAAGCGATGTAAAAGAGGAGCTGATCGGCGATGGATTTGTGCAAGACAAAGCAAAGAAGAAGAAGAAAGTTTCGTAGCCCAAAAGGAGGATAGCGACCCTCAAGAGTTTTTTTAATATAAAGGAAGTTCGGCAATAGCCTACTCTCCCGGACTTGAATTAAATTAAGAAACAAAGGTACAATAGAAGGGGTCTAGTGCCCACGGGACCCCCCAAATCCCACAAAGCAGGGGAAGCATGGTTGATTCCTAGGTTGCATTACAAAGAAGGTTGATCACCCTCTCGTCGCCCTCATGCGGGACCCACTTGGGTTTGAGCTTGTTGTTGATCAAAAGGAGGACTTGATGGTGTCTGAAGGGGGGGGATTTCTTACTGTTGACAATCCTTTTGCCAAGGAGGAATAGAGATTTTTCAATCGACCACTCCCTGAGGGGGTCGCCGAAGTTGAGAGCACACCGCTCTCGCCAAATTTTCCACAGGACTTCCCCTCTGATTGCGTTCCAGAGAGCCGCAGAGCATCCAATCGCTTCTCCCAAGAGGACTTGTTTCCAACTAAGCTGTTTCTGAACTCTGATTTTCAGTCCAACCATCTGCCAGATTCTGGAGGAGTTGGGGCAAGTAAGGAAGATGTGTGGGACATCTTCGATTGCACGGTGGCAGCGTTTGCACCACGGAGGGATCCCACAAATTTTGCTTGCCTTATGGTTAGTCCAAATTCCGCGATGAAGAATTTGCCATAGGAGGACAGACTTCTTAATCTCTATAAGTGGGTGCCAGATACCCATGAATTTCATGTCCCACCGAAGCCGCGTCCAAGACAGGCACCACTTCTTGTTGAGGCTGATCTGGAGGTCATTCGTTTCTTTAATGTTCGGGATTTTGAGTAGGCTATTTCCATTGTGCCATTTGAGACCACGCGCGTTCGGAGCATCATGTCCCACGAGAAGGCGAGTTTTGTGACGATCCCAAGCGAGGCATCTGCTTGCAAGGTGTTCCATTCTTCGTAGGAGATGTTTATACGAGGGTCGATGTCCTCGAAGTTGATCCAGCTGTTGGTGTCGTGTTTCCAGAGGTGTTTCCATTTTTTGAATCCTTTGTTCCATAACTTCTTGGCATTTTGGATGTTCCACGACTCCACACTCCGGATGCCGTGTATCGGAAACCAGATAGAGTCGTTTTGTCTGATTCCGGCCGCCCACTTCCAGTCCTCACTAATTCTTGTGAAGCTTTTGACTTTATTCCAGCCCTTCCAAAGAGAGCACACGAGATTGGAGCCTTTCGGGAAGACAGGAATCGGGGAGAATAGCAGGGTCATGATGTCAAGGTTCTTCCAGTTCGGGAACCCCGTGAGGGCCAACTCATTTTTGTTTCTGAAGATCAGCTTGGCCCACGAGGCCTCCCTATTGCACCAAGCTTTAATCATCCATTTGGCTGCTAGTTTGTTAGCCATACACCCAATGTCCAGGATGCCAAGCCCCCCGCTATCTCTAGGGCTGGTGCAGATGGCCCATTTGATTTTAGGCACCCCCCTTCTGTTATGATCACCCGTCCAAAGAAAGTTTCTGCAGATGCTATTCAGTTTGGACAGGCCTTGCTCATTCGGTCTCCAGCAAGAAAGGAAATAGATGGTAGACGAGAGGAGGAACGTGTTGATAACCATCGCCCGTCCAGCGAGATTGATTTGCATGCCTCTCCAGTAATTGAGCTTGTTTTCAAGTTTGGCCAGCACCCAGTTCCATCTCTGCTCCATAGAGACGTCAAACCCCAAGGGGATTCCAAGCAGTCGAAAGATTTGGCCCTGCGGAATGATTTGACAGTCATGATCAATGAGAAGGCCAGGTTGATGTCCCACAATGGCCCTAAAGGCGGTCTTATTGTGGTTGATTTTGGATCCAGAGGCCTCACAGAAGGTATCAAGACACCTCCAGAAAGTCTCCAGGCTGGTATTATCATTGTGAACGAACGCATTCATATCGTCAGCAAAAAGTCTCATGATGATTTGACTGTGGTCGTGAGGTAGCTGGAGGCCTTTGATATTGCCAGCCTCCACATGATGAGCCACAAGTCTGCTCAGCCCCTCAGTGGCGATGGCAAAGAGAAGGGGGGCAAGAGGGCACCCTTGTCTAATAGATCTTTTAAGATGTATCGCCTTCGAAAGTTTGCCGTTAACATTAATTTGGGTCGTTGCGTTGCCGAGAAGGGTCACGATCATCTTGGTGAATTTCTGACTACATCCGAGGTCTTGGAGCGACTGCAGAATATAGTCCCATTCAAGCCTATCGTAGGCTTTGTCAAAGTCGATCTTGAGGAAGACCACATCTTGATTGGACTCTTTTGCCAATTGAATACCTTCCCAAAAGTCCATAATGGTTTGGTCCTCACTAAGCCAAGATCTCAGGTGGCACGCAAGTCTGTTGGCAATGACTTTGGCGACGATCTTGTATCCTGTTTGGAGCATCGTAATTGGCCGCCAGTTCTCGATTCTGTTTTTTTCCCCCTTCTTGTGAATCAGCTTGATAATTCCATTATTTATACAAGAAGGAAGAGCACCAAATTTTAGCGCTTCTTGCCAAACCATCCGAAGAGGGGTGGCAACCACCAGCTTGAAGGATTTAAAAAACTCGTTAGTGAGTCCGTCGGGTCCCGGGCTTTTACCGAGAGGGAGGGCATCAATGACCTCAATGATTTCTGATTCAGAGATCGGGGCATGAAGCAGGGAGTGGAGGTTGGGTGGTATTCTCCGGGGGGAAACCCTAGATATGGCAGCCATGCAGTCCCTTCTAAGGTGGGAGAGGGGGTTCGAGGTTCCCAGGAGTCTCGTGAAGTGCCCTTCGATGATGCCAACATTATCTTCTTCCGAGTTGCAAACATTGCCATGTGGGTCTAGCAGTAGGGGAATCGTTTCTCTGTTGTGTTTCCTTTTAAGGATACTGCACATCTCTTTGGTGGGTTTGTCGGCTTTTCCAGCCCACCAATCCTTGAAGAAGATTTGCAAGTTTTTCCTTTGTATTTCTTCCTCGTATCTCAACGCTGCTCTGATTTTCCAGAGACCTTTCTGGGCTTGGTGTTTTCCTTTGTTCACTTCCTCCTCGAGTCGCCAGAGTCTGTGGTAAAGTGCTTCCCTACGAGCCCGGCGCACTGTCTCGAGCATCTTCTTAGTTCTGATCATGATCTTGCGAGATTTGTCGACCGCACTTCTCCAGCACTTGGCTGGGGCCAAGCCAGAGGCGAACGCCACCTTCCACACATCGGCAATCTCTTGATGGACGGAGGGCAGAGAGAAGGTGGAAGCGTTGGCATGGAACCACGGAGCCTTGTGGGTCCTGTTGGACGGTTGAAAAGTGATAACGATCGGGTAGTGATCAGAGATGGTGAGGTCAGTACGTTGCGTGATGGAAGGGTGGCCCCACAGATGAGTAAAACTCTGAGAAATGTAGCATCTATCAAGTCTAGCTTTCCTCAGATCATCGCCCGCTTGGAGATTCGACCAGGAAAAGCCATTCGAGTCTTTGAATTCGACCAGATCCAAGTGGAGTTTGGTCATGTCCCACGTTTCTTTCTCCCGACTGTCAATGACCCTGCCCTTGCCCATCCATCTGTCCCTAGGGTCCTCCACCATGTTGAAGTCTCCACATATAAGCACGTTGTGGGGAAGCGAGTCAAGAGAAGTCCAAGTGTTCAGCCTCTCCAAATCCCCGTTAGGGGCGTACAAAGAAACCATAGTAACACAGAGGGGAGCACCAAAGGAAACCGCAATCCAGCGGTGATTTACATCTTCAATGTAGTTCTCAAGCTTTTCAAGCCAGGGTTGTTTAACACCAATAGCCGTTCCACCGGACCCCCGCTGGTGCTTTGTTGGAATCCACACATGGGCCGAGGAAACCTGTCTGAGTCGTTTCAGAAGGTCTTCTCCATCGATTTTAATCTCTTGAATGCATATAATGTCTGGTTTTAAGCTAATGTCGCGGAGCCATTGACCAATGGTGGCCGCTCTTGAGGGGTCGGTTAGCCCCCTAGCATTTAGCGAGATGACAATCATTTTTGTATTGATCCCTCTTTGCGGGAGGGAGCCTTGTCCTTTCTTCTCTTGGCTTCATCTTTCTTTTTCGCTGGGATCTGATCCCGATTTAGAAATCGGTTCTTGTGGGGGCTTTTCCAGGGTAGCTCCATAGGCTGTTTTCCTTTGCGGGATATTCCTTGCTGGGGGGAACTGGGCCCCGTGTTCGGCGCCGTTTCCGAGATCGTCGATCCAATGATGGAACTTTCACTATCCATGTTGTCTTCATTACTAGTGGTGAATCCATCTTCTTTGCTTGTAGTATAGCCCTCCTGGGGGGTTTCTTTGTTGTCAGGGATCTCTAGGGCATTGTCGTAGGTGTCTACCTCGAGTGGTTTCCCACCTGGATAGTCCAGCTCGTTGATCTCATTTCCTAGATTGCAATACAAATTGCTGTTGGGGGTGAGTGACAGGTTGTTTCTCTCACCGTTGGCCCTCGGACTTCTCTTCCTTCTTCTTCTAACTTCAGTAAAGCCATCTGCATCAGCTTTTGGATTTTCCCCTTCCTCAAGAGTTGATCATGGTGAGGAAACCTGAGTCAAATAGAAGTGATTCAAAGTACGAAAGGACCATCCCTAGGAGTACTAAAGAGATAACTTTCTTGATGTTCTCGTTGGGCCGTAAAAGAGTAACTTGACAAAGAAGAGGAAAACCCTATTTATGGGAGCCACGAAGAATCCAAAAAGCAATTCAAAAGAGAAGTATTCAAGGTAAAAACTTGATGGAGATGGTGCTTTATTTTAACATTAAAGAGAGACATCCTCGAAAGAGAAGGAACCAAAAAAAGGGACATGAAAATGAAAAAGGGACCAGCTTATGACTAACTTTTATCACCTTCGGGCTGCTTAAATCAGATGCGTTCAGGAAGTCCTTTCCTTGTGTCACTTTCAATAATTTTAACCCGTGGTTTATGGAATATGAGGAGTCCCATGGTAAATTTCCTTCACCTATACAATTGCTCTTTCAACCTAATTTAACCAAGAAAAATTAAGCTTCGATCAAATTTACTCTCACTACAATAGATCGATGGTATACCGAGGTTTTTACCGAGGGAAATGAACGCGGCTTTATTTGCCGCGACGCCGGTGTAAAGGTCGGTATGTGCGTCAGTACCAAAGCGTCGGTATAAGCATCGGTATAAGCATCGGTATATGCGCCGATATATGCGTCGGTATATGCATTGGTATATGCATCGGTAATACAGGCGCCCATACCGGCGCCCATACTGAGGCCCTGCTGGAGGTACCATCGCATGTATCGTTGCCTGCTGGGTGTACCGACGCTTATTCTGATGACATTACTAGGAGTACCGTCATGTATACCGACGACCACACCTGCAAAAATTTTTTTGGGCAGAGTGTGTTGTCTTTTGCTACAGCAACATTACCATGATGTTGCTTAACAATACACTCTGCCCAAAAAAAACCGAGTACATGTGATGTGTACTCTAATGTCAACTGAAATATGATTTCATGAAACAGAGTATTATTGGACACAAAAGAGATAATCAGAATGAACCATGAACCATGTACAAAAGAAGTTATCGGTCAGGAGTCTGCTGCTGCTCGTCACGAATCATATCCCACTCCTCAGCATCTAACCATACAGGCTTTGGTAAGCCTTCTCTGAAAGCATCACGAGCCTCGGATCGTCGATGGGACATAACCTCACGTGCGGTGTGCAGAATCCACTCTGAACTGAGAAGAGACTGTCCATCGGCTGGTCGGAACTCCTGATAAATCATCTGTGTGATATAATTCTTCCGATATTTATCCTGCCCACTCCATTTCAGCATGATAGAGTGTCCAAACTGGATGGAGCAAAGCTGTTGTATGCGTGCACACATTGCTTTGCTTGCTGCATCCATCACTAGAGCTCCATCTCGGATACTATACACCTTGGAGTCATCATGGTCATGAGCACCCCAAGGTGTACGTGGTGTTCCACGTGGTGTACTGCGTGGTGTACCTACATCTGAGGTACTCGTCCTAGGAGTAGAAGCCGGCGACACAACATCCGTCGCACTGCCTCCACAATAGTCACCTCCTCCACCTCCAAATCTACCTGTAGATCCACTCCTAGAACCTCCTGCTCCAAAGCGTGACCTCAATCTACGAGACGGGCCAAAACCTGTATCGCGCTGAGGTGTTGAACGCACATGTCTACTAGTAGACCCAGTAGGAGATGGCTGAAAAGATGGTCGTGGTGGAGTCACAAAGCTAGGAGACATACCTCCTATGGGAGTAGCACCACCTGCAGGAGTGACACCGAAGGGAGTGACACCAGCGGGCCATATACGCGGGAGGAACCTGAGAGATGAACTCCAAAAACTGCTCCTCTGTCATGGAATGTGGAGTGACTGGAGGACTGTCTCCCATCGTGCTCTATAATAAAAGAACTCAAATAATTAGCATGTGATAATAAAAGTAATATAGAGAATAAACAAAAAAAAAACAAATATTAGTACGTACAAGTGTTTTATTCAAAAGTCCTCTAGTCTAGCATCCTCTTGAAGATCCGATGCACCGAGAATATCTATCTCTATATTGATGGCTTCTAAATTGCTTGCTATGCTGGTTTCCTCCCGATCATCATCTATTGCTTCGTCTTCTCGAACAATGACCTCTTCTTCTCGAACAATGATCTCTTCCTCCTCGACTATCGAATGAATCTCTGAGTCCACTAGAGATGGGGCTACATCTATGTTTTCAAAAATTTATCTATTACGTGGAGCGACTTGTAAAACAAATAGCCACTCTGGTTCTTTTGAATCTGGTATAAAAACAACTTGCTCACAGTGTTCGGGAAGTACAAATCTATCCCTTTCATCTGTCCATAATCTTGTGGAGTCGACTTGAAGCAAACCGCTTTTATCCCATCTCACTATTGCGTTTCTTCCAGGGTGACTACTTTGAACCATTTTACATCAAAAACAAAGTAATCCAACTTTCTGAAAGATAGTTTCAAGATGTCTTGAATCACACCACAATAATCTAGCTCGCCTTCTAGAGCATTATCATCTCTTGCACTCGCTGTACTTTTTTGCAAAAAATTCACCATCACTCCACTATCAAAAGTAGACATGTCACGCACAGTAATCCCATCCCATAAAATGCGCAGTTCTTCCACAAGTGGTGCAACATATACATCCATGTTTTTTACGTACCTTATACTTACCTGGTACAATAAGAGCTAATAATAAATGACCTTTCTTTGTGGCCAACCATGGTGGGATATTATAATTGACCAAACATACATGCCATGTGCTCCATGAAGAACTGCGTAATCCAAATGGATTCACTCCATCCATAGCTATGCCTAGACGTATGGACCGAGGCTCACTAGCAAACTTTGGGCACTTACTATCTATGTGCTTCCAAGCATCAGAGTCAGCACGCACTCGCATTACATTATATGTAGACCTGCTCTTTGTATGCCATACCATTAACTCAGCTATAGATTTGCATCTAAACATGTTCTTAATTCGTGGAATGATAGGAAAGTGGTGAAGAACCTTTGTGGGGATTGCTTCGCCTACAACGTCTTCTCTAAATCTATTTGCTCCACACTTTGGACATACATGGAGATGCTCATACTCATTCTGAAAGAGAATGCAATCATTTGGACCAGCATGAATTTTAGTATAATCCATTCCAATGGACTGTAAAAGCTTTTTCGCATCTCCACGTGTTGGAGGCATGTCATTGCTCTCTGGCAAAAAATGATCTTTAAGAAGCCTGCAATAAGCAATTAAAACGATATTAGTAAATAAAGTTATTGTGATACAACAATGAAATCCAATTTGTTTTCCACTTACCTGAACAATTCAGTGACACTAGTATCTGACCATCCATAAATGGATTGCAGATTGAGCATCGCGAGTGACACACGTAGTACAGATATCTTTGCCCCATTGTAAAGTGGTAAACGAGATAGTCTTCGCATGTTTTCATATTCTTCATCGACTTCTGATCGTGGAATTTTCGTTGTGTACATGAAACTCTCGACACCTTCTCCACCATCATGATCTTCGTCCATATCATAAAATGCTTCAAGCATCTCTTCCATATGTTCATTCTGTGTAATATTGTTAGTACTTGCTTGTACGTCTAAGTCCCTTTTTCTCTATTTTGTCCATGAGAGGTTACCGGTGCAATGTCATTTGGGTCCATCTGCTCACCTGGGGGACCATGCGAATGATAGCGTAGGTTTTTCACTCGACTCCTATCAAAGGATCCATACTCTCTAACATGTGCAGTACATATCCGTTGTTTTCGATAAATTTGATACTTGCACTGTGTGCAAGGACATGCCATTCTCTCTTCAAGATCCAAAGAAGCCATCTGCTACAATATGGACATTTTAGAATATTTGTTTTTTTATTAAACCTAAAAATCATATTCTTAAAGACTTAAACCTGAAATACTAAACCTAAATACTTAAATACCTAAAAAAACTCAAAGCCCTAATTTTAAAACCCTTATCTATATGACTATCCTATTTTATCTATATATTCGGATTTTTTCTTAATTGATCCTATTTTATATATATATTTATTTATTTATTCATATTTTTTTCCTCTTAATTGAGTTATATGTATGCTTAAACCCTAAAACCCTAATTTTAAAGATCTAAACCTAAATTATGTATATTTCTATACACATGTGTATATACATGTATATATGTATTATATGTGTATGTGTATGTGTGTATATATGTTATGTAGGTGTTAAAATCCTAACACCCTAATCAAAATGACCTAGACCTAAAGCATGTATATATATGTATGCATGTGTATATATATGTGTTTATGTATATCTATATTTTATCATATTTTATTATCTATATAATTATCCTACTTTATATATATATATTATTTATATATTCAGATTTTTTCTTAATTAATCCTATTTTTATATATTTTATTATATATATTTAATTAAATTATTTAAAACACTAGTTCTTTTTATATTTATTTATCTATATAATTATCCTATTATATATATATATTTATTTATATATTCAGATTTTTTCCTTACTCAATCCTATTTTTATATATTTAATTTTATATATTTAATTAAATTATTTAAAACACTAGTTCTTTTTATATTTATTTATGTATATAATTATCTTATTTTATATATATATTTATTTATATATTCAGATTTTTTCCTTACATAATCCTATTTTTATATATTTAATTTTATAGATTTAATTATATATGTTTAATTAAAACCCTAATCTTAAAGATCTAGACCTAAAATATGTATATTTTTGTATGCATGTGTATCTACATGTATATATGTATTATATGTGTATGTGTATGTGTGTATATATGTTATGTAGGTGTTAAAATCCTAAAACCCTAATCTGAAACATTTAGACCTAAAATATGTATATTTCTGTATGCATGTGTATCTACATGTATATATGTATTATATGTATATGTGTGTTTGTGTATATATGTTATGTAGGTATTAAAAACCTAAAACCCTAATAAAAAAGACTTAGACTTAAATCTGAAATACTAAAACCTAAATACTTAAACACCTATAAAAATCTAAACCCCTAATCCTAAAACCCTAATCATATTTTATATATATACTTATTTATATATTCAGATTTTTTTTCTTATTTTTCTCTATATTTTCTCTTAATATAAATATAATTGAGTTATATGTATGCCTAAACCCTAAAACCCTAGCTTCCTTTCTTTCATTATTCTTTATATGTCACTTTCTCTCTCTCTCTCTCTCTCTCTCTCTCTCTCTCTCTCTCTCTCTCTCTCTCTCTCTCTCTCTCTCTCTCTCTCTCTCTCTCTCTCTCTCTCTCTCTCTCTCTCTCCCTCCTCTCTCTCTCTCATCTCTCTCTCTCTTTCTCTCTCTCTCCTTCTCTCTCTATCAATAGAGAATAAAACAATCACTTACAAGTATGTCCCTCTTTTGGATCGTTGTTGTCAAAGCATAATGTATGTCGCCTATTGTCCAATTCCAAACAATCGACGCCAAAGAACTTCTGCAAAATCAAAGAAAAGAGAAATACAAAACCTAAAGCATAGAGAAACACAAATGCTAATAGTATTCGCAGCACTTACCAAGATGTGAGATCTAAGTCGAGAGAGAGAGTGTGTGTGTGTGTGTAGAGAGAGAGATCTGTGTGTGTGTGTGCACAATACAATGCAGGTCACAATTCGGTTCGTGCGCACAAGTTCGACTTAAAACTAGCCCTCGGTATATCCGTCGGTATATACGTCGGTATAGGTGTTGGTAACTTCCAGTAAATTACCGACGGATATACTGATTCTTATACCAACGACAGAGGACCACACCAATGATCCGTTTAAAACGGTCATACCGACGGTCACTTGACCGTCAGTATCTATAAGTGACATTTTCCAATGCCCATACGGACGCCGAGTGTGACCATCGATATATGCAGCATCGATATGCCCCTCATATGTTGTAGTGTCTTTCTCTATTAATATATATATATATATATATATATATATATATATATATATATATATATATATATATATATATATATATATATATATATATATATATATATATATATATCGGTTGGAGTAATCTACACAAGATTTCACTCATATATATGAAAGAAAGTTTAACAATTAGTGGATAAGAAAGTTTTATTGAGAGTTTGTAAGATATAACAAAACACCGAATAATGTCTATTAATCCTAAAATATGAATGAGAGTAAAATGATATGTAAGTTGTATTAGGTTATAAAAGACAAGAGTTTGGTTAGCTTCTCGCAACCTTGACAAGCATGGGCCTCATAGAAAATTCAATTTCGGCCACATGATTCATCCGAAAACTTGAGCATATTAAATAGCTCACTCCATTTGTGTCCACGCCAAGAAAGAAATAAAAATTGAGAGTATGTAACAAATCAAGAAAAGATCCATTTCGTTACTAGATATGATCATCAATGACCATCTACTAAAGATAATGAGGTTTTCTTTAGATTTCTTGATGGATTTGATCTAGCTATAATCAAATAGAAACATTAAATAAAATTTCAAATAGATTCAAGAATTTATCCATTTATTGTAATGCGACTGGTTTTTTGCCATAGAATAAAAGTGTGTTCTTTGAGACGAAATTCCCTTAAGAAGAAGCAAAATCAGGAAAATGCTAATGCAATAGAGATCAAACCAGTCTAAGTGGCCTAGAGTATGTCTAAAGATCATCTTCTAGATACTGAGAAAGGGAAGGAAGCACAAGTCATGGAGACAAACCCAAAGGGCTTCATGGAAGTGAGACGAAGAAGGAGAAGAAGCCCTTAAGGGATTATTGAAAGGAGCCCATCTTGAACAACTCTGAAAACAAACATATTCTACAACTTGGAGAAGGAGGTCAGTGACTTGGATTACCGAGGGGGAATGAATCACTATGATGATTGCAATGTTGGGAAAACTCAAGAGGATTCCACTAGCAAGGAAGACAACCAACAAGGTTACACTACGAGAAAAGAGGATGGATTCACCATCAATAATGAAGATAACCAAGACAACAAAATCTCAATCATTGGATCCACAACTCTCGAAAGGATACAAAACTCATTTTCGAAGAAGACTACTCATAACGACAATCAACTGATGGAGATACCTTGGGAGAACCCCCTTGAGGGTAAATTCCTATGTTAGGACCCCTTCACCTTGAAGAAAAAAGATGACAAGGAAAACCAGAAGAAGAGGGACAAGGCCCCTCCCTGCAAAGAACTTAGCCACCTATAATGATAACCATCTCGTTCAATGTTAGAGGGTTGTGTGAAACTAAAGAGTGGCCATCAGTGGCCAATGGATCCATCATAAAAGCCTAAACTCGGACTTCATCTTTCTTCAAGAGATCAAAATTTGGCAAGGCGGACCTTCATAAGAGACTGAAATGTATTTTTTCATCCTATATCTGGTTCTCCACGGAACACCTTAGCAGAAATGGAAACTCAGCTACTGTCTTTCATAACATGTGGTTTGATAGACTTGTGAATACCCATGAGGATTTGAATCATTGGTGGATTGGTGCTTCCTTTTGGGATCCTCTACGATTCACCATACTCTCCATGTATTCTCCCAATTTTGATTCATAAGAAATTGTCACTTGAGAATCTTTGGATTCTTTTCCCTTCAATGTGCTTATTTGTGCGGATTTTTTTGGAATAGGGTATGAAACTCAACTCCTACATCGCTTGAGAGCTGTCATATAGAAAGCTGAATTTCATTTTCTTTTGGAATATGGTATAAAATTCAACTCCTACATTGCTTGAAGGCTCTCATATGGAAAGCCCAATTTCATTTTTTTCCTAGTGACTAAGAGAATAGGGCTTAAGCGAATTCCATGTGTTCAAAAACATGAGCGATATATCTGAGTCAAAAGTCGTTGTAGAATTTGAAGCTTTATTTTTTTTAATATAAAGGAAGTTTGGCCTTAGCCTACTCTCTCGGACTTGTATTAAATAAAAGGAAAAGAAAAGAACAAGTGAAGGGGGCTAGTGCCCACAAGACCCCCCAAGTCCTAGAGAGCTAGGGTAGATCATATAGAGTTTAGATGGCATTACAAAGAAGGTTAATCACCCTCTCATGACCCTCATGCATGGCCCACTTAGGTTTAAGCTTGTTGGTGATCAGAAGGAGCAGGTTATGATGCCTGAAGGGGGGGATTTCTTATAATTGCTGATTATTTTAACGAGCAGGAACAATGATTTCTCAATCGACCTCTCTTTGGGGGAGTCCCAAAGTTATAAGCACATCTTTCTCGCTAGATCTTCCAAAGGACATCCCCTTTGATGGCCTTCAAGAGAGTTGCCGAGCAACCAATTGTTTCTCCTAGTAGAGCTTGCTTCTAGCTGATATGCTTCTAAAGTCTAATTGTTTTCTGAAAATCTGCCAGAGCATGTTGGAGTTGGGACAAGTAAAGAAGATGTGAACAACATCTTCAATGGTCCGAGAAGAGCGCTTGCACCAAGGAGCCGCCCCATAAATTTTGCTAGCCTTTAGGTTGGTCCAGACTCCCCCATGAAGAATTTTCCATAAGATGATAGACTTTTTTATTTCTATGAGAGGGTGCTAGATAGCCCCACCAGCTGCGTCCACAACATGCACTACTTCTTGTTGAGGTTGACCTGATAATCAACGTTTTCTTTGATATTCAAGATTTTTGTTGGGAAATTACCATTGTGCCATCTGAGACCCAATGGGCATGGTGAGTCATGCCCCATGAGAAGACAAACTTTAGAGCGGTCCCAAGCAAGACATCTCCTTTGTAAGATACTCCATTCTTCATAGGTAATGTTGATGCTAGGGTCAATATCCTCGAAGTTGATCCATTGGTTGATGTCTTGTTTCCATAGATGTTTTCATTTTCTGAAGCCCTTGTTCCAGAGCCTCTTGGTGCTTCAAATGTTTCAAGATTCTATGATCCTGATGCCATGGATCAGAAACTAGATAGATTCATTCTATCTGATACCAGCTGTCCACTTCCAATCTTCATTAATTCTTATGAAGCTTTTGACTTTATTGTAGCTTTTCCATAGGGAGCACACAAGATTTGAGCCTTTTGGGAAAATGAGGATCAAGGAAAACAAAAGGGTCAGAATGTCAAGATTCTTCCAATTGGGGAATCCCACAAGAGTCAATGTATTCTTGTTTCTGAAGATAAGTTTGGCCCACGAAGTCTCCCCATTGCACCACACCTTATTCATCCATTTTGAATTGGAAGCTTTATTGATATCCAAGAAACTTGGAAGAGTAAAATATGCTTGGTCCTTGAAAGTCGTAGGTGGATTGGTTGAGCTCTCATCTCTTGCGGCTGACAGCATGACTTAGTGCCTCTAATCGGCATGTTGGACATGTATGGATTATAAACCATCTTATAACTAACTTCAATCACCTTTGGCTTCTTAAATCAGATGCCTTCCGAAAGTCCTTTCCTAGTGTCAACCTTCAGTATTCTTAACTTTTGGTTCATGAAACACGAGGGATCCCATGGTATAGTACCTCTAGCTATATAATTGTTTTTTTCTTCAAAATTGCTCTTTCAATTTAATTTTAGCAAGGGAATTTAGGCTTCGATCAAACTTCCTCTTTCTCTATTAAAAGAAAAAAATCGGTTGGAGGAATCTACACAAGAGTTCAATAATAAATGAAAGAAATTTTAGCAATTAATGGATAAGAAAGTTTTATTGAGAGTTTGTAAGATATAACAAAACACGGAATAATGTCTATTTTTCCTAAAATATGAATGAGAGTAAAATGATACGTTGAGAGTAAAATGATACATAAGTTCTATTAGCTTATAAAAGACAAGAGTTTGGTTAGCTTCTCGCAACCTTGAAAACCATGGGGCCTCGGAGAAAATTAAATTTCGGTCATATGATTCATCCGAAAACTTGATCATATTAAATAGCTCACTGCATTTGTGTCCACGCCAAGAAAGAAATAAAAATTGAGAGTATATAACAAGTAAAGAAAATATCCCCTTGGCATACCTTGTCATTCGAGTCATTGAAGTCACCATATGATTCATCTGAAAACTTGATCATATTAAATAGTTCACTGCATTTGTATCCACGCCGAGAAAAAAAAAATTGAGAGTATATAATAAGTAAAGAAAAAATCCCCTTGGCATACCTTGTCATTCGAGTCACCGGAGTCAACATTAGTGCCGTTGGCTGTGCGCAAGGGAGGACCTCAACGATTAGGGAAGATAGAGGTTCGCGGTACTTCTCGGGAGGTCACCCATCCCAGTACTATTCCCCCTGGAGCTTGCTTAATCGTGGCAATCGCTTGCCACTAAGATACACTCTTTTGGTTTCTGAAGAAGGGGAAAGACTAAGGTTAACATTACCTTGAACATGTTTTGGTCCCTCAAAGCTTCATTCTTTGCTTTTAAAGCTTACTTTTGAAGCATTTTTGGTGTGTCTTTTGGATCCATTTTGGAGTACTTTCGCACAGAGTTCTCTTCACAAAGGTCTAAGAACATCAAGAAGAGTGTTCTTTGTACTTCTCTGATAATAAATTATCAACCTTTGGGGCTGTGTTTTCATCCACACTCATAAAACTACAAGTTTCTTGAAAGGTTTTTCAGTTTTGGTGGGAGTAGCCACTACAAATTTATGCAGGTTTTTTAGCATAAAACATCAAATTTGGCAGACACTCGCAGGTGTTGTTGGCTAGTTTTTGGGCTGTGCATTCAGCCTTTTAATGTCATTTTACTGCATATATTGAGCACATACACACAATGTACACTTTTGTGGATATCGCTTATGTACGTCCATGTGGTCACTGATATAGCGGTAACGTTTTTTACATAAAGCCTTTTACATTTGATAAAGAGGCTCATGGTGAGGTTTTCTTAACTAGGAGACACCAAGATGTCGGGATCTCTTTGATGATGCAGGTGGAAGACTTACCCAGCCTCGCCATATGAGATGTATGATAGTTGTTCATAGGTGCTCGATAAGCCTAGTTGGATTCTATTGGGTAACTGATTATATGTAGTGGATTCAGTGATTGACTATGCAGGAAAACATGTAAGTAATTGTCGTTTTATAATATTTTGACACTATCCATATGCTCATTTTGCAGAGGATACTTTGGCAAACTTTTTCTAGATTTTTTGGTTTAATCAACTATACAATGGTCGATTTACTCCTTGATATACCTATTCATTGGTGTTTGGACTCGTCTAGCTCCATTGTCATTCTATTCAGTTCTCTACCATCATGGCATCAGAGGTCTCAAGCACATATGGTGGATCAAGGTCTAGTGCTAGTGTTCTAAGGAGGAGCTATAACTTGTAGGGCAAAGACCATTTTGAGATCCGAAAATTTGATGGCACAAACTTTGCTCTATGGAAGAATCAGATTAAAGATGTGCTGATTCAAAGGAGGCAATGGAAGCCAGTAAATGGGATTTCAAAGAAGCCTGCTGACATGGATGAAGATGATTGGGATGAGTTACATGAAATGGCCAGGTCTACCATTCACATGCACCTGGCATATAATGTTTGCTTTATAATATTAGACTCTAAAAGTGCAAAGGGGCTTTGGAAGAAGTTATGCAATACATATGAAAAGAGACAGCGTCAAATAAAGTGTATCTGATGAGAAAATTATATGACCTTTGCATGAGGGACATAGGTAGTGTTGCTGCTCATTTAAATGAGTTTGATGCTATATTCTTCCAATTACAGGCTGAGAAAGTGGATACGGATAATGAAATGAAAGCAGTACTGCTATTATGCACCCTATTATCATCATGGGATATGTTTTGCATAGCTATTAGCAATAGTGCACTTGGTTGTTAACTCGTCTATGATGACATATGTGGAGCACTCTTGAGTGAGGAGATTTGTATAAAATCTATGGCTGGCACTTAGAGTGCAAATGCATATAATGTTCGTGATTCTTACCAAGGAAAGAATCAGCAACATGGCAACAATAAGAACAAGGAAAAGAATGGTCAAAGAAATAAGAGTAGAAGTAAATCAAAGAAGAGGGATATTGGATGCCATTATTGTCATAAGAAAGGACATATGAAGAAAGACTATTATGCATTAAAGAGTGCCAAAGGTAAAGGACAGAATGTTGATGGGCATATTAAATAGTTACCTACACCATCTACTTCGATTGTGAAGATTGAAGAAATTAATGCTATTTTTGATGATGTTGATGTGTTCACACTTGATGGTATTGTGCCAACTAAGGCTCTTATGGCTGATTCTCTTTCCCCCACGTGGCTACTAGATTCTGGTGCTTCTCTCTATGTGACACCACATAGAGAATGGTTCTCTAATTATGTAGCAAAGTCTCTTGGTACCATGACTTCGTGACTCTTACCTGTGTCTTGTGGGGATTGGAGATGTTGTTGTGCAGTTCATTGGTGGTTCAAAATTTACAATGCATAATGTACGCTATGTACCTCAGTTATCACGTAGTTTGCTGTCAGTTGGTCAACTTGATGGCCTTGCTTACAAGGTGTTCTTCTGTGCTTAGTCCTTTTGTATATCAAATGGCAATATGGTTATTGTAAAAAGAAGCAAAGTTGACTCACTTTATCCTTTATTTGTATCACAAAAAAACACTTGTTAGTTGTTACTGAACAACCTATGGCTTCTATTTGGCATGGTCTTTTGGGCCATATATCTCGTAGTGGAATGGAAAATCTTTCTCGTTCTCCCTACTTACCTGTGTTATCTTTCTCTGATTTTTCATTTTGTGAGCATTGTCAATATGGAAAGCAAACCAGAAATGTGCATAAATGCACATTGACTCTTCAATTCAGCGTTTAGATCTCGTTTATACAGATGTGTGTGGTCCTATGCCCACTAGGTCCTTTGGTTCTCTTTAGTTTGTCACTTTCATAGATGATGCTACTAGAAAAGTCTGGGTATATCCTATCAAATCGAAGGATGAGGTATTCCCTACTTTCAAAAAATGGCTTGCTTTAGTTGAGACTAAAAAAGGAACTAAGCTTAAGGATTCATATTCAGATAATGAGGGTGAGTATACCTCACTTGAAATCAGCCTTTTTTGTCAGTCTGGAGGGATTCGTAGATATCTTATAGCTCCTTATACCCCAATACAGAATGGTGTAGCTGAAAGGATGAATATAACTATTCAAGATAGAGTAGTTTCTATGTTGCATTATGCAAACCTCTCACAAGGCTTTTGGACAGAAGCAATATTGACTATAGTTCATGTGATTAACCTTTCACCTAGTACTCCCAAAGGTCTAAAAGTGGCACAAGATTTATGGACAGGGAAGCCACCATATTGTGATCATCTTCGAGTTTTCGAGTGTGAAGCATATGTTCATATACCCAAGAGTCTTAGACAAAAGTTGGACCATAAGTCAAAGAAATAATTTTTTTTTGGATATGGTCGAGAAGAAAAATTTGGATATCGCATATGGGATCCTGAAACACGATCAGTGATCAGAAGTAGTGATGTCATTTTCAATGAGTCTAAGATGCATAAACAGCCCATTAAGGAGGTTGAAGTGAGAAGAGTGGTGTTTGAGGATACTAGTCCTCTAGTTAGCATGCATAGAAATGCTGCACATAGGGATGTTCAAGAGAATGTCCGATCAGATCATTCTGCACATGTTCCTGCTTAGCAACCATTGAGATGCTCTACATGTGTCTCACATCCACCTATGCAGACAAAGGATCATGTCAAGTGGGAGCGTGCCATGAAGAGTGAGTTGGATTCTATTCACAAAAATGGTACTTGGGATTTAGTACCTTTGCCAAACGGCGGGAAAGCTTTACCATGTAAATGGGTATATAAGTTGAAATTCACATCAGATAGTGCTTCTCTAAAATATAAAGCACGATTTGTTGCAAAGGGTTTTAAGCAACAACATGGTGTTGATTTCAAGGAAATCTGATGGTCAAGATGACTACCCTATGCATGTTGCTTGGATTTGTTGCAATGGAGGGCTTAGAGCTAGTCCAAATGGATGTGAAAACCGCTTTCTTGCATGGAGATCTTACGTATGATATCTATATGGAACAACTAGTTATGTAGTTCTTGGCAAGGAAAGTCTTGTTTGTAAGCTCAAGAAGAGCTTATGTGGAGTTAAGCAGTCCCCTAGACAATGGTACCAAAATTTTGATGCTTTTATGAAGTCTCAAGGCTAATCTCAAAGCAATGAGGATCATTGTATCTACACAGAGAGATGATCAGATGGCAACTTGATATGCTTGATACTTTATGTTGATGATATGTTGATTGTTGGGAAGTCCTCTCACGACTTGTCAATTCTGAAAAAGAAGTTGAGTGAAACATTCGATATGGAGTATTTGGGGGATTCCAAACATATTCTTGGCATGTGCATTACTCGTGATAGGAGTAAATGATGCATATACTTGCCTCAAAGTGAGTACATATCCAAAGTACTTCACAGACTCAATATGCAGGGTGAAAAGGCATTGAGTACACCTTTACCCACATATGTGAAATTGAGCAATGATGATTTCCCCAAATTAGATGAGGAAAATTAATTCATGAACAAAATTCCCTATCAGTCTACTATTGGTAGTCTCATGTATGCTATGCTAGTTACGAGACCAGACATTGCATTTGCAGTGGGAGTTATGAGCAGATATATGTCTAATCCTGGTAAGAAACAATAGGAAGTGGTCAAGATGATTTTGAGATATCTGAGTGCCACTAGGGACAAGTGTCTATGCTTAGGAAGAGGGAAAGCATCCATTATTGGTTACATAGATTCTGACTATGCTGGTTGTGTAGGCAATCATAAGTCTACATTAGTGTACATGGAGCAGCTGAGGCATGTAAGTAAGAATTGTGGCTATCTCATCTTGCTTGTGATATGGGTTTACCAAAGCATGTACCTCGTTTGCTTAGTGATAGTCAGAGTGCCATTGTGTTGGCTAAGATTCCGGTCTATCATGCAAAGACCAAGCACATTGAGGTGAGGTATCACTTCATTTGAGATTGCTTAGCCACTGGGTGCATTATTTTTCTTGAGAAGGTTGACACTCGAGATAATGTTGCAGATGCTTTGACCAAAGCTCTACCACATGATAGCTTTTGACACTCTTGTCACTTGATGGGTGTTACTTGATTCATGATTTTAGACAGTCACTTGTATAATGTGTAACATGCCCATCAGGTGGGAGGTATAGTTTGTATACTTATAGTCAAGTATTCTTTATCATTCTTTATTTTTTCTCCCATAGTTACTTTGGCCATATTGGCCTTTAGTGGGAGATGGTTATCGTTAGTGTCCATGTGAAAGTCCAAACGGCCACCAGACTCTTCTTTGTATATGTTCTTTAATAAAACATATAGTGGTATAGTCAGTCACAGATTGTAAGTTCGATCGCATTTGTAAGACCTAAGAAGTCTATCTTCGTGGTCCTTGTGTACTGTGTTTTTCTGTGTATTCTACAGCCTCTGTGCAGAGTACTGAGTGCAGCCTTAGGAGCTCAGATTTCTATTCCGAGGATATTTTCGTGGAGCTCTCAAGAAGGAGAGCGCACCATGGTGCATCGCCATCCAATTACTTCAAAGAGTGTTCTTTGAGACAAAATTTCCTTAAGAAGAAGTAGAATCAAAAACATGCTAATGCAATAGAGATGAAAGAATCCTTAGTGGCGAAGAGTATGTCTAAAGATCATCCTATAGATGTTGAGAAAGGGAAGAAAACACGTCATGGAGAGAAACCCAAAAGGCTTCATGGAAGTGAGACGAGGAAGGAGAAGAAGCCCTAAAGGGATTATTGAGAGGAACCCATGTTGCACAACTCTGAAAACAAACATATTTTGCAACTTGGAGAAGGAGGTCAATGACTTGGATTACCAAGGTGGAATGAATCACTACGATGATTGCAATGTTGGGAAAACTCCAGAGGATTTTTCTATAAAGGAAGACAACCAACAAGGTTACACTACAAGCAAAGAGGAATTTAGATCTGCACCCGATGTCCTTTAGTGACTACAAAATGAAGTCACACTCCATGCCATCGTATGCTTTGTCGATCTTGATGAAGAGGACAGCTTGGGAAGATTCCTTAGCAAATTCTTTGTCTTCTCAGATATCAATAATAGCCTCCAAGATGGATCTTCCCTTTATGAATCCCTTTTGGTCCTCATTGATCTATGAGCACAAATGGAAGGTAGGGTGATTTGCCAAAACCTTAGCCAAGCTTTTATAGCCAACTTGCAACATAGTGATGGGTTGTTAGTTTTCAATCGTGTTTTTTCTTTCTTTTTTGTGAATTAGCTTAATCACCCCTTCACTGAGAAAGTAAGGAAGAGCACAAAAGTGCAAGGCCTCCTCCCACATGAAAAGAAGATGTTTCACTAAGTCACTCTTGAATGTCTTGAATAACTATTTGATGAGACCATCTTTACGCGGGCTTTTAACACTAGGTAGAGCATCAGTAACTTCTAAAATCTTTGATTCATTGATATGACAATCGGGATGATGATGTTTAGAGGAATTCGTTTTTATCTGATTCTTGAGATGGAAGCCATGCTATCCTACTGCTTGAAGTGAGCAGCATGGACAGCCCCAAGAGTTGCGTGAAGTGGTTGGTTATTAACCCCATATTCTCTTTCAGAGAAGTGCATTCCACCCCATTGTTATCTATCATGTAAGGGACCTCTTCCTTGAGTTGCTTCTTCTTCAGGAGCATACACACCTCTTTCATTGTTTTGTCTGCTTTCCCCACCCACCAATCTTTAAAATGAATCTATATGTTTCTTCTTTGAATGTCCTCTTCATATCTTAGTTTGCTTCTACTTTTTTTGGGTCCTAGTTGGAGGCAAGAATTACTCTTATTTAATTCCATCTCCAGATGCCGGAGCCGATGATAAAGACTTTTCCTTCTCACCCACCAAATGTTAAGAATTTCATTTCGGGCCTTGATAAAGAGGATTTGGGACTACTTGACAACAATCTTCCAACACTTAGCCAAAGAGGTATAACATGTAAAGGCCTCAAACTAGGCCATGGAGATCATGTATTGAATGGAAGGAAGGGAGAGGATTGAGGGACATGCATGAAACGAAGGGGATTCTTATGTCTATGATGAGGTTTGAATCTGAGAATCATTGGATGATGATTGTATAGAACTAGGTTGTTTTGTCTTAAATTAAGAAAATAAAACAGGGCAAAATGTTTAATGTAGAGGGTGAACATGTTAAAACTAGTTAATTTTCCTCTTAGGCTTTCATCTCTCTCTCTCTATCTCTCTCTCTCTCTCTCTCACTCTCTCTCTCTCTCTCTCTCTCTCTCTCTCTCTCTCTCTCTCTCTCTCTCTCTCTCTCTCTCTCTCTCTCTCTCTCTCTCTCTCTCTCTCTCTCTCTTTCTCTCATTTTCATAGATTTATCATGGTCTTTTCCATAGACATTTGATGTAATGGTCATGTTGCTTGTTGTAGTTCCATGTATCTGTTGTTATGTCTCGATTTGCTCCACCTATTGGAGTTTGTATAATGTAATGGGTTGGATGTTCCGTGTCTTATTGTTGTAGCATCTTGCCTCCCTACACAAAATGTGATAGCCTATCCATCTATTTAATTCCCATTTTTTTTTCTAAATAAAAAAAGATAAATAAAACATTCATTCCCACGTGATGGCACTACTTTTTGTTGACAGACGTGCAGTTATTCATGTGATTATCATGAATATATTCATACAAGATTCAATAATTAAATTTTTTTACCCATGTTTTTTATTGGCAAGATTACACCATCTGCCTAGTTGCACAGGATAGATGGTGTCCATCATTGATGGTTTCATCCATAAATTCATGGAATTGAGTCATGGCATTGATGAATAGAGAACATTCACCTAGAGAAATGTATGAAAGTTTGTCGAACACATAATGATAGATGTATACAGGAACTAATGATCTTATTATCATCATAAAGCAGATTACATTACCTTCAATGGGGAAATGAGATCATAGAAATCATGATTCAACATTCATCCGATTTCTCTTCAAGAACGCCTCTTTCATATATAAATAGGCCCTTGGAGCATCTCTACAGATTGCAATTATGCATATGCAATCCATTGTTTTTCCTTAAAAGTACTATTTTCCTTATGAGACATGTCACATTTATGAATCGTTCAAGTTTAGAAATCAGCTTTGATTCAATAGTCCGTTTAACGAACAAACTCAAAATTTCCATCCCAAAGTTAGAAAGTTGGCCAAGCACTGAAGAAAGTAGCCGCAAATGTAAAATGAATAAAGAACATAATGAGAATTACAATCAAGTTATGAATGTGAAAACCAGACGTGACTAGTATCGAATCCATTCTCTCTCTCTCTCTCTCTCTCTCTCTCTCTCTCTCTCTCTCTCTCTCTCTCTCTCTCTCTCTCTCTCTCTCTATCTATCTATCTATCTATCTATCTATCTAACTATCTATCTATCTATCTATCTATCTATCTATCTATCTATCTATCTATCTATCTATCTCTCTCTCTCTCTCTCTCTCTCTTGGCATTGCAATAGGCAGTAGCCATAGACATCGGCACAGAGGAAGCATGTGAATGGGAAATGGAGGAAGTATGGGGGACCATACCCATTATTTCTTAAAGAAAGATGTTTTCATTATCATTTGGTCAAACCATGAGTAGTGATTTTCATCACTCATGTAACATATGTAAGATATAAAATCCAATCATTGTATCGAGTCGCTCCATTTTTTGCAAGCCGATGAGTCCTTGAGCTTGAGGAGCTTATGTAGAATACCCATACCAAATTTTGTAATTTTTTAACTTCATTTAGACCTCCAAATGACACTTAGAACCTATTTTTTAACTAGTCTGGACACTAGGTTCGAAACCGGCCAAAACTAGCCTAAAAACTATAAAAAGAGCTAGAGAAATCATTTTTTAGATTAGCTAGTGTGATCAAGTTTTGTAAGAGCTATTTTGAGTAATACAAATGTGATTCTCACCTTCCATTGTGTCTCTCTTGTCACTACTGCATGTGTGTGTATGTGTGTATGCACTTGTGTGCTTCTCACGTTCACCTTCACACACATCACTCGTTCATGATCTTCACATCATCGTACCTCTTCTACAGATAGACAATTGAGGAGGTGGTGGAACTTCTTGACGTGGTACCTACCCTTGTCTAGAACAACACCAAATTTGGCACCATTGTCAGGGAAGAGCTCTAGGACGAACATGTGATGGTAAGAGTATCAGGAGAATTGGAATTGAAAGGTAATTAATTTCAGTTTTGTTGTTCTTTTTATTCTATTTTGATCTCCCTTCACCTTGCCTACATACTTCCTTCATCCCCGCATCATCTACTTTCATAGCAAAAAATCACAAAAATTCACCATATCCACCTTTCTCTCCTCATTTCTGTTATAAATTATGGCATATGTTGAACAAGGCATTGTTGGAGTGTTTGTTTATTAATGTATTAATGTGCTTTGGTGTTTTTGACATAGCAATTGAAGGTTCGTGAGGGCATGAAAGGCATGAAAGGATGGACATCAATAATCCGATCTATTTTTAGAAACAGTTCTATTTTTAGAATTCTATTCTTAGCAATAGTCTATTTTTAGAAATAGTTCTATTTTAAAAAATAGTCTATTTTCAAAATATTCTATTTTTAGAACTAGTTCTATTTTTAGAAGTAGTTCTATTTTCAGAAGAGGTTCTATTTTTAGAAAAAGTTAGTAAAACTAGTGGTTAGGATAAGAATCATTGTAGACCGTAATTTTTTATATTAAAAGCGAAGGCTTCCTACAAAATTCACCAACTTTTACTTTCACGCATTCTTTTCGAAGCCGCTCTCATGTAACCACTATTTTCGACATAATCAAAAATTCCTATAAATACATGCACTTTGTGGACTATTGAAACAGAGTGCATGGGGGAAGATTGCACCCAATACTGCATTTGGTCTCATCTCTTGGTGTCTTTATTTTTCTGTGTGTTTTTTGCATTCGTAACCTCTGTGTGCATGTGAGCAAGATCTTGATAACAATTTCCTTCATTTCTGAGAGATTCAAAGAGAGAGAGAGAGAGAGAAAGTGTGTGTGTATTTGCATGCGTTATTGAGTTTTCATTGCAGGAAAGTGCTTCAGAACAAGATTACAGCTCTCCACAGTTAAACTTCTAAGTTTTCCATGATTTTTGTTGAATGTCGATGGTCTGAGAATTTCCTATTTTTGGGTAAATATCATATGCATAGTGTAGAGAATCCTTGCACTTAGAGGAATCCATAGCTGCATCTAAAAAAATTTCATTTTGGTAAACCATCACGATGGTTCATCACCATCGCAATTGGTTCACACCATCATGATGAGACCAAACCATTGCAACGAGCTCATGCCATCGTGACGGTTTGTGACCATCGTGATGGGTCAAGGCCATCACGATGACTCGGATACACCATCATGAAAATCACCTCCGACCATGCCATTGCCATTGGTTCATGACCATTGCGACCCTTCGAGACCATCGTGTCTTCGGACCATCATGATTGGCTCATGCCATCATGACTAGACCACATCATCACGATGGCCCAAAGCCATCGTCATTACTCACTTGACCTTTGACCATCTTGATTCGCTCAAGCCATTGCAACAAGACCACACCATCGTGATGAGTTCATACCATCATGGGAGTTCACCCGACCATGCCATCACGATGGTCCTTGATGCCATCGCAATTGTGCCATGCCATCGCGAGGAGACTAGGCTGTCACATTGCATTTAGTGCACACAATTCCGAAGATACATCAAGCCATCACAATTTTACCACACCATCATGATTGGACAAGACCATCGTGATGGTTCATCACCATCACGATCTTGTCAGACCATCATGATGACCTGACAGAAATGCAAAAATTAGGGTTTGATTTTTTGTAATTTTGAGGCCAATTTTAGGTGATTTTTTAAGTAATTGGTGCATCTTAGAGGCCCTATCATATGTTAAAGAGGTCTTGTTTACTTGTCTATTAAAGAGTGATCGAAATTTAAGATTTTTTTAGGTCAATTAAGTGCATCCAAAGCAAGATGAGACATGAGGCAAAGCAAGGCTTGGGAAGCATGTCTTCTTCAATATAAGAGCAATCAATGAGGCATCAGACTTGAGGTTGGAAGAACTCTCAACCCCATCAGTCAATCGGTAGTTCAGGCTAAGTGCAAGTAGTGTCATTGATTAATTAGGGTTTCCTTAGGAATGATACAAGTTCAAGAAACCCTTAATTACTCAAGTTCAAGTGCAAATCAAGGAATTATGGCAACAAATACTAAAGAAGTAAAGAATTTAACTTCAATGGTGTGATAACTTAAACACACAATGAGAAAGAAGACACTTGACATACAAAATTGGATAAGGCAAGAAACTAAAGAGAGAAAAAAAAAACCAAGTAATTGAGAACAAAGAATTGATGTGATGACTAAGCACATCGAGTGCCTGAGGGAAACAAATTCATGAACCTCAAATCAAGAAAGCACATAGGAAAGGCTGATCGACATAGTGTTAGGTCATCTTAAGCGAGTGTTAGAACCACAACATAATCTTGTGCTCAACAACTTAGTGGTTACCCTTACAAAATAGGATTAGAGACCAGTGAGTCAGAGACGTCTAATAACGTGGAGAGACCAGAGGTCATAACAGGCTTAGCTTACCTAGAAAGACCTAAAGGACCTTATAAAACTCAGTTAGAATACATCCAATCTAGCCACTTAGGTGCTCGCATCTATGAGGATGGTCTGAGGAGATTGTTCATTCAACTGAAAAAACAAGATCAACTCATGGGATTGAAACATCCCATGGTTAAGTTTGAGAAAGACTCATATATCAACAAAGAGAGAACAATGTACATACTTTCTCATCAACCCCACCCCACCAATGAGTTTGGAATAATATCCCCTGAGGTGGAGAGAGGCGATTTAGAATAGGAATTGTTAGATGATGAACCTAGAACACCAAGAGGAAAATCATTATTGACCCGGATGCTCAACCCAGAATGGATCCCTCAAGATAACAAAATTACTGAATTATTTCTAAATAAGGATATTGATGAGGCATTTTGGAGATATAGGTTTGAGCAACCAAGCGAAGTAGGAACAGTCAAGATCTATGAGTTTAAGGACCCTGAGGTACTTGGAAAAGTGGTTTATTTAAACAACACTTCATAATGAGTGTTTGTAGTGTCTGACCATGGGAGACATGCCTATACATGGAAGGGTGAATTTTTTTTCCCCCCACTTCGAGCTAATGTTGGCTTTGGGCACCAAGGAGTAGGAACATTCATGTCTCATGGTTCCCAAAGAGAAAAAGGCAAGGAGAGGCCTGAAGTGAGCTTTGCTCACACGATAGGAAGAGACCGATCAGTAGTAGAAACAGATAGGATGGAGAGATCAAGAGAAGCGATACCATAAGGAGGAAGAGAAGGCTTTCCTCTACCTAGACCCCAAGAACATCCTAGAATATTGAGACCCATAAAATTAGCCAAATCCATGAAAAATTATTTTGATGGTACAGGAGATCCCTATGACCATGTTGCCGAGTTCAAGCAAGTGCCACAAGCCGAACAAGTGGACGACATGTTCACCCAATACAATGCATTTGGATTCACATTGAAAAACACTGCATTAGCATGGTCCCAACCCTTACAAAAAAGGCAATCTAGATAAATTCATCACTTATTAGAGTCATTCATCACGGAATTCTCTAAAAGTGGAATCAGGTGCAACACCTCTTCTTTAATCCATAGTTTCAAATAGAACCCCCAGGAGACAGTCAGATTAGCGGGACATAGATTTAGATAATACATCAAAAGATGCCCTATGTCAAAGTTACCCACTCAAGACAAACAAGTATCTTTGTTTTTGGATGGGCTATTGAGCTCTAAATTATGATCTTGTGTATACCTGAAGGAGCCCACAACACTAGAGCAATGTTTGAGAATCTATATAGACAATGATGACAACCTAAGAGCTGAGCTAGAACTCTTCAGGGTCTACAAGGTCACAAATAGTTCTACTCATTCATCCACAAAACATTCTAGTTCCATAGAAGAACTAGTTGAGAAGGTAGCCCAGAAGCTATGAGTCTCAAGCAAACAGATAACCAGGATAACTTCAAACAAATGTTGTTAAATATGTGGCAGTGACCATATGGAAAATGCCTGCTTGAACGTGACACAACCTCAAGGTAACCCTAGTAGTTATTATTGCATGATAGAAAGGTGGTACACTAATCACACTGCATAAGATTGTCCATACAACAAGCAAGTGTTTAGATAGACCCCTGGGCATACCAACAACCCAATAGATATACAGGCCAATACAACACTCAGCCTCACTATTACAGGCCCCAATAGAACTACCAGGTACCCTACCAGACACAACCTAGACCCCAATCATTCCTAGGCCAACAATCACCACCCCCTTCCAATGTAATCTCTGTCAAATATGCTATTGCACAAGAGAATCTCAAAAGATTATTAGTACCGTCATCTCCATTAATCACAAAAAATGATCCTAAATCTAATAGCTTTGATTCTACCCATGTAGATAGTCCACCCTCATACTACATCAAGTCACCCAAACATATGGAAACATACCAATATGAGAGTCCACTGATGGAGCCTAGCTAGGAGCCTGACTATGCTAATGTCATGTATGTCAATCCCAACCCACGGCCCCAATTGAGACAGACAAGACCACAGGGCCCTAAAGGACCATGCTTTAAGTACCCAAGAAATCATTACATAAGGGAGTGTCCACATCCTCCACTAGCAAAACAACCCCAATATTATAATTTTAAAGGTTTTTGTGTTGATTGTGGTAAAGAGCATATCATATGAGAGTGCTCTAAAAATCATGCCAATGCCTCCAAAGTAATGTCCATTAATGTGATAGGCATTGTGTACACATCAAATGGATCTAGCCCAACCTATGTACCTATCCAAGCTATAATGAGAGCCCATGCATTGCTATAGAATCAATAGCCAAACCCCAATAAACTAGTTGTGAGTAGTGAAGTCAAAGAGCCAAGTGGAAGAAAAACCAGATCTTGGAAGGATTCATGAGAGAGACTCAAGAAAAAATGGAGTAAGAAAATAAGTGAGCTACAAGGAATCCTAAAGAGATGAGCCAAAATTTTACAATTGGCATTGCAATAGTCAAATCAAGAGAACCCAAACCCTAAATCAAGATCAGTTCTAGTTGAACCATACCAGAGAACCCTGATATGATGTTTAAAGGATACCAGGCATGACTAAGAAAAGGATCCCAAGTGGGAGAATTAAGAAAGAATTATCCGAGGGTAGACCTAGAAATTAAGAGAACTAAGCTCTACATGAAAATGATAAAATTATCTCAAACCATATTTGAAGCCTCTCAGTATGTCAATTGGAGCAACTTAGTAAAACGCGAGCTACACTTTCAAGGATTATTGGAGAGGTTAGAACATTTGATTTCTACCAATGAGAAGATTGATCCTAAGAGGACCTATCATGTCCTGAAGGCACTGGAAGATGTTACATCATCCTTATCACAAGTGCCTAGTATTATAGATTGGGAAAATCCTTCTTCTATACATAAGTATTCACAAGGATTTTTAAGGGAAATTCAAGAAGAGAAATCGAAGTTGGAACAAGAATCTTAACCCCCCACCCAATTTAAGAGATAGATGATCGACAAGAATAATTTCCCAAGACATACCCTCTATATATGATGAACGAGAGGAGGAACAACCTAGTGGAAAGATAAATTTTGAATCTAATTCTTTGCAAGAATTACCTCATTTCACTGGTCCTTGGGAAGGGAAGTCGATTAGTATAAGAGCACCCACCAGATTAGTAAGAAATGAAGAATAAGTTATTCCTAGGAACATATATGTAATAAAGAACACTAAAGTGAAGTGTCATCTGACTTTAGAAGAATTGTTAAATGATAAACCCAAGTTGTGGAAGCATGTAGCAAACTAGTTACTAGATATAGCTGCTACCCACTCTTAGACAACTTCACACAAGAGAGTGCTAGAAATACTTGTTAAAGGATTGGAGATATGAGCAAAGGAGAAGAGGGAAACACCTATTTGCCTATCTCCTACCAGGGCTACACCACCAAAGCAATCTTAGACCCTAGTGTTGGAGTAGCCATCACCACCACTTCCCTATGGAAACGATGGGGCGAGCCAGCCCTCAAACCCACTAGAATGAAAGTGCATATGGCTGATGGTCATATTGAGAAACCTTTAGGTTTACTAGAAGGAATATCTCTCAGTACTTGTGGCGTAGAGTTTGAGCACACTTTGCCATTTGTGAATTTGGCAAGAATCATGCATATGAGATGATTTTGGGATGTCCTTTTATGCAACAATTGCAAATTGTACAAGATTGGGGAACCAATTCTTTGTACCAAGAGACTTTGTTGCAAGTAGAAAAGCATCCTCTATGTGGCATCACATGGAAAGAAGCAGCAAAATCTAGCAAGTCCATTATTATGGAACCCTTTTGTTCTTCAGAAGAAGAATATCTATATTTTGTAGAAGCCACCACCCCTAAGGTAGGAAAAGAGGACCAAATGGAGCAAATCAAGCCACTCAAGGAGAACAAGGAGAATAAGGAGAATAAACAGAAGAGAGAAAGAAAGAAATCACTTAGTTCAGAAAAAGAAGAATTCCTATTGGAAGTACTAGAGAACTTTAAGAAATACGAATAGAAGATCAAAGAATTATAGTAAGAATGCCTAAAAGAGAAACAAGTACCGAAGAAGCCTATGAAAATCGGGAGAAGACTAAGAAGATCATAGTGACAATCGAAGAAGGAGAGGAAAAATGCACATATATAGGGCATGATCTAACAGAGGAGGAAGAAGAAAAATTGATAGCCTTGTAGGATTTGAAATGAGTAGACCCTGACATATGCTCCCATAGAATTCCCATGACTCAAGAAGCCAAGCCTTCAAAACAAAAACCATACACTTATAATGATAATTATATAGCCAAGATTAAGGAAGAGATACATCATTTGATAGAAGCCCAATTCATCTATGAGATTGAGCATATCAAATGGGTATCACCCATTGTGGTAGTACCCAGAAAGAATGGGAGCTACATGTCTGCATTAACCTGAAAAAAGTCAATGCAACCACGATTAGCGATAGCTATCCACTTCCTATCATGGAGCACTTATTAGAACAAGTAGTAGGCAAGGAATTTTACAGCTTCCTTGATGGATTCTTAAGCTAGAATCAGGTGGGCATTGCTCCTGAAGATCAACATAAAACAGCTTTTGCTATAGAATGTAGCATATTTGCATTTCATGTGATTCCATTTGGGCTAACAAATGAACATACTACTTTTCAATGGCTGATGTGTCATGTCTTTAAGGACTTCTTACGGAAGAACTTGGAAGTCTATGTTGATGATTTGTGTGCTCACTCTACCATTAGACAAATACACATCCCTGAATTGAAACAAGTCCTTGATAAATGTCGAGAATATTAAGTCTGTTTGAACCCAAAAAAATGTGTTTTCATGGTCAATCAAGGCAAGATTCTATGATACATTATGTCAAAGAATGGGATCTCTATGGACAAAGAGTGTTTACTATCGATGCTTCATACACATGTATGCTATCATTGCAAAGCCTTTGTACTCACTTCTGACTAAGTTCTAATGGACGGATGAATGTGAGAAATCATTTAATAAACTCAAACAATGCTTGTGCTCAGCACCAATTTTAATGATGCCGAATTAGAGTAAGCCATTCCATGTACATGTGGATGCATCCAACTATGCTATTGGGTGTGTGCTAGCACAACCTACCAGCAAGATAAGTATAGATCTTCCCATAGCATATGCAAGTAGATAGTTGAATGCAGCGAAAAGAAATTACACCATTACCGAGCGAGAAGGATTAGGAATGATTCATGCAGTAAAGAAATTAAGACACTATTTGTTGGAAAACAAATTCAAGTTCTTCACATACCATCAAGCATTGCTATATGTAGTCAACAAACCTTGTAACATGGGAAGATTGCTACATTGGTTTTTGCTCTTAATGGAGTATGATTTTGAAGTGGTAGTCAAAAAAGGAAAGACCCACCTTAGAGCCGATCACCGTTCATGATTGACTACGGGAGAAGCCCCACAAGGAATAGCTAATGATTTATTGGATTTTTTCTTGTTTGATCTTGAAGTAGTGCTTGAATGGGCCAAATCCATTCTCCCTATTCTTACATTTTGATGCAAGACCCCTCAGATTAAAATCAAAGAACAAGAGATAACCAAATCCCAATGATACCAGATAATGGTAGGAATCCTTTACAAACAAGATAATCAAAAGCTCCTTGCTTGTTTCATAGAGGAATCAGAGCACGAGAAATGGTTGCAACTAGCACGTGTAGGTGCATTAAAGCAACACCATTCAAAACACCACACAATGTAGACTCTACATAGATTAGGAATGTACTCGCCTTCGATGAAAGTAGATGTCTATAGAATGTGCAAGGAATGCCCAGTCTATTGTGTTAGACCACTAGTTGAACATGCAACTTTATACCATGTTTTTCTAACACCATAATGGAGTGGACCAATGGTAACCTACTTGAGGAAAAAAACATTCCCTCAAGGAATGACTATAGCAAGATAAAGAAACCTAGAGCAAGAAGCTTAAGACTACAAACTCATTGGTAATAATCTGTACAAGAGAGGAAGAGATTGATATCTGAGATAGTGTGTTTATGAGAGTGACTACATAAGCATATTAGAAACTGCACACCACGGTGTTGCAGGAGGTTATTTTGACCCCAATCAGATAATCAAGGCCATATTATTCTCACCACTATGGTGGCCTACTCTTCATATGGATGCACATACATATGTGAAGAGATGTGATGTATGACAAAGAGCTCAGTTTTCGACTCACAGAGATATGTCATTGAAACCCATGATGGGAGGACATGAATTCTCTAAGTGGGGTATAGATTTTGTTGGACCCATTAACCCCCTGCTAAAGGCACTCATGCTAAATACATCATCATAGCTACAGATTATCTCACCAAATGGGTAGAGGCTAAGGCTACCAAAAACAATGATGCACACACAAATGCAAAATTCTTATTTGAGAATGTCTTTACAATATATGGATTAGTTATTGAGCTAGTGCGCAATAGATGGACTCACTTTCTAAAAAAATTCATTGAATATTTGTTTGAGGATTTTATGGTGATTCACAAGAAGTTTGCACCATATCATCCTCAGGCCAATGGATAGCAAAAAGCACTAACACAATCCTCTGCAACATACTGACTAAACTCGTAAACAACAAATGCTCTTATTGGGACAAATAGTTACGTCATGTTGTTTGGGCATATCAAGTGGCCTACAAGACCATACTCAATGCAACTCCCTTTCAAATGGTTTTTGTTAAAAATGTAGTGCTTCCCTTGGATTTTTTGATACCCACCCTTAAGGTAGCACAAGACCATCAATGGACTAGCCACGAGTTATCATCGAGGATCATGGACTTGGAACCATTAGGAGAGACTAGTTGAGAGCAGTAGCAGGCATATATGCATCCAAGAAGAGAAAAAAAGCCTATTTCGATGCACATGTGAAGGACAAAGGCTTGAAAGAGGGAGATTTGGTCTTAGTCTATACGCAAAAACAACATGCACAAAAGCTAGAGAAATGAGGGTACAAACCTATGATTATAAACAGACTTTCAACAAGTGGAGTTGTACAATTATCCACTTTAGAAGGAGAAATAATGTTTGTTCAAGGAGATTAGGGTGCTAATTGATTCAGGTGTTGCAACTAGTGAAATTAGGTGGTCTCACTCTCAAGACATGGGACTAGAAATGCACCCTATAGAGGAATACCTCTTAGGGCTAGGAGGCATGGAAACCTCTTGCATGGGTGAGGTGGATCTTCCTATCCTCGTAGAATATGTAACCTTGATGGTGAAGCTCCTAGTGTATTATGATGATGACCTGATAGGACCATGGATTCTAGGTCAAGATTGGTTATATGATCACTCAATGGACTTGAACCTTAGAAAATGCTCTCTTGAGCTTAGGGTAGCAAGCCAACAGTGAGTAGTACCACTTGAGTTCCCTAACCACATCCTCCGAGAGGAAAGTAACACCAACCCATATGTAATGAATGCGAAGGAGGACCGGAAGATCTTTGGATAGATACCTCCTCTGACAATGACCCTTGGACAAATGGGCACAATAGCCGAACAAATGGGCACAATAGCAGGACAAATGGGCACCATAGTCTCCTCGAGTGCTCCCTTCATACTTCCTACATGCCTGGCTAGATATATTGTGCAGAATGCCTCACCCCTTGATGGGCAAGTCATGAAAATGCTGGACCTCCCTACTTTTCCAAAGCAGTGTCCATCAGACCTCTCAACCACCACCATGGGGAAGTCAACTACAACTTGGAAATCCCAACCAACAGCCATCTTAGCATAACCTTTGGAAGCAATGCAAGGACCTAAATACCATCGACACAAAGTAAGTAAGGGTACCAAAAGGTCAATGATCACCAACCATCTCCAACAGTGCACCACAAGAAGTGAAGACTAAGTTGAATCAACCTCAATGCTCCAGATCACCTAGACATTCTTCGTCGATGAGAATTCAGCAAATCTGGGTACCAAAGAAGTATCTGACAACCGTGACTAACCCCACTCACATCTGGGTACCCAAGGCCTATCTTGTAGCTCAAAAACCAAGCCTTGTAATATCAACCCCTTTGAAATCACACCATTCACTAGCCTTGTCACCTCCAAC
The DNA here is from genome assembly GCA_020310875.1 of Ceratopteris richardii. Taxonomy (NCBI): domain Eukaryota; kingdom Viridiplantae; phylum Streptophyta; class Polypodiopsida; order Polypodiales; family Pteridaceae; genus Ceratopteris; species Ceratopteris richardii. The sequence goes on along the minus strand of CM035434.1, from coordinate 128,358,263 downwards.
TCCATCCCTTGTATCTCACCCAAAGAACCATGTTCATTCACCAACCTTCAGGAAATGGTGCCAAAAAGGCCCCCTAAACCATGCATACATCCCCTTGTATAGTATGAAACATCATGGTACTAACCTTCATCATGGAAAACACTCACTAACCCTTGATCCTTGAAAAAAAAAACCTTACTAACTCATTAATCATTGTTGTGATATCTCACATGAAAGGAAATATATGCATTTATTTAGTGCATGTAGGCCGTCTAGAGACATGCATTAGTCACTAAGAAATTATTACACAATCACCACACACACATCACTACACGGGCTACACATTAGTTATGGAAAGTGAATGCGGTCTCACATTATTGGGATCAGAATTAATTTCCATGCTAATGTGTTATCCTTTTGTAGCAAATTGTTTACACAAACACTCAGAATCATAATCCAAGCTGAAGGAGCTTTCAGTATTGATACCAGCATGCCAATAGTGGATTTTGAGAACCTACTGGTAGAGCCCCATCCTTCAATAAGGCCTCCGGCTTTTCAGGACTTCATGGACCAATGCCTATTGATGATCCTCCCATAGGTAGGATAGAGAAAGTACATAGTAATTCAAATTGGTTCCAAGGCTTAGCAAGACCATTGGTCGATGCAAGGCACATTTACAATGCAACTCTATGCTTTAGAGATGACACGTGGGGAAGATATCGATTCTTCTCATGAGATTTTGAAGCACTTCAATATTTAGAGGAATTAAGACCAATTTGGAAAAGGGTAGGATTCACATAATATTTTAGTGCTCCCTTCCCAAACCTGACTTCGATTGCTCTTAGTATCTGGCCACCACCTTACAACCACCCGTAAGGAGCTTCTAGGTACATTCATCCTACCATCGTTAGTCGCAGATCCACCCTTCAAAAAGTTTTATCTCTCAACAGATCTCATCAAAGTTGCATTGAAAATTCATGGCACACATACACTAATAGAAAGGGAAAGACTTATAGCTTAACCCATGAAAAAAGGAGATGTCTTGAAGTGGGTTGATATTTCAGCCATCACTCATGAATTTTCGAAGCAGTTATGAATTTTCATGCAATATTTCACCTTCTTGTCCCAAGATCGTTTTACATTGCCTCAAAAATGTATATGGTTTGGGCTAGATCTTGAAAATATGGGACCCTAGACTATTGACCTAGCCATTTGGATTCAAGAACAACTGTATTTTGCAAATCATAGATGGATTAGGAAGAGAGTCATTCATGAGTGTTGCATAATTACCATAATTGTGCACACGTGTTTAGCTTATGAGATTCCAATCGAGAGAGCCCTGTTGAGTGCAAAATTAAAAAAGTTCAAAGGATGCCCATGTTAAATTCTTTGAGTTTCATACAAATTTCTAATGAGTTAGTAACACTCATGAAGGGCAAGTATCAAGAGGATGCCAGTTTTAACGAAGCCTCGAAGAAGGTTTCAACTCAAAACAAAAACTTATCAAGTGAAGATAAGTTTAAATAGTATTGAAGATGGATATCTATTATATAAAGGAAAGATTTGTGTCTCTTGTGATTCCAAACTTAGAAAAAAAGTTTTGTTTGAATGTCATGATGCCCCAAGTGCTGGACATCCTGGGATCAACAAAACTAGTGAATTAATCAAAAGGCAATTCTACTAGCCTAGTATACATAAAGACGTACATAATTATGTACTTAGATGCACCAAGTGCCAAGTAAACAAAGCTCAAAAGCTTAAGATAGCGGGTTTGTTGCATCCCTTAGAAATTCCAAGTGGAAAATGGGAGAGTATTTCCATGGATTTCATTACAGGCTTGCCACGTACCCCTAAAGGCCATGATGTCATTTGGGTCATAGTTGATCGATTGACCAAAATGGCCCGTTTCATACCTACTTGAACTACAGTGAAAACTCCAGAATTAGCCAAACTATTCATAGAACAACTATATAGACTCTATGGATTACCTCAAGACATAGTGTCTGATAGAGATAGAAAATTCACTAGTCATTTATGGAGAGTTGTATTTAGTAGATTAGAAACTAAGCTAAACATGAGTATTGTTGAACATCCACAACGGATGGTCAAATTGAAAGAGTCAATCGAATACTTGAAGATATGTTAGGAGCATACATATCTTCTACCCAAACCAACTGTGAAGACTATCTATCGATAGTAGAATTTGCTTATAATAGTGCAAAGCATTCTGCAATGGAATATAGTCCTTTTATGTTAATGTATGGGTTTCAACCAAGAGCACCTTATATAGTTGGACTACAAAACGAAAAAGTCCAAGTAGCTAAGGATTTCTTAGAAGACATAAACTTTAAGCTAAAACTAGCCAAGGAAAAGCTAAGGAAAGCCTAGGATAGAGCTAAACCTTTTAGCGACCCTAAAAGGCGAGATATTTCCTTTCAGGTTGATGAATTAGTATATCTTAAAGTTCTTGAGAAATCTGAGACATTGAAAACAGGACCTTGTCCTAAACTCTCTCCAAGGTTATGTGGCCCTTTTAAAGGTTCTCAAAAGAAAAGGAACTTTGGCTTATGAGTTAGAACTTCCAGATGATTGTTTACCTCACCCAGTATTCCATGTAAGTAGATTATAAAAAATTGGTTGAACAAGACAACCTTGTATCTTCAAATACAATCATTCAACCAATCTCCCTTCTTAACATCCCTCATGAACCAGAAAGAATTCTAGGCACTCGAGATAAAAAAACAAGAAGTCATCTATATAAATAGTGCCTAGTTAAATGGAGGGATGGAACTGAAGAAAGTGCTACTTGGGAACGAGTAAGTTCCATAAACAAAAGATTTCCCTCTTTTCCAACTCTTAGTTAGAAACGAGCAAAATATCTTTTGAGAGTGAGTCCATGATCAACGAACTGAACCATGGTGCACGGGGGAATACTCCACATAATATACCAAAGCACATTTTTGAGGACGAAAATGTTAAAGGGGGGAAGAATGTTGTATAAACCTTGGATTAGACCCTCAAATAATAGGGAACCCTTGGTTTAAATTAAATGGGTTGGACCCTCCAAGAAGGAACATATGTTTCTTGGTTTTAACCCTTGAGATTTTATTTCAATGGAAGTCTCAATTGAAGGGTTTTTTACCTTACGAATAATTATCATAAGGAAGAAGAAACCTTAGTCTTGGGAGAAGTCCCAAAGGACACCTTGACTCATACGTGAAGGGAAGGCTTCAATTGAAATAGAAGCCATGTGATTCTCTTTGGAAAGTGTCCACATGAAGGACACTTGGAAGGACACATGAATAAAAATTAAGACATGCATCCCTTGGACCTTTGGTATATATATGAGTGGAGTTGGATGGGTGGATACATACTCACTCACTCTTTGGTGGATGCTATACTCTATGAAGAAGCTTATTTCACAACAATGATCTTAGCCCAACAAGCTTGTCTGCCTTGAAGATCTAGCTGACTACAAAAGTACTTGAGTGTCTGGTGATCTATGTATACATTTAAGTCTACACCATAAAGATAGTATCTTCAAACTTTAAGTGCATGCACCACTACATGCAACCCCTATTCATGCAGTAGCCAACTGCATTGTGCACTACTCAATTTCTTGCTTTTAAAAGATGTTGGCATGCCATCTTTGCTCAAAACTACCCCTATGGCTATGCCTCTTTTATCTGTCTCTAACTCAAAGGGTTTCTATGGATCTACCACATTGAGTATAGGAGCCTCTAAAATGGCTTGTTTTTAGAGTATTGAAACTTTCTTGCTGCTCTTGATTCCATGCAAATGGAACTTTGTCTTGAAGCAAGTGCATTATAGGCTCTACTATCGATGAATAAGAAGATATGAATTTTGGATAAAAACCAAAAAGTCTTAGAAATGACCGTAACTACCCTGCATCCTAAGGAGTAGGCCAAGCTAGAATAACTGAGACCTTCTTGGGATCCATCTGAACCCCATTGGTCGAGACCACATGCCCTAGATACTCTATCATGAGAAGAAACAATTGAGTCTTCTCCGATTTACATACAACTGATTCTCTCTTAAAACATTCAATACTAATCTTAGATGATTCTCATGCTCATGCACAGTCCTACTATACACTAACAAATCATGAACAAAATCAACAACACACTTTCCAATTAATGGTCTCAAAATGTCATTCATTCATATCATAAATGTAGTTGGTGCATTAATCAAACCAAATGGCATGACCAAATACTCATAATGTCCCGAATGGGTCCTGAAAGTTGTCTTATATACATCATGATCTCTTACTCTAATCTGATGGTAGCCACTTTTTAAATCCGATTTTATTAAATACAACAACTCCACCTAGAGCATCTAAAAGATCATCTATCCTGGGCATGGGATATCTATGTCTAACAATAATCTTATTGAGTGCTCAGTAGTCAATGCACATCCTATAAAATCCATCTTTCTTCATCACAAGAAGAACTAGTGCTGCAAAGGGTGAATAGCTAGGTCTAATCAGCCCTTTCTGTAGGTACTCATCCATGACCTTGCAGGCTTTATTTTCCTCTTGCAAACTCATTCAAAATGGTGGCCGAGCGACCGGATTTGCTCCTGATACCAATTTGATTCTATGCTCTATGTTCCTGCAAGGAGGCAAACATGAAGGTAATTCTTTCAAGAATAACTCTTGGAATTGTACTCTCACTTTCTCTGAAAGTGTTGGAGCATTCCAACTAGAGTCTCCATGACTGCATGAATCCATCATAATATATGAGGAATACACAAAATAAAGAAATATATATACTTATAATCAATCTTGACCAACTTGGTAGCATTTACCAATCACATCTCTTGGAGATCTGGCTCTCCACGGATTGATAGGCACCTCCCCTCATGCTCAAACTGATACACATGCGAAGCAAAGTCAATGACTAGTCTCTGCCTCGCATGCCACTTCTTACTAAGGACTACATCGAAACATGCTAGTCTTGCTATCTCAAAATCCAATATGTCCTCATAGGACTAGATGTGAATGGGAAGATCAACTACTCATCGATCCCATGTCTCAATTCCCTTCCCATCCGCAAACTCTAATGTGTAGGCATACTATGACTACATAGTCTCTAGATATAACCTCTTGACTAGTCAAAAAATAATGACATTATATGTCGACCGAGTGTCAAAGAGTATCTTGATAGGCTATCCTACCATGACTCCCCTCATGACAATGAGTTTTGTGTCAAGAAACTGATATCCTTTCTGTGCCACTGGTGAAAGCACATCTGGCACAGTAGGGGCCTTCTTCGAGATCGTCATGGCCACTATGGGAGATGATATCGAGGATGGGGAATCTCCAAATTCCTCATCTCCATCACTCCCTTCCTTAGTGGGATTTATGACTATGGTGGTCACTATTTTCTTTTTCTTAGGACATTCCTTGAACAAGTGTTGCCCTAGACATCCATAGCATAACCTCTCTTTCATTGCCTTCTCTTTCTATTGAGGGCTAAGCATAGACTTATTATAAGCCCTCTCAGCTAGAGCAGACACTTTCCCTTTACCTTCTGCAATTGTCTTGATCATATGCACCTACTTAGCCTCCCTAGAAGGATGTGCATTGATCGAGCCAGGAATAGTTGTGTGGAAGGATTGACTTACCTTAAGCCATGAGGACCTCTGACCCTGGGAGCCTGTGCCCCTATGGGCATCCTCATACTTAGCCTCCCTAGAAGGTTGTGCACTGATTGAGCGAGGAATAGATGTGTGGAAGGATCGACTTACCTTAGGCCATGAAGACCTCTGACCCTGGGAGCATGTGCCCCTATGGACATCCTCATAAACTAAAGCCATCTCCGTGGCTTGATCATATGCACCTACTTAGCCTCCCTAGAAGGTTGTGCACTGATCGAGCCAGGAATATGTGTGTGGAAGGATCAACTTACCTTAGGCCATGAGGACCTCTGACCCTGGAGCCTGTGCCCCTATGGCCATCCTCATAAACTAAATCCATCTCCGTGGTTTGTGCCAAAGACTAACATCTCTCCTTCCGCACCAAAGGTCTAATAGTTTCCCTAAGTCCCAAGATGAACTTATGGACTTGGAGAAACTCAGGGATAGTATCAGGTGCTTTAAGAAGCACCTCTTTGTACTTATCTAAGTACTCATGAACTATCTGATTCTTCTGATTGATGAAGAACAAAATGTCTAGCACTCTAGACCTCTCATCAAGCGGTACAAAATTATTATAGAACGAGACTTTGAACTAATCCCAAGTCTAGGGCTCCTTATCTTGTTCTATCTTTCACCACCACCTATGTGCGATGTCCATAAGGTTATACGTGGCGTGGTAAATCTTATGCCCATCTTCATGATATGGCATAAGCAGAAGCACTGCTCCCACTTGTTGAGCCACTGCTCAACAGCATCAGTAGTCATAGCACTAGTCGAGCCATGGTATCGAGGCAGCTTAAGGTCCTTAAGCTGCCATCTAGACTCTCCGACTAGGATGCTATCTCTAGGGACTTCTAGATTTTGATGCTCATCTGGAGCATCTACCTCCATCCTTGGCAATTCAGGCTCATGCACATCTTCCTCTTTCTTGGAACCGAACATGTTCCAAGATATCGTGGAGTGCACTCTCTACATTGGTAATCCTATCACCCATGGTCTGAATGGGATCTATAGGGTGCTCTTCCATGAGTGTATCTCTCCTAGTAGGTGATGTTGGTCATGGTTCCATGCTAGGATATGGGTTCGATCACTTTATAATCTTTTGCTTTATATTTATTGTGTTTTGCAAATAGTACGCTCGATGTATGCCTAAAGTAAATAAGTGATAGTGGAAAACAAAAAAGTCACAAGCCTTTGAAGGTCCAAGAGATGATATGCAGGTGGGTGCAGGTGTTGAAGATGATCGAGACTCCTTCCTTGTGGCTGTCCAAGAATCTCCCGATAGGTGTTGCTTCAAGAAGAAGCTCGAACGAGGATCAATGATGGCAAATGATCAAACTCGAAGCTCTGAATAAGATTGGAACTAAAGCCAAAAGATGCCTCATGACCATCTTTTGAAAGAGCTCTCAGAGAGCATCCATAGCAAGAAAGATCTCTGAATGTGGAGCTTAGATGACCAAGATATGGCCAAAAGAGTGTAGATAAGAGGTATAAATTGGCTAAGTTGGTAAGCTTATAGCTATGGCTTCTCAAAGGAACTTCAAAATTTTTGCTCTTTGTACTCTTCTTCACACGACAACATGCGAGTGTCTCCCTTTATCCCATATAGATTACTGACAAGTTATTAGGCCAAAGATAAATAAAGCATGCTCTTGTTCAAATCTTCAATTCTTGGAAGAGAGTGGTCAAAGAGCCTCTCTCTCTCTCTCCTCTGTGCATGGGCATCCTCTGAACACGTGCGGGCAACGTCTGGAATTCCAAGCAGGTGTGGGCAACCTCTTGAGCAAGTGTGCACGTGGCTATACTCTAGAGGGGGCTCCTATGGGCTCCCCGATGCTCCCTTTGCTTGCCCTTCTGCACAATACTTCGATGGGTGATCGGGAACTCCAAAACTCACGATGAAGATGATAAAATCATGTAAAAATGACAAAAAATGCATGCGAATTGAATCCCAAGAATGCCAAACAAACTTCTAAATTTTGTTTTGAAGCTCTAATACCAAGTGTGAGAAAGCTATTCTCAAAAAATAAGACTTGTGAATGACGTGTGTTCAACTCTTCTCCCATCCATATATACCCTCTTGTATTCTAGAAATAGCAATGATCTGGAATGGTCTAGTGCCACCATGTGTACATCATGCAACACTCATTCCCATTATTACTAAATGCCTTAGGATATCCCCCGAGCTTGGGACCTTGGCTATGGCAGGCCCTTGTCCCACACACACATGGAATGATCCCTATGGACCAATATGATCCCTATGACCAATGTCTGACAACTTTACCAATCCTTATCCCTCATATGCAAGATTTTCCATTATCTAATATCCAAGGCTCATCAAGACAAGCTTGGGTAGATATAGATACCATTTCTATAGAAATATATAGTTCCAACCTCTACATTATGTGTTTATTTCTTATTCATCAAGGTGGGTTTTGTTGATATATTTAGGAAGTGATGTGGGTGAACACTCTATGACCGCCGGGGCACTTTTTTCCCTCTTTAGGAGGTTTTTTCCCTCCAGCTTGTATATACGCCTATTGCCCTAACAGGCTACTTATCTTTGTACATTCTAGTGGTAATACATTCAATATTGTGTGTTGTGCTCCAAGCTTCTTGTTCTTCTTCCTTATGTTGTTCGCGTACTTCCACAAACGTCTAACTCCAACAATTGGTAACAAAGCAGGTCGTCGCTTCATCTAGGATATCATCGACACCTCTTCATTTGGTCTCAAAATCGCACGAATTTCAGTGAGCATACTTAGTGTTTCAAAGATCAAAACGACTTTGTTTTGTTGTGTCGAAATCACGATCTGAGCTTGTTTCATCCTCCAAATGCACTATCGTAGTGCTTATGCAGGCTATTTCATCTTTTTGTGTCAAAGGTATATACTAGCTTTGGTTTGCCAATATAATCATCTTGAAGTTTGCTACAGGTTTAGCAGAATTCTCCTTGGGAGTTCTGTTCAACTTTTTGAGATATAGTCAATTTTCTGCATCAAGATATTTTAGTCACCGACCATGGCTAAAAGCAATGATGTATTCCGTATGTTGGTTGTTGAGGATAAATTGGATGGTACCAACTACATGGGCTTATATGATGCGACATGTATTGGTTGCAAAAAGACTATGGAACATTGTGCAGTGTTGAAAAACGTCCTATCACACCTGCAACTGTTACAAATGCAGGTACTGAAGCTGATGCAGAAGTGTGGAAGATGGTGATATTCTACAAATTCTTGTTCGTGCTTCGGTTTTTACTACACCTACTATTGAGCAAATTCAATGGGATGGCAAAGATGCCCAGGCACATGCATTGATAGCTTTTTTTGTCAAAGGTGCCATTATTCCTCTCTTACAGAACAGCTAAGGATGCTTGGGATACACTTATCACATTCTAACAGGCTAGGAATGAGGCTCATGTTGGTTACCTCCAAAAATAGTTGGAGAGTAAGCACATGAATGAAGGTGATTCTATGGACAGTTTTCTGACCAAGATTAAGGATTTGAACGAATAGTTGATTTCTGTAGATGAAATCCTTTCTGACAGTTCACTTGTGTAGACTGTTCTGAATGGTCTTCCTAACTCATATCAGAGTTTTGCTTCTACTCTTCGTTTGATGATGAAAGGCAATCCAAATGCCTTAACATTTGAAGAGCTAGTTTCTGTTCTGTTTCACGAAGATCAGTCTAAGCAGAACACGTCTATTATGCATGTTGTAGATCAAGCTTTCGTGGCTAGTCAGAAGGGCAAAGGAAAATGGAGCTCTTCAACTAGTAAGCAAAAATCTGCAAATGTTGCACATTCGAAGAAGGAAGACAAAGATGATAGGAAATCAAAAACTCAAAATTGTTTTGCAAATACTATAAAGCAAATGATCATGTTATTAAGAGCTGTCCAGAATTGGCTGCTAAAGAGGCAACGAAGAAAGAGGCTGGAATGGTTGTTGCAAAGGCCTCTACACCGAAAACAGAGTCTACTAATCTTATGCAGAATGAAGAATGGGCATTTACTATTGTTTGCAGTTTTGACCCATCTTCTCATGTGCAGTGCATGGTTGCACTAGACTAAGATGTTTGGTTCTTTGATAGTGGGATGACCAAACATATTACCTAGCAGCACAGTTTCTTCTCTTCACTCGAGCATGCCCCTATAAGGAGTATTGTCACATGTGCCAACAACTCCTCTTATCCTCTCATGGGAGTTCGTAAGAACATTTTAACTATTGTTGATGGTATTTCTTTCACTTTGTCAGATGCTTTATTTATGTCAAGGATCAAAAAGAATCTATTATCATTTTCCACATTAGCCAAGATTGGCTTGCTTGTGAAATTTGTTGACAATAAATGTTTAGTTCATGATGTGTGGAATAGCGACATGATTATTGCTTCGGATATTTTATGTCGTGGGCTATATAAGCTCATAGACTGAAAGATCTATGAATGATTCGACATGTGCAATACATGATGCTCAAGCTACGTCAGATGCAAAGCTTTGGCTTGCATACTTTGGTCATTTGAATTTTGCTAGTTTACTATGCCTACACAAATCTGGAATGGTATCCTCTTTGACCAAACTTGAGGCACCCAAAAAACATGTTTGTGACGGCTGTATTTTGGGCAAAATGCAACGTTCCTCCTTTTCAAAAGATGGTTCAGTTTGGGCTACTCCGAAATCGCAATTTATACATAGTGATGTCTGTGGTCCTATGCAGACACCTTCTTTTGGAAAGTATCTTTACTTCGTGACTTTCATTGATGATTTTTCCAAGCATGCATGGGTATATCCACTCAAAGCAAAGTCCAAAGTGTCTATTTGCTTCAAACAATTTTTGGATTGGTTGAAAATCTGTCAGCATCTAAAATGGACACCCCCTGTTGTGATCGAGGGGGGGAATATATGTCTTTTGACTTTATGCATTTCTGGTTGAACATGGATAAAACCTCAATGTACAGTGTCATATACACCTCAACAAAATGAAGTCGTTGAACGGAAGAACAGATCAATCATGGAGATGGCAAGGTGTATGGTCAAGAGTCAGGCTTTACCACATAGTTTCTAGCTTAAGGATGACATGGGTACAGCATATGTACTTAACAGGTGTCCCACTAAAGCACTGTAGTCTATCACTCCATATGAGGCTTGGCATGGTCGCAAGCCATCTGTTGCTCATCTGTGTGTTTTTGGTTGTTTGGCATATGCATTAATGTCTGAATAACAGTATAGAAAATTGGATGATAAAGCAATAAAATGTATTTTTTTGGGTACGATTCTCAAAGTAAAGGCTATCGTCTGTATCATCCACAGACTAAAAGCATTCTGGTTAGTCGTGATGTTGTTTTTAAAGAAGATGCTATTTAGCCATTGCTTTCATGTATGAAGGAGACATCTATTAGCTCCAAAGAGATGTATGATACTTTGCTACCTCTTTTTACAGGTGGAAAGTCTAGTGTTGGTCCTAATGAGGTAACTTCTCAGCCTTTGCACGTTTCATGTGATGATGCAGATCATTCCATTTCTGATGCAAATTTACATGATGCACTTGTTGATGAGAGAGCTGATATTAAGCATGCAAAAACTATGCCAAAATGGCTAGTGCAAACTTTACGTGATAGCAAATTAGATGCACCTATGTCATATCGTACTTGATCAACCTCTCATGATGCCTCTTTTGCATCAGATTGCTATGCTATGGCTGCCTCTAGTCTCTGTGATGAGAATGAACCTATTTCGTTTGATGAAGCACAAAATTCTGAACATTGGATGGTTGTAATGCAATCTGAATATGATGCTATCATGAGAAATGATACTTGGTCTTTATGTTGAAGTGTAAACCTAATGGAAAAGTTGACAGGTATACGGCTAGGCTTGTTGCAAAGGGTTATGCACAAGAAAGAGGCATTGATTTTGATGAAACATTTGCTCCTACATGTCGAATGACTATTGTTCATAGCATCTGTGCACTTGCAACCCATCATGGTTGGAACATACATCAATTGAACATTCAAATTGCATTTATGAATAGTGACTTGCATGAAGAAGTGTATGTTTTTCAGTCCCGTGGCTTTGTGCAGAAAGGGCATGAAAACCAGGTGTGCAATTAAAGAAGGCATCATATGGTTTAAAGCAAGCACCATGTGCTTGGTATGAAAAGATACATGCCTATCTGATTGCACATGATTTTGAGAATTGTCCAACTTTCATTTATACGTTAAGCGTGCTAATGATGTTCTTATAACCATTATGATGTATCTTGATGACATGCTCCTCACTGATCCTCATGACATGCATATTGTTGATTTTAAGGCTAATTTGCATGCCTCATTTGAGATGTCTAATTTGGGGGCATTTGAATCACTAATTGGACATTCAATTTATGCAAGTTGATGGTGGAATGGCTTTGTGTCAAATGAAATATATTGACACATTATTGCAATGTTTTGACCTTGAAGACTATAAGCCTATTGCCACTCCTATGGAAATAGGTTTAAGACTAAGTCTGTTGGAGATGCATTTGATGTTGTTCTCTATCAATAGGTTGTTGGATGCTTGATTTACTTATGCATTACTCGACCAAATATTTAGTTTGTTGTCTCATAGATGAGCAGGTTTATGCACTACCCAAGTATCAAGCATTGGCAGGCAGTTATGCACATCTTTTGCTACTTGAGTGGTACCTGACTACTTGGATTATTTTATCCCAAGGAAGGATCACTACTGCCAGATTTGCATGATTTTTTTATCGTCATTGGACTGATTGCTATGACACTCATGTGTCCACTAGTGGTTTTTGCTTCATGCTTGGTAGCTCATGTATATCTTGGTTGAGTAAGAAGTAGTGTATTGTGGCCACTTCCAATTGTGAGGCTGAGTATAGGGAAGCTTTCACAGCGATTGTTGAGTGTGTGGCTCAGATGCCTTATGGTTGATTTGGGTGTTGATCAGTCTTCTTCCACCACCATCTTCACTGACAGTCAGAGCGCCTTAGTAGTTGCGAGGAACTGTTAAGGTGCTTTGACTATCATGCTCGCACTAAGCACATTGAGATGCACTATCATTATGTTAAGGAGAGGTTCTCTACTGGGGAGATCAGCTTGGCATATGTGCCCACACAAGAGACATTGCAGACCTTTTTATCCCCTTTTTACGAAGGCTCTGCTTAGGGAGAAGTTTGAAGCTTTCCACAAAGTTCTGGGCTTACTTCCTTTTGTGGATTGATTCCACATAGCTTGGCACTACCTTATACATGAGTGCCAGTTCCTTGTTCATGGCATCATTCCCAAGGGGAATTTGTTGATATATTTAAGTAGTGATGTGGGTGAACACTCTAGGACCGCAGGGGCACTTTTTTCCCTCTTTAAAAGGTTTATTTCCCCCGACTTGTATATACACCTATTGCCCTAACGGGCTACTTATGTTTGTACATTTTAGTGGTAATACATTCAATATTGTGTGTTGTGCTCCAAGCTTCTTCTTCTTCCTTATGTTGTTCGCATGCTTCCGCAGACGTCTAACTCCAACAGGTTTGACGATAGCATTCCTACTATCAACTTGCTTTCTTCCATGATATTTGATAGCATGTTTGTTATTCAAGTTGCAATGGGCTTCTTCTTCTTTGACTTCTTCTTTGAGCTATCAAAAGAGCCTTTTCTCTTTGAATTGGCTAAGAATGTGTCACCACTTGAGCCTTTATTATTTCTACATGCAATTTCTCTTTTGATAGCAATAGACAAAACTCTTCAAAAGTGAGAGGGATTGGTCCAACACAAGTATCAAGAGTCATCATAAGTTTATTATACGGCGTTTGGAGAATCCAAGCACACCTTTGATCCGATTCTTCTAGTGTTATGATAGCTTAAACAATAGCCAATTGATCTTGCAAATTATTAATATGATTTATCAATGCATTAACCATCTCTAGTTCCAAACGTTTTTCTTTGTCATGTTATAATCTAGCATGTATATTCTAATGCGATTCTTGATCTCATATTGAGCAAATATATGCACCAACATTCATGCCCTTGAGCAATGTGTTGAACAAAAATAGTCAGAGTCACTTATACTCATAATAGATCCACATAATGCATCTAAAATCTACAATTTCCATTCCGGAAGAAGCTTTGAGTCAACTTGAATCATTGGTCTTGACTTTTTGAATGTTGCATGAAAAAAAGCTGTGTCTAGTTCAATATATTGTCAACATATTTTCTAGAAACCGTAAAGGATCCAAAAACATTAATATTTTAAAGTTCTACAATATGTATTTCATTCCACTAAAGTTATTTTTCTATTAGTGGAAGAGGAAGAGGAAGCAATCACCCACTAAACCAATGTATTCACAAGTTCAAGTCACAATTTCTCTTCAAGTCAACTCAAAGCTCAAATACCACATATGAAAGAAATTATTCCAATAAAATAACTACAATAAAAGAAAAGAGAATACATATAGACGACTTTTGATCAATCTCTTACTAATAAGTACAAGAATGATGTCATTACTCATCCATGTGCTCGCAAAGTAGAGCTTCAATGACGATCTAGACAACTTGATGTGGAAAATACAAGGTAGAGGTATATAAGCTCAGTTTTATGTCTAGGATGGAGCAAAACTCATCCCTGCATATAGCATGGAAAGATGAAGCCTTCTACAAGAGACTAAGCAGAGAGGGCCACCATCCACATAGGAAGTATCACCCATGCACATTTTGACACATATGTTAGTGGATGAAGTATGTCAAACTAACCTCACACAAATACCAAAATTAGATAGAAACAACTTTGATAATAAAATTTGAGATCAAATTTGCAAATTGAAAGCATCCTAGTCTCAAAATGGGGCATGCAAGTTAAAAAAGCCAACAATTTTAAGTTGTCTTCTACATGTCGAATCTCAATTCCATTAAGTAGTAAATTAAATTTAGAGCAACCTTCTAGCCAGGTTTGTCCAATGTGTCCCTCATATAGCATGAAAGCATGAGTTCTCACGAATGGGATAATGCAAAATAGACTTCCATATAACCAAGAGAGTTTGAAGATTGGTTACACATGAGTCCATCTTTAGGTTCAAGCATTTATGTGTACGCACATGTGCACCTTTGCATGCGCGTGTATGCATTCATGAATGCACGTGTATTGACGTGTCTTTTGTGTTGAGTATGCATGGACGTATCACGATTCACGTATGTACCTACGTTTGTTTGCAACTATGCATGTGGTTCTAGGTATGCACTGGAACTAGCCAAAAGCATAGGGATGCCCATACCAGTCCCCCCTGAGGACTTTAAATGCACCTCGAAAAAAACACGCCTTCTTAGACGAAGTGATGGTTCATAAAAGGATGGAGGCGAGTGAGGCTGATGTAATAGATGTGAACGTGTCAATTGAAGGGTCTCGCCAGGCTAGAGAGCAGCTAGCCACGCAGTAGATGCAGCCATGGCCGCTTATAAAAGCAGAGCTTTGAAGTTTGCGTTGGCTTGTCATCCTGCAAGTCCTCTTGTCCACATAAAGTGGGCTTTTTTTGTTTTTCTTATTAAAAGGAAAGCTTCATTAAAAGCAGGCAAAAAGAAAACTGGTCTGTGGAAAATGTGCTCATTGTAGGCATCATAACTATAGGACAATGGACATGTCACACATACAAGGATGTGTCTGATATATACTTGCATTGTCATCTGGGATCCCTGGAATGGATACATGAAAACAAACCATGGAAAACTTATTTGACCATATTGAGTATATCAACAATGGGGATAAAAGGAAATGGTAAAGCAAAGAATAGTTCAATGTTCTCTGCAGAGAATGATCAAATGCTCTCTGCAAAGTAACCATTGCTCTTTACAGAGAATGATCAATGTTCTCTGCAAAGAATGATCAAATGATCTCTGCAGAGAAGGATCAAATGTTCTCTGCAAAGTAGCCATTGCTCTCTGCAGAGAATGATCAATGTTCTCTGCAGAGAATGATCAAATGCTCTCTGCAGAGAATGATCAAATGTCCTCTGCAAAGTAAGCAATGCAGAAGCAGGCGATGTAACTGGTGACGTCGATAAAAACAGAAGCTCGTTTGATTAACTCTAAACCCATTCCAGGCACTCTCAATTTCAACGCCCCAGACAGAGAGTACTAATCATCTGATTCGGCTACAACTTGGAGATTAGCGAGGCCATTGCGGAATCATCTATATGATTTTAACGACTACACTTATGTAACAGACGAGCCCTCGGCTACCTCTGCATGTTCTAAACTGTGGTCATGGTGGTTATTCATGCAGCTCTCTGGGTGCGCCCTAATCCACAGAGAGATCTCTTTTAAGTGCCATAGCCTATATTCCGTTGAGATGACTATAGGTTGCATGTATGCCGCGACTCATGACCATTGTAAGACTCCATCGTGTCCTGCAAGAAGGGAGTACTTATCCCTACGGCTGTAGCTAGTGCACTGATAACCTAGAGCTCCAGAAAGCTTCTTCTGCACCATGTTGGCTATGTCAGTGGCGCTCATCCCCTTATCCCGCAGCTCTGAAACACAGATGGGATCGAGGAAGTGAATTTCATATGAAATGGTAGGATTCAGTGCCAGGAAGATCATGTCCAACGATTTGTAACCCCTCGCTGTGGTGCCGTGGAACATGGGTAGAGCGAGCTTCACTGCTACAGGGACAATATGGTCGGCTAGCTCGGCAAACAAGGGACTGAAGCGCAGCACGAACGGCTCGCGGCAAGTCGTCCCCTCAGGACAAATGCAGAGGTCTTCCTCTTGCAATAACTGTTCCATGAGCTGCGCATCTTTCTCACGGTTCCTCGTTAGCCTTGTCGTTCTCACAGGAGACACCAGCTGTGAGAGTTGGCTGACGCTGAAGACGAGGGCGCGTACCTTCCGACGCAGAGCCATTGCCAGAAAGATGGGGTCCGCAAGGGAGCGGTGCACGCAGACGAAGACAACGCCCTTGTTCGATGGCTGATCGCCGCTGTTAGGAAGAACCAGCGGCGGTGCGCCCTTCACGCGTAGCCTGACGCCAAATAATGAAGTGACAGGAAACGCGATCTCCTGCGGCATGGCCATCAACAATAACCTCGTTATGAGCAGGAACACGCCTGCTGGCAACCATAGAAGTATTGCCAACGACACCAGCGGCGTCGGTCTGCGGACGAAGCGGCCGTCGTGGAAGATGATGGGCCGAGGGAGATCATCGTTGAGCTTCAGTTCTCGATTTTGCTCACGGTTGAACACGAAGGTCTCCTGTAATAGACAACCCACGGCACTGTTTAGAACAGCAACGACAAGTACGAATGATTTGTGTATGTGCGCGCTCTCTAGAGATAAAGACAGCTAGACAGACAGATACACTGAAGTTTAAAATGCATACCTTGCAGAGAGAGAGAAAGGCATGATTCTCGCCATCGATCGCGCGGACTCCATAGCCATCTGACGAGCTATCTGCAAGCACGACCCTTAAGGCTTCCAGCTTTCTGTGTTCAAGGAAAGTAGCTCGTCTGGTCAGGAAGCCTGTACAAATGCCGCTTTTGGTGACCTGCAGATCGGTGGCGATGATTGATTCGACAAGCAGATGTTTACGAAGGAAATGATCAACGAGGGCGTGCGGATGGGACGTAACCACGCAGCGCCGTGCAGGTGGAGCGTCGGCTACAGTCGAAACACTGAGCAGCGCACGATAAGCATTATGGTCGAGGTCTTCAAGGAAGAACTTTGGGAGGACGGCGGCAGCGACGCCGCGGATGGCAGCAAGGGGCAGGCCAGCGGTGGCCACGAACACACTCAGTGAGACTGCAGCACCGTCGCTAAGAACGAGCGTAATCGGGTACACGAGAAGAAGAAGGAGAGCTCGGAGCAGGCTTCCTGCCTCCATTGCGACAAGCATGTAGTAGGGGAAGAAGCTGGTGTCGCGCAACAGCGTGCCTTCGAGATTGGACACGGCCGCGATACTCCTTTTCCGCTGCCCGTTTCGGAGTCTCTCTTCCGCTGGCTTATGCTCCTCCGCCACCGGGTGCCATTGCTCCTCCGCCCCTGGCGATCCTGTACCTCCATTCGTCGACGTAGACAGAATTACGCAAGGCCCACTATCCCTGTTCATTCTCTCTCTCTCTCTCTCTCTCTCTCTCTCTCTCTCTCTGAGAGATCAATGTAAGCTTAAGAGAGTAGCCGATGGCGGCCTCCCTAAATCGAGGTCAGCGTACTGCACTGAGGGAGGCGGGTTAGGTCACACACACATAAAGGAGTCGTCTCGTGCTTGGAGTGAAGAAAGCTAGTCGCTTATTCCCGGTACTGTTGTCAGCACACGGTGCGCGAGGAGAGAAAGCAGCGCTCTGGAAGGGAGCTGTGTACTTGCTACCATGAAATAGATCCTCAGAAGACAACACGAAAGCACAGAGTCTACAATGGAACGGATGACCGATCTATTTATTGACAACAATGGACAAAAAAAGACTTGTCTAATTTTCAGAAATTTTAAATTAATTTTCTTGGTCCATCATCTTTTTTTTTTTTTTTTTTTTTTAAATGGAGGTTCGGCCGAGGCCTACTCCCCTGACTTTAACTTTGAAATGAACAACTCTACAAGGAAGGGCATAGTACCCATGGGACCCCCCTTATCCCACAAGAACAGGGGCAGACAAGGTAGACGGCCCGAAGGCCCATACAACGGATTAACGCCCGAAGGCCAGATACAACGCCCGAAGGCCAGATAGAACGCCCGAAGGCAGTTTACAGTGTCCCGCAGCGCAGGGGGGTTGAACCCTCGCCCCCGCCTCAAGAGGCGAGGGACCCAACCAATCGACCTGGCATCTTGGGACATCATCTTCCTATGGATATACCAGTTCGTTATGAATTCGGTCATTCCTTAAGTCAACTAGACATTAGACGAGAGCTGTCCATTGTGGAGCCAACTTGCCAAGTTCCAAGAGAAACGTTACATGAAAGGTGTGCCCAATGCCCATTGGGGGGCTTCAACCTCTTTGGACAACTTTATAGATAAGCTACCACTTCTTGAAAGCAATATTACATATCCTCATTTTATTGTAAGATTGCTTAGAGACCTACTTAATTGTTCGAAATCCCCCATCAAAACAACGAGATGGATTTGGTTGATGAGGTGTGGTTCAAGTGGTTTTTACACTTGAACCACTCATAAGTGGCGGGGGATCAAGTCCTACTTGGGCTTGACCACCATTTGACTTGAGGATGAACAAGAGAAGAAGAAGGCTTTACCAACATACATCCTAGAAAAGGCTAACCATAATTCGTAGCATGCTAGGAAGCTTTGTCAATTTTAATGCTTTATGCGTACTTGCAAAGCCCATAACGGAGATAAAGGCCCACATACCACTAAAAAACACCCAGTGCTACATGTGTTTCTTATACACTTCCACAAACGCCAAACCACACTTACACAAGTAATGACCTACATGTGTTTCTTATACACTTCCACAAACGCCAAACCACACTTACACAAGTAATGAGGTGGAGCTCAAACATGTAGCCTTGTGAAGAACACAGAAACTTATGGTTCACCTATTTTCATCTTTGTAGCTTATGTGAGGACATGGAACATTGTCGTACATGATTTGATAACACTTTCTCTTTCATTTTGATGCACATACTCTTTGTGCTCATATGAAAACATATGACAGAATCCACAACTTGATGGGCACTTTATTCAATAATGACATAAGCTCCCTAACGTCTTTGATAGGCATACCCACATGTTTTAACCGTACAATTCATCCAAGAGGATATGAAACCCGTTTGGTCAAACTTGAAGTACTATATAGGTGAAGATCCGAAATGTATTGCCTCAGAAGGACTTGTTGGCGAGTGACCTACACCAACGAGTGGTATTGCAAATTAAAGATCATGTAGAAAGTGAAGGAAAGTGAATGAAGGAAGAAGAGACAAAAGAAAGTAGTGGGGAAGAAAAGAGGAGGAGAGAGGAAGACATGAAAACAAAACGAAGAGGAAAGGATGTGTGCATAGAAAGAGAGAGATCATTTTTTGTTATCTTATGTTCATTCTGCCTATATGTACCGTTGTATACCCTCTTGGTTGTAGGCATTTCAATTCCAATTGTTTCAAGTGTGCTTCATATGCATTTGCCTATGGACATAACACAACTCCCTTGTTCTCATCTGAATGTTCTGTTAGATATGCTCAATACTCCACCCTCAAGTGACCACAAATGATCCATGGTGCTCTAAGTTGTAAGGCCTCCATTATGAGCAGAAGCCATTATGAGAGCCCGAACATTTGTGGAACCCTAGTGATGTGGTTTCCCCATAGAACTTTAATGAGGAGAGTGCAGAGGGGGGCTTGCCCCCTTCTTGAGGGTCCGAGGGGCCTATCTCCCTAGCTTATAGGGTTGAGACGATAGGACTTCTAGTCATGGAGATATTGCCGGATTGTATATTTTACCAACTATTTTGTATCTCCTGATTGCGTTTATCTATACCGACTCTCCTTGTAAAAGCTATATAAGCATGGCCCACATTACATAGCATTGTGCGCTAGTAAGCCCGCCATCTAGAGTCTATCTAGATCTCCACCTAAGCTCCACATTGGGAGCACATGGTTGGACACCACCATCATTATAACTGCATTATGCTCGGGAATCTGAGAATTTGAGTTCTCTATCTCTCAATCTGTGTCTATCTTTGTCTATGTTTTTTTCTCTCAACTCTGCATACTGGTCTATTCCACTGTGTTGTTATTTTCTTACATGGTATCAGAGCTCAAGAGGCTTTGAGTCATACAAACGCAAAAATGTAGAGGTTGCAGAGGTCTCTATTCAAGGCTTCAGGTATTTTGTTCTATTTTTTTATGATTTTACGAGATATTCATGAATCTATGGTCTTATGTTGAAGTCAGAAGTCTTTCCTATATTCAAGAAGTTTATAGCTATGGTTGAAAATGAAAGTCAGGAAACTATCCAGATTCTCAAAGGTGATAGAAGTGGAGAATACTTGTCAAATGAGTTCGAGACATTTCTTGAGAGAAAGGTATTACTCGACACCTTACTATTGCTTATACTCCTCAGCCGAATGGTGTTGCAGTAAGAAAGAATAGAGTACTTGTTGAGATGATGCGGAGCATGATAGCATCCAAGAAGCTTTCACCGAAATTCTGGTTTGATGTAGTACATAAAGCTAATCACATTTTGAACAGGTCATCTACAAAAGCTTTAAAGGTAATCGCACCTTATGAAGCTTATTATGGTAGAAAACCTAATGTGAGTTATTTTAGAGTGTTTGGATCACTTTCTTATGTACATGTTGAGAAAAAGGACCGAGACAAACTAGATGTAAAGGCAAAGAAAGCTATTTTCATTGGATATCCTATTGAAAGTAAGGGATACAGGTTTTATATTCCAGAAATTGGTGAAGTTATTCTTTCACGTAATGCTTATATTGCTAAAAATAAGGTTTATGATAAAGAAGTAGAAATTCTAGAGTTCATTAGTGAAAATGACTATGGATTTTTTTTAGAAAGATTATAGATGTACATGTTCAGCCATATCACGAGGAAATTAAAATTCCTAGGATTCAAGAAACAATTGAAGAAAGAGGAATTTCACAACCCTCTACAGAGTCAGAACCACAAGAGACTTTGATTCCAAAAATGGAAGAAGTTAGAGTTCAAGAAAGTCCTAGTACCTCGGCAGAACAAGTTCCAGAACCTGTGGAAGCTGAAAGTTCAGAAAGAGTTTCACCACTATTTAAGGATACACCTACGTGGTTATATCAGACTTCAAAAGATAGTGGTATAAAGGCTTTTACAAGAAGAACAAGAAGTCAGACTAGACAACAACAACAAGATCATGTAAGAACAAGAAGTCACACTAGACAGCAACAACAAAAAGATCATGTAAGTTTTGCTGAAGACTTTGAGATTCATGATATTTTGGCTTTTATGACAGTTGAAGATGAACCTGCATGTGTTAAAGATGCACTTAACATTCCTATTTAGAGAAAAGCTATGCAAGAAGAGATTGATTCTATTCATAAGAATCAAACTTGGCAGCTATGTGAGTTACCAGAGGGAAAGAAGGCTATAGGTGTAAAATGGATCTTCAAAATCAAAAGGAAAGCAAATGGTACTATTGATAGATACAAAGCAAGGTTGGTTGTCAAGGGATATGCACAACAAAAAGGTATTGATTATTATGAGATGTTTGCTCCTACATCTAGGATGACTATTATTAGGTCAATACTTGCTCTAGCAGCACATTTTGGTTGGCATATATATCAACTTGACATTAAGACTGCTTTTCTAAATGGTGATTTACATGAGGATGTGTATATTCAACATCCAGAAGGTTTTGAAGAGACAAGTAAAGAACACTTAGTGTGTAAGCTTATAAAAGTTTTGTATGGTTTAAAACAAGCACCGAACCATAGAAGAGTGTGTACGCATGTGCATTGACATAGAGGACAATCTAGGAGAGGAGCTAGAGCTTTCCAAAATCTACAAGGATTCAGATAGCTCTACCAGTCTCTCTTCCAGACAATCTACATCCATTGAGGAACTAGCAGAGAAGGTAGCTCAGAAATTAGGTGTCTCAAGCAAACAGATACCCCAATTTACCCCAGCGAGGTGATGCTACACTTGTGGAGGTGACCATATGGCGAGTGTATGTCCCATTATGGCTCAACCCCAAGTGAATCCTAGTAGTCAATACTGCACCATAGAATGGGGATACACTAATCACACCGCACATGATTGCCCATACAATAAGCAAGTAGTTAGGCAAACGTATCCACAACCCTACCCTCAACAAGGAAGATACCAGAACCAGTATCCACCATAGCACTACGGTAGGCCCTAGCAACCCTATCAACCACCCTATCAAGGGCAGTAGAGACCTCAACCAGTTCTAGCGCAGCAACCCCTTGCTCTAGCCAATGTGATTCGAGTGAAGTACGCACTTGCAGAAGAGAATCTGGATAGAGCCATAGTGCTAGTAATATCATTGCTTTCAGAAAGTGACCCTAGTGATCATAGTTTTGACTCTACTCACATTGATAGTCCACAAGCTTACTACATGCAGTCACCTGAGCATAACGAGTCATACTATTATGAAGACACGAGTGAACCTAGTTGGGAGCCAGAGTATGCAAATGTCATGTATGCAAACCCCAATTCTAGATCCCAACGTAGGTAGGTAAGACCCCCATTTCCTGGAGGACCGTGCTATCGATGCCAGGGAGATCACCTCATTCGTGATTGCCCTATGCCTACACCTACACAACCCCAATCTGTGACAATTGAGGGTTTTTGTCTCGATTGCAGAAAAGAGCACCTCTTACAAGACTGCCCAAACAACCCCAATAACATGTCGAAAATCACCCCTATCAACATTATTGGTTTAGTAGTAGACTCTATAAGAAGTTTCACTTCCATTACACCAGTGCAAGTGGTCACTAGAGCTCAGGCTTTGCAGCAGGATCAAGGTTTACGCCAAGAAAAGAGTGCTGAGGTTAGTGAGACTAAGAGCATAACTAAAAAATGGAAGAGAGTCTGGACATATAGTCAGGAAAGGATGAAAAGACAATGGTCTAAGAAGATGAGCGAATTAGAAGAGAGCATAAGAGAAACAAAAGCAAAAATTGTTGAACTCACCTCTCAAACACACTCTCACATACCACCACCACCTTTATCCCTATCACCACCTAATCTGCCACCTTCCAACCCACCTCATACAATTCCACCACCACCTAGAGTAGGATCAGTACTAGCTGACCCCACTCTTGAGGACGTAGACATGATGCTTAAAGCATATCAGGCCAGAATCCAAGAAGGGCCAAATGTGACAGATCATGACAAATGTTACCTTAGAGCTGATCTAGAGATAGAAAGAACAAAGCTATGTGCTAAGATGGTAGCATTGGCTCAGACCATGTTTGAAGCCAGTCGCCTCTTCAACTACTCTTGCTCAACTAAGGCACAATTGCACTTTGATGGACTGCTGGAGAAGTTAGAGAGCATAATTGCAAGATCTGGCAAGGAAGCCACTCCCCAAGAAAGAAACAAGGCAAGTGATAGAATAAGCGTTCCCCCTCAGGAAGCTTATGTGCCTAACTCCACCAAACCAAACGCACCTTCTTCTATGAATCGGTATTCACCAGAATCCCTGTGAGAGATTCAAGAAGAGAAATGGGCTAAAGAAAGTGAGGCTCCTCCTCCCATTGAACTTGTGGATGATGTGCGGGATCAATTCCCACAAGACATTCCTTCCATTTACGGAGAGCAGGAGAGTACCCAGTCTCATGAGAGACTATACTTCGAGTCAAATTCCTTACAGGAACTACCCCATTTCATAGGCCCATGGGAAGCTAAGTCTACTTATACGAGAGCACCCACAGTCATGGTAAGAAACAAAGACTCAGTCATACCTAGGAACATAGAGGTCGTAAAGAACACTAAAGTGCAGTGCAATCTTACTTTAGAAGAGCTACTGAAGCTTAGGCTAGAACTGTGGAAACATGTAGCTAATCAAGTGCCAGAGGTAGCAAAACCTTGTTCCCAAGTAGGATCTCATAGAATAGTGCCAGAAATACCCTTGGACAAGATAGGAGACATGAGTGAAGGAGAAGAAGGAAACACCTATCTTCCCATTACCCATCAAGGATACACAACCAAGGCAATTTTGGACTTAGGCACGGGAGTTGCGATTTCTACCACTTCCCTATGGAAGCGTTGGGGGAAGCCAACACTCAGGCCAACGAGAATGAAATTGCAGATGGCCGATGGTCACATTGAAAGACCCTTAGGATTGCTAGAAGAAATAGCTCTCACTACATGTGGTGTAGAGTTTGAGCATACTTTTGCCATATGTGACTTTAGCAAAAATCAGGCCTATGAGATGATTTTGGGAAGACCATTTATACGGAAATTGCAAGTGGTGTAGGATTGGGGAACCAATTCTTTGTACTTGCAACACTTAGGTGTTATGACCAAAGTCAATCTCAAGGATTACTCTCATAGAGATGTACCCCCCATCCAATGGAATCCCATCCATAGAGCTAAGGACGATACGGAGTCAGTGCATTCCATCGGATCAAGATCCTCATGGATGTATGAAGACACCCACTTATGGATGTGCAAAGTAGCCGTAGAAGAAGAGAAGAGGGAAAAAACCAGAGAGGTAGGTGTGAAAGAAACCCATAGATCAGTTCAAGACCTAGCCTATGCACCTGTAGTATTTCTTGAAGAAGAATTTGCACCTCATGGTTGGGCAGAAATTTTAGCAACAATGGACGTAGCCATCAATGAAGAACAATGGACACCCCACTATGATGAGGATGGCTATGACATTTCAGTCTTCTCAATAGAGCCAATTATGGGTGATTCGGTTATAGAAGAATGCGAACCTAGTACTGATGCATTTGAGGATGCAAGTGACTCCAATCTAGAGTCAATCATTATGGACCCACCTTTTGCATCAGATGAAGAATACTTCTATGAGGTACAAGCTCACCCTCAGAGACACGAAGAGATTACCAACGATGTGAGGTTAACTATGCAAGTGACTGCCAAAAATGAAGGCAAGAAAAGAAAGAAGAAAGAAACCATGATAGAAGAGGAAGAACCTTTGTTTGAGGTCCCTGAAAACTTTAAGAAGTACGAGATAGAAGATAGGAGAGTCATGATGAGAATGCCTAAACGTGAAGCACAAGCAAGAGAGGCCTATGATAACAAAGAAACCACCAAGAAAATTGTTGTAGCTAGAGAAGAAGGAGAAGAAAGATGCACGTACATAGGACATGACCTGACGGAAGAAGAAGAGCAAGAGTTGATAGCCTTGCTAAGAGAATATAGAGACGTATTCGCTTGGAGTTACAAGGACTTGAAAGGTGTAGATCCTGACATATGCTCACACACGATACCCATGAACTCAGAGGCTAAACCATCTAAGCAGAAGCCATACACATACAACGATAATTATGCTTCCAAAATCAAGGAAGAGATAGATTGTTTGGTGGAAGCTGGATTCATCTATGAAATTGAGCACACTGAATGGGTATCCCCCATTGTAGTGGTGCCCAAGAAGAATGGAAAGTTTTGTGTATGTACTAACTTGAAGAAGGTTAACGCAACCACCATTCGAGATAACTATCCGCTTCATATCACGGAGCATCTACTAGAAACAGTAGCAGGCAAGGAAGTGTACAACTTCCTTGATGGATTTTCAAACTACAATCAGGTAGCCATTGCTCAAGAAGATCAGCATAAGACGGCTTTTGCCATAGAGTGGGGCATATTTGCTTTTCGAGTAATGCCATTTGGTCTCACCAATGCACCTGCTACCTTTCAGAGGCTGATGTGCCACGTGTTTAAGGAATTCTTGAGGAAGAATTTGGAAGTCTATGTTGATGATCTCTCTACGCATTCCAACATTATACACACCCATATACTTGGAACTCAAGCAAATCTTTGACAAATGTAGAGAATATCAAGTCTGGTTGAACCCAAAAAAGTATGTTTTCATTGTCAGGCAAGACAAGATTCTAGGACAAATAGTGTCAAAGAATGGCATATCCACGGATGAGGAGAAAGTGAGAGCTATTGTAGAGCTACCTAGGCCAATGAATATCAAGGAGGTACAGTCTTTCATGGGGCATTGTGGCTATTATCGCCGATTCATTCATATGTATGTAATCATTGCAAAGCCCCTATATTCCCTATTGACTAGCTTTGAGTGGATGGAAGAATGTGATAACTCCTTTAATGAGCTCAAGAGAAGATTGTGTTCTGCACCAATCTTGACTACACCAGATTGGAACAAATCATTCCATGTCTATGTGGATGCATCCAATTATGCCATTGGATGTGCACTTGCACAACCTACGGGTGAAGGTAATATGGATCTTCCAATTGCCTATGCTAGTAGACAGTTGAATGTAGTTGAATGAAACTATACGACCATGGAACGAGAAGGATTAGGCATGGTATATGCTGTGAAAAAGTTTAGACACTATTTGCTTGCAAATAAGTTTAAATTTTTTACTGATCATCAAGCTCTACTGTATCTGGTAAACAAGCCATGCAACACAGGAAGATTAGTAAGATGGTTCCTCTTGCTAATGGAATATGACTTTGAGGTAGTGGTGAGGAAAGAAAAGACTCACTTGAGAGCAGACCATCTCTCTAGGATTACATCTAGAGAGGCCCCACAAGGAGTGTCTGATGACCTTCCTGATGCACACTTGTTTAATTTGGAAGTCGTACCTCAGTGGGCTAAGACATTAGCACTAGTACTGACATATGGGCCAAAACATCCAGTAGTAAACACTTGAGATAGGGAGGTAGTAAAAGCCCAAAAGTACCATATCATGGCAGGAAGTATGTACAAGCATCTAGATCAAGGCATATTAGCTTGTTGTGTGGAAGAGGATGAGTATGCACATAACTTTACAGACACTAAGGAGACTCAGAGTGCACTGGCTGACCATGGAAGCAGATGTCCATAAGTTGTGTAAAGAATACCTAGTCTGTCGTATTAGACCACCTGTGGAGCACACTACACTGTACCAAGTGTCTCTAATACTAGATTGGAGTGAACCATAACCTTTCTGAGGATGAAAACATTCCCTCAAGGTATGACCCTGGCTCGGAGAAGAAGTTTAGAACAAGAAGCCCCATGAGACTATGTGTCCATGAGAGTGAATACCTCAAGATATTGGAAACTGCTCACCAAGGTGTAGCAGGAGGACACTTTGGACCAGACCGGGTGATTAAGGCAATCTTATTTGGAGGCTTGTGGTGGCCAACCCTTCACATGGATGCACATACCTACGTGAAGAGGTGTGATGTTTGTCAGCGAACTCAGTATCCTATACGCAAAGATGAGATGCCTTTGAAACCTATGATGGGTGGACGTGCATTCTCTAAGTGGGGAATAGAATTTGTAAGTCCTATTAATCCCCCAACCAAGGGTTCCCATGCGGAATACATTATTGTAGCCACAGACTATCTAACCAAATGGGTAGAAGTGAAAGCCACAATGAAGAACGATGCTCAAACGACAGCTAAGTTTTTATTTGAGAACGTGTTCACTAGATATGGGCTCCCAATAGAGCTAGTAAGTGATAGAGGCACTCACTTCTTGAATGAAGTCATTGAAAATCTTCTCCAAGAGTTCTTGGTAGTACACAAGACGTCTGCCCCCTATCACCCACAAGCCAATGGGCAAGCCAAAAGCACTTATAAGATTCTATGCAATGTGCTGACCAAATTAGTGAATAATAAATGCTCTGATTGGGACAAACAACTACACCATGTTGTTTGGGCATATAGAGTTGCCTATAAAACGGTACTCCAAGCCACACCCTTTCAGATGGTATCTGGCCAAAATGCAGTGCTACCATCGGACTTCTTGATACCTACACTGAAGGTAGCACAGGAGCATGAGTGGACAGGGCATTAAATCTCTTCAAGAATCCTTGATCTTGATTGTCTAGGTGAAAGGAGACTGAGAGCTGTCGTTGGGATTTATGCTGCTAAGAAGAGACAAAAGGCATACTTCGATGCCCATGTGAAGGATAAAGGCCTGAAAGCCGGAGACTTGGTTTTGGTGTATACCCTGAAACAACATGCAAGAAAGCTAGAGAAGCATGGCTATGGACCCATGATTATTAACAGAATATCAATAAGTGGGGCAGTCCAATTAGCCACCTTAGAAGGTGATGTCCTCCCTAGTTATATTAGTGGATGCAAAGTCAAATTATACCAAGAACCTCTCAGGAAGGTAACGCTTAACCGACTCAATATGGCCAAGAAACACAAAGAAGAGGAAAAACGAATTCGAGAAGAAGTTCAGGCAGAAGCCTTGGAATGCATCCGAAAAATGAAATTGAGAAGACATGGTAGGGAGCAGCCTAGGACCGATGCATATGCAGCTCCAAGGTATCATATGGCTATGTGTGAAGTCTCAGGTGTAAGTTCCCATAGAATAACTGACCGACGTCCTTTCGTGACCTTAGAGGTTGGACAAGGAAATAGTGCAAGGACTCTACAGACCTTGATTGACTCAGGTGCAGTCACTAGTGCGGTTAGACTCTCTTACTATCAAGAATAAAAATTAAGTGTCAATCCAATAGAAGCATACATCATAGGGTTGGGGGGTGTGGAAACCCCATGCATGGGTTAGGTGGAGCTTCCCCTCTACATTAAGGATGTTCTAATGACAATTAAAGTACTAGTGTGTCAAGATGAGGATCTCACCGAACTTCTTGTCTTGGGCCAAGACTGGATATATGATCATGCAGTCAACCTGAACCTAAGAAGTGGACTTCTTTAGGTTTGGGTAGGTCAAAATTGCATTACAATTGAGTTAGAAAATGAAGCACTCAAGAAAATAGGAAAGGCACCAACTCCTGGTCCTTCCAGGAGTACACATGAAGATAAAAATATTGTTCTTGTCCAAAACTCTGTGATGCAGAGGGATGATGTTTTCAACCATGAAGCTAAAGATAAGATGAAAACTCACTTCTTTTCCAAAAGTGGTCAAGACATGGCAACCGAAGGAGTATGGAATGCGGAGGAAGCAGGCGACCTACATTCAAAGCCAAAGGAGGGTGCGAAGCAAGGTGTCTCAGCCAACAAAACTGTTGGATGTGATGGCTGGGTACAATCAGAAGATCAAGTTGGTGCTGCTAGACCTGCTTCACACCTGCCCTCTCTTCTCTTCAGATATGGTTAGGAGACTCCTTGAGCTTCCAAATGACACCAAGAAACTATATATATGCTTTACAAAATGATTGAGTAATGACCAAATCAAAACAGATGATTTTGAACCTTCACAACTCCAAAAACTTTCTATTCCTGTATTGATACCTGCTCAGTTCTAAGCTCAGTGTGACCAGCACACTTGCAATTGGTTTAATTCCTTCTGGGAGTATTAAATTAACTTAACAAGCTACCATTAGCAAGTTAAATCACTCCAATTAACAAACTATACACTGAGCATGATCTTTAGCAAAATCAGGGACACCCCCGACTTTTTAGGAACAACCCAGAAATATACCAGTGATCACTTCGACAGCGATTTCTCCCAATTGGCTGAATAGAATGACTTGAAATTTTGTAGTGTTGTAGAATGCTTTGAGCTGGTTCCAATGAGCCCTGGATCATCAAATTTGGTTCAGTAGATCTTGAGATATGCCCTGTTGAAGTTGACAGACTTTGAGGTGAATGACTCAGAAAACACAGAGTTAAGAACTATGAGTATATGTATTGAAACTATCAAATGTACATTCCCATTGGCATGTAAAGTGATGCCCAATGGTACTCAGAGGTGTAGGCTCAATAGTAGCTCTCACACACTCACTAATTTGCTTGGATTAGCCTCGGAAAGAGTGTAACTAGACCCGCGACTTTTTCATAGTCTTTTATAAGTCATCACTTGAGATTTGAATTTCAAATTCAAATGTAGGCTCCCTCAAATCTCTCATCTAATCACATGGAGATATTCTCTCCATCCATAACTTCTAATTTCCACGACTTTTGAAGGTGGGTGAGATTACAAGAGGTGAGTTAAGTCACATTGACTTTTACATTGGATAAAAGATAATAAAGCATAGGCATGTGTTCCTATGGTATATGGTTTACATGAATACATCCTTCAAGGGTCCAAACTTTTATGCTTTCCAAGGGTTCAATAGTCCAAGCTTTATGTTGAGTCTTCAAGGCACACAACAAAGCCAAGTGTTAAGGCTTGTTTTGCACCAACAGCTCCCCCTCAAGCCAAACACTTGCTTGAGTCTTCATCTTTAGTCTTCAATGATATCCTGTAATCCAATCATGGATTTAAACCTGCATAGCTTGCTCCCATCCAAAGCTTTTGTAAGCAAATCTGCACATTGAATATTAGTGGACACATATGATAATTGGATTTCCTTGCTAAGTAATTTCTCCCTCACATAGTGGTAATGCACCTCTATGTGTTTTGTTCTAGCATGATACACAGGATTAGCTGCTAAATGAAGTGAACTTGTGTTATCACCAAATATGATTGGTGGCCTTGTGTATAGGCCCAATTCTGAATATAGTAGCTTCAACCATATTGCTTCTTGAGTAGCATTGGCTAGCCCTCTGTACTCTGCCTCAGTAGATGATAGGGCTACTGTGGGTTGTTTCTTGGATGACCAAGAAATTGGTTTATCACCTGCAAAGCATATGTAACCAGATGTACTCCTCCTGTCATCCTTGCAACCTGCCCAATCTGCATCTGAGTATACCTTGATGTCAATGTCTGATGAATATGGATAATACAAACCATGATTTTGTGTTCCCTTTAGGTACTTTACTATCTTCTTGGCTGCCTCCAAATGTGGTACTCTTGGCTTATGCATAAATTGGCTAAGTACACTAACACCATATGAGATATCAATCCTAGTTAAGGTAGCATAATTGAGACTACCTACCAAACTTTGGTAACCTGTAATATCCTTGAGTTCCTCTCCTTCATGTGCACTGAGTTTGTGGTTGACCTCCATAGGAATGTTTGAGACTTTAGCTTCCTGCAAATTAAACTTCTTGACCATGTCCTGAATGTACTTCTTCTGAGTAATGAATATACCTGAATTTGTGTAGACTAATTCAAGCCCTAGGAAGTACTTCAATAATCCAAGATCATTGATCTTGAATTCCTTCATCATTTGACCTTTGATGTGTCTAATTCCTTGAACATCATTTCCTGTAATAATGATGTCATCAACATAGACACACAAGTATATTACCTCTGAATTGTTCTTCTTTATAAACAATGAAGTATCTGCTTTACTCATCACAAATCCTTGATCCAAGAGATAGGTTGTCAACCTATAGTTCCATGCTCTAGGTGCCTGTTTCAATCCATACAGAGCCTTCTTCAATTTGCAAACATGATTTACCTTATTGGGATCCTCATAGCCAGGTGGTTGTGACATGTAGACCTCTTCAGATATCCATCCATTCAAGAATGCATTTTTTACATCCAATTGGTACATGTTCCAATTCTTGGATGCAGCTGCACTCACCATAATTCTGATAGTTGGCATCTTGGCCACAGGAGAAAATGTCTCCTCATAATCAATGCCTTGGGTTTGTGCAAAACCCTTGGCTACCAACCTAGCTTTGTACCTGTTTATTGTACCATCTGAGTTCCTCTTGAGTTTGTAGATCCATCTGGATCCTATCACCTTCATGGAGTCCTTCTTGGGTACCAAGTCCCAAGTATCACTCTCCTTGAGAGCCTCCATTTCTTCATCCATTGCTTCCTTCCATTCTGGTTTAGTAATAGCTTCCTCAAATGTACCTGGTTCTTCACTTAAGATATCCTTTGCAAGATATACAGAGTGCTTGGTTACAAGTGAAGTATCATACCCATACCTAATAGGTTTCTTCTTTTCTCTTGAAGATCTCCTCATAGCTTGAGTTGAGGATTCTGGATTGTCTTCAAGTTGCTTCATCTTCATCTTCCCTTTGGATTTCCAAGCTTTGAACTCTTCAATGTTGATGGTGTCTTCATCATCTGAGCTTGTGTCCTCCTTCTGAGTTGGTTCTTGCCTGACAAGCTTTGGAAAGTCTTCTTCCATATCATAAGGTAGGCTAACTTTCCTGCACTCATTATCATACCATGAATCATTTTCATCAAAGATGACATCTCTGCTTACCTTGAAGCCTTTGTTTGAGGGGTTATAGAACCTGTATCCTTTCTGATTCAAATCATAACCAATGAAAATACACTTTTCAGCCTTAGGGTCTAGCTTTCCCCTTACCTGTGAGGGAATATGCACATATGCAACACACCCAAAGATCTTGCAATGATCCAGAGATGGTCTCTTACCATGCCAAGCCTCATAGGGTGTCATTCCATCAAGTGTCTTTGATGGCAACCTGTTGATTAAGTATGTGGCAGTAGATACACTCTCTGCCCAAAGATAATTTGGTAATTTTTTCTCATTAAGCATAGACCTAGCTGTCTCCACAATGAGTCTATTCCTTCTTTCAGCTACCCCATTTTGTTCAGGTGAGTACCTTGTGGTAATCTCCCTCTTGATGCCTCTTTCCTGCAAGAAGTCTTCAAAGTCATTGGAGAAGTATTCTCCACCACCATCAGACCTTAGCCTCTTCAAATGTCTACCTGTTTGATTCTCAACCAATGCAAGATACCTTTTGAAACAATTAAATACTTCATCTTTATGTTTCATGAAGTACAAAACAGTCCATCTGCTATAGTCATCAATAAAAGATACATAGTACCTTGATCCTGATATGGATGGCTCTTTGCTTGGTCCCCAAACATCTGTATGCACCAATTCCAAGTAGTCTTCATGCATAAAACCTTTTTTGGTATATGGCAATCTGTGAGACTTACCAAACTGACAAGCCCCACACTTGTATATCATGTGTTGCTTGGATACATTAGGTATCCCAAGCACACATTGATCTCTACTCATTTGCTTTATGGTCCTTTCTCCAATGTGACCCAATCTCTTGTGCCACATCTCCAATTCTGATAAGGTTTGGTCCTTATAGTTGTACAAGGCAATGTTCTTAGTATCTTCAAGTTCAAAGGTAAATAGTCTACCTGATTTCTCTCCCTTGGCTATCCTTCTGAATCCATGTCTTGGATCCTCCACATAAGCACCATGTTGAGTGAACCTGACCTGTAGACCTTTTTCAACAATCTGACCTACACTCATCAGATTCTTGGTGATTGTTGGGACATACAATACTCTGCTTAGCAAATTCTGATTACCATCACTTGTTTTGACATTACCTACCTTAACCACTGAATGTTTAGTGTCATCACCTGTCTGCACTTGGTGCTTGCCTTTAGGTTCTTCCAAATCAGAGAGTAAGGCAACATTCCCAGCTACATGGTTAGAGCAACCTGAATCAATATAGAACAAATGATCATCATTGATACCTGATTTAGAAGTCATGTTCATAATCAACAAGGAATCATCTTGATCCTCTGCATAATTGTTGTAATCCTTTCTGTTCCTGTATCCTCCTTGATAATTGCCATTGTGATTGTAGCTATTGTTGTAATTATTGTTGTAGTTATTGTTGTAGCCATGGTAGCCTTGAGATTGATTGAACCTGCCTCTGCCTTGAGAGTATCCTCCTCTTTGGTGACCTCTTCCTCTTTGATTCTTGTAGTTCTTGTAGCATTCATCTGTAGTATGGTTAGACAAGCCACAAATATTGCATGGAGATTGATTATAGGGTCTCCCCCTACCTGACTTACCTCCTCTGCCCCTACCTCTAGATGATCTACCTCTCCCTGCATAGTTTGCTTGGGAGGTGGATCCTTCTTCATCAACTTTTTTACTTTTACCCTTGTCTTTAGACTTCTTATCTGTATATAGGGCAGAGGGATTGTTACCTTTTGATTGCTCTCCATTCTTTGTGATCTTTGCTTCATGTGTAAGAGTTGTCCAATCAGAGTTGTTAGATCAGGTGCTTGAATGTCCATGTACAAGTCCATTGCAGTGGTAAAGCTCTCCCACTTGTCATCTGCTTTGAGTCCATTGATCACTTGTCTGACTATTTGCTCTTCTTCAATTTCTTCTCCAACACTTGCAAGTTGATCTGCAATGTCTTTGACTTTGGTGACAAAATCTGAGACACATTGTTTTGATTGCTTCCTAAGAGTTGTAAACTCAATCCATAGCTGATTCTTTCTGGCCCTTGTGCTTGATGAGAAGTATGTTGACAAGGTCTCCCAAGTCTCTTGGGAAGTCTTACAGTTCCTAACATGAGGTAGAAGGAAATCAGAGATAGAGTTTAGAAGATATGACCTTGCCAAAGCATCTTTAGCACACCATTGATTAAGTCTCTCATGCTCATCCTTTGTAGGTAGGCCTCTGGTTTTGAATGAGGGCAACTCCTCATCTCCTGATATGTATCCATACAAGCTTCTCCCTTGTAGATAAGTCTTCATTCTTAATGACCATGCCTGGTAGTTATTTCTATCCAATTTGTCAATGAAGGAAGGGAAACCATCACCCATAATTACCTTATTTGCTCTGATACCACTGTTGGATGTGATGGCTGGGTACAATCAGAAGATCAAGTTGGTGCTGCTAGACCTGCTTCACACCTGCCCTCTCTTCTCTTCAGATATGGTTAGGAGACTCCTTGAGCTTCCAAATGACACCAAGAAACTATATATATGCTTTACAAAATGATTGAGTAATGACCAAATCAAAACAGATGATTTTGAACCTTCACAACTCCAAAAACTTTCTATTCCTGTATTGATACCTGCTCAGTTCTAAGCTCAGTGTGACCAGCACACTTGCAATTGGTTTAATTCCTTCTGGGAGTATTAAATTAACTTAACAAGCTACCATTAGCAAGTTAAATCACTCCAATTAACAAACTATACACTGAGCATGATCTTTAGCAAAATCAGGGACACCCCCGACTTTTTAGGAACAACCCAGAAATATACCAGTGATCACTTCGACAGCGATTTCTCCCAATTGGCTGAATAGAATGACTTGAAATTTTGTAGTGTTGTAGAATGCTTTGAGTTGGTTCCAATGAGCCCTGGATCATCAAATTTGGTTCAGTAGATCTTGAGATATGCCCTGTTGAAGTTGACAGACTTTGAGGTGAATGACTCAGAAAACACAGAGTTAAGAACTATGAGTATATGTATTGAAACTATCAAATGTACATTCCCATTGGCATGTAAAGTGATGCCCAATGGTACTCAGAGGTGTAGGCTCAATAGTAGCTCTCACACACTCACTAATTTGCTTGGATTAGCCTCGGAAAGAGTGTAACTAGACCCGCGACTTTTTCATAGTCTTTTATAAGTCATCACTTGAGATTTGAATTTCAAATTCAAATGTAGGCTCCCTCAAATCTCTCATCTAATCACATGGAGATATTCTCTCCATCCATAACTTCTAATTTCCACGACTTTTGAAGGTGGGTGAGATTACAAGAGGTGAGTTAAGTCACATTGACTTTTACATTGGATAAAAGATAATAAAGCATAGGCATGTGTTCCTATGGTATATGGTTTACATGAATACATCCTTCAAGGGTCCAAACTTTTATGCTTTCCAAGGGTTCAATAGTCCAAGCTTTATGTTGAGTCTTCAAGGCACACAACAAAGCCAAGTGTTAAGGCTTGTTTTGCACCAACAAAAACAAGTATGGGTACAGAAGAGCGAGCATCCTGTGGTAGCCAAGTTAAAGCCTTCGACTAAACATCCTGCTCATAAAAAACTATAGGACACTAATAAGGAATCTTTCACGGAAGCACCCACAAAAGTAACACTCGTTTGGGTACCCAAGAAGTTGAGGAAGGCTGAACCACAATCAAGATAAATTTGGGTGCCTAAGGCTTGCTAGCAGGCTCAAATAACCACACATAAACCACACCATGTACGGCATGATTCACTCACTCGAACAACTAATACTCACTCTTATTTGACACGCACAAACACATATTCGTCCATGAGCAGAGTAGAATCACTTGTAAATGACTCCCTTAAGAGCCTCATTTTCAAATAGATGCTCATGTAAAGTCTCCCATAGCCCATCGATAGTCATATTGCAAAACCACACATTACATTTGGCAACAAAAAGCTTGTAATAAACCCCCTAACCCCCACATTGTAAATTCATCTCCACCTACTATTTGCATCATCCTCACACCACACAATTCCACTTAGCACATGGAACTATTCATTCACTAACTACAAACACAATCATCGAGCACCAAATGACTCACTAACTTGTCACGATGCCTCATGTTAATGTTGTAACAGGGACAAACTATCATCTCTTGTTCACTACAATGTTAACATGTGCTTTTATATTCTCACAGAATCAGCAAGCAAGCAGTAACATGGCAGAAGCAACAGGAACCAGTTCCCAAGCGGGATCCAATGCCCAAATAGTGGACATTGAAACTCTCCTCCTTGAGCCACAACTAACAGAGAGGCCTCAGGAACTCAAGGGAGTGCATGTACTTCCCATTGAGGACCCTCCGCAAGGACACACTTCTCAAGTAGGCAAACATGCACATTGGTTCATTGACATCGCAGGTCCATAGGGAGAGGGCACCTACTTTTGGGAAGTTGAAATAGAATTTAATGGTAAATGGGGGAGGTACCATTTCTTTACTCATGAGTTCGAAAAGTATCAGGACACAGAAGTGATGAGATCAGTATGGACCAAAGCTCGCCTGACTGAATTGAAGAGTCAATGTGGATTTTATGCACATTCCTAGTTTGCTTTCTATATTGACAATGCTCACAAAATGAAAGATTGGAGAAAGACAACACATATTAGTAGCCAGAATGGGAGAGATTTTCCATTCTTATAGGGTAGATTCTAGAAGAGCTTGTTTAACGCCCACTGCGTATATTGGAGTCCACATTTTGGTATTACAGCTTTGGTTTTAGAGAATTGGCATTGAAGCCATGATTGCACAAGAAGAGCTTGAAGAAGATGGAAAGATGACAAAGGAAAGTTTGGAGCTATGAGCAAATGGAGTATGTATTACTCATGCGATATGGAGATAAAGTTTTGTATGTAAGACAATTTTGTTGCTTTATGTTATTTGAAGTCATACACTCTCTTGTCCTAGTCTCTTTATGTATGCTTCATCATTCAATCTTGATATAAGTGATACTAATAACTTGAATGAAGCCTTATGAGCAGCCTAAAGAAGAAATGGAGGATTCAAGCAAAGAATCTTGGATGAGAAACTACATATGGTTGCATATGAACATTGTATGCATGTTTGAGGTATTGCACTCAATTGAATGAAGTGCAAGATTCTTTTATGTACATGGCTCCTATTTAAGTTTGAGGATATTATTATATGATTGTGTCATGGTGCAAGAAATATATGCAATGAAGATGCTTGTGTATGCATGCTTGTGAAAGTTATGCTCAAGATGTATGACAAGTTTGGACAACCATGCATAGGCTGAGTATAAGATGAATTTAAAGTTGATCATTGATGTCTAATATGCAAGAATGTATGCATATGTGTTCAAGGTCAATATATACACATTTTTTATAGTTTTTGGATGAGTAATAGGCTATTTTATAAAGCCCATATAAGCTGAAAATTTTCAAGTTT
Source organism: Ceratopteris richardii (assembly GCA_020310875.1). Taxonomy (NCBI): domain Eukaryota; kingdom Viridiplantae; phylum Streptophyta; class Polypodiopsida; order Polypodiales; family Pteridaceae; genus Ceratopteris; species Ceratopteris richardii. The sequence goes on along the minus strand of CM035434.1, from coordinate 128,320,516 downwards.
ATTTAGCCATATGAATTGGCATAACATGAGCTGAATATATGCTTAAATGACTAGTCATTTGTGTACATGATTATGTGGATTTGTTAGCATGATAATGAATCTTTAAAACTTGGTCATATTGAGCCATAGATGAGCTAAACGTACATGTGTTTGGATGCCATAAAGATTGGTAAGATGCAAGGTTGTTATGTATGAAATTTGTGGATGTATCTTGTTGTGGATAAAACCCATCGAAGTAAATTTGCAAAAGCAAATATATATGCTCATGTTATGATAACTAAAAGTGCTTGATTCTTGAGTTGAGATATAGGAAGTCAATTCAATGCTCACATTGGACAAGCCAAAGCAAAAGTGGGAAAATCTTGGACAAAGCAAGGACACAAAGCTTGGAGGCAATGCGAAGGAAGGAGCCCAAGCTAAAAGATCGCAAAACATTTAAACTTTTGAAGACATCCAAGAAGGGTGAAGTCTAGGATTGAGATTCACAACAAAGGAGGAGTAGAAGACTCCAAAGAAGGAAATAAAGTTTTGAAGACTCAACAAGGACTTTAAGACACTTCCCAATGTTGCAAGGAGCAACAAGCAAGCGGCAAGCTAGAAGGAACAGTCACTCATGATAAGTGTGACATGAAGAAGGTAAACAAGTGCATTTGAAAAGCTAAGGGCTGATGTAAAGGGCTGAAAAAATCCCACATTGTGTGTGGTGGTAAGTTCCAAGCATAGAACATGTGAATGTCTAGTGAAAGGTTGAGGGTAGTAAGACCACCAAAAGAGAGTGGCAAAGCCAATGTAAAGGCAAGTAAGACCATCCCAAAGGGAGTGGCAAGCCTATGTAAAGGCAAGTAAGACCATCCCAAGAAGAATGGCAAGCCTTGTTAGGTGCAAGAAGCACCAAGGACCATGGACATGGGCTCACTACCAAAGAGAGTGGTGAGTCCATGTAAAGGCAAGTAAGACCACCAAAGAGAGTGGCAAGCCTATGTGAAGGCAAGTAAGACCATTCCAAAAGGAGTGGAAAGCCTATGTAATGGCAAGTAAGACCATCCCAAGAGGAGTGGCAAGCCTATGTGAAGGAAAGTAAGACCATCCCAAGAGGAATGGCAATCCTTGTAAGGTGCAAGAGGCAATATTTTTCATATTGCCTATGTAATGGCAAGTAAGACCATCCCAAGAGGAATGTAAATCCTTGTAAGGTGCAAGAGGCAATATCTTGTGTTGTCTTGTAGGTGATGAAGAAAGATTGGAAGATGTGGAAGCTATGAATGCATCACATGAAGAGGAACTCATGAAGAGTTCATGTATGATAAGCCTGTTGTTGATTTTATAGGTATACAATCAGCCATGAAGAATGAAGTAAAGATTATGGAGCAAGGGGGAGTTAGCTTGCAAGGACTCGAAGATCTTAGAAGAGTCCAAAGAAAAGAAAGTGGAGCCAAAAACAAATTTAAGATTTTTAAGAGACGAAGTCATACTCAAAGAAAGAGTAAGGGTATCCATAAAAGGTAATTTCAAATGCTAAGGAGCAGCTACCAATATGGAAGGAGTGCTTTAGAAGGAAAGGAGCAGCCATGATGCACAAAGAAATCATGAAGACAAGCTAGAAGAAAGCATGAAAACCATCACAACTGTCAAAAGGAGATGCAAAACAAATTGTAGCCATAGACTGAAGTTGAAGATCATCCAAAGATAAAGGATGATCGAAGCAAAGCATGCAAGCCTAGAGGACATGAAGCCATGAAGGTACAAAGGAAGAAGGATTTGGAAAGAGAGAACAACAAGAAAGAGAGTGAAGCAACAAAGGTATATGTAGCCAAGGTGATCTCATATTATAAAAGTTTGTATGAAGCATGTTTTATGATAGGTATTCACAAAGAGCTCTTGCTAAGAGCCAAAGAAGCAAGGATGAAATTGGAAGGAAGCCAAAGAAGCTTCAAAGCAAAGAAGGAAGATCACCAACCTATTGAAGAAATGGAGATGACGGTAATAGAGGCGAAAGACGAAGAGGACAAGAATTGGAGAGTAGCATGAAATCCTAATTGTAGCTTGAGGGGGGGTGCTGAAAATTATGGAACTTTTGCGAGCTCCAATTGTGAGGCTTAACACATACTCACCTATCATTAATTACCTCTTCATAATTTATGTATTTATTGTAAGCTCAAAAGAAAGCTAGGGCTTGAAAATATAAAGCCTACACTCCTTACCTTAAATGAGAGTGTTAAAGTAAAAGGCACAAATGTATTTATGGCTTAAATAAAAGCCAAAATATGACTAAAGAGATTGAATACTCAAAAATGGCATGACCTTATCCATATGGAGTGATGTGGAGCACCAAAGGTCACCCAAGGCAATGGAAGGACAAAGGACAAGAAGTGGAAAGTCAAGAGGTGAGAGAAGATGCAAGGATAGGTGAAGAGACAATTCTGAGTTCAAAACAGATTCATTGTGTGGTGTCAAAATTTTTATATGAGATCGTTTTGGCCTCTGAACGCACTACCATAATGCATGTGCAAGCAATGTCTTCCTTTGGTGCCAAACATATATAAAAGTTTTGGTTTGCCAGTAGAGGCACCTCAAAGTCTACTATAGGTTTAGCATAGCTCAATAGGGTGTTTCTATACAACTTTTCCAGATACAATCATTTTTCTACATGAGGGTACTTAGTCAGTGACCATGGCTCAAAGCAATGATGTATTCCATGTAAGAAAATAACAACACACTGGAATAGACGTGTAGATAGAGTTGAGAGAAAAATGTAGACAAAGATAGATGCAAACTGAGAGATAGAGAACTCAAATTCTCAAATTTCCGAGCGTAATGCAGTTACAATGATGGTGTTGTCCATCCGTGCGCTCCCAATGTGGAGCTTAGATGGCGATCTAGACAGACTCTAGATGAAGGGCTTACTAGTGCGCAATTGTAGCTCAGTGATGAGTAGCACCTCTTTTAATGTCAATCCGGGAAGACATGAGGATGGTATGAAGACCTTGAACAAGTGATTGCACAAGTGTGTGAGTGAGAAGCACACAAACATGCACACACATACACACACGTGCACACAAGGCAAGAACAAAGAGAAAGACAATAGAGTGACTTCTATTGCAAAAGAGTTCTCATACAAGTTCAAATCTACAACAAGATAACCTCAAAAATGAGCTCTCTAGCTCTTTTTATAGTTTTTGACTACCTTTGGTCTTGTCCAGACCTAGTGTTCGGCCTAGTTAAAAATTAGGTTCCTAGGCAATTTTGGAGGCTCAAACGAGCTCTAAAAATTATGAAAATTGATACATAATTACTTCTACCACTCCTCAAGCTTGAGGACTCCCCCACCTGAACAAAATGGAGTCAAATCTATCAAAAATGGTATTTACAATGTTCATGTAGTGATGAAAATCACTGTTACAAAGAGTTTAAGTTGGGAAAAAATTGAATGGCCTATTTGCCGGATCTTCATTGACTACCTTGCCTACTTGTTCCTTCTCTTTGCTCTGACTCTCTTCGTTGGCTTCCCTATGGTGTAGGTCCTTGAGTGCCCTGACTGCTACCAACACCACCCCTCTCTCACGCCTGTTGTCTCTGATAGACCCTTGTTGGGCTGAACGTTTGACATAATATTCGATGATGTCGGTAGCCAAGTGGTGCTCTTCTAGTCTCAATCCCTTTGCTAAATCTGTTTGTAAGGCATCCCAGTCAACTGGCCGTGGAACGTCCAGATGTGGCAAATGCAATTGTTCCGAAAGTAAGGTTCTCTCCACAGCAAAAAGTTGGAGGCGATGTGAGGGTCTGGGGCAAATATTTCAAAATGATACTCCCAAAACCCTATAATGAACATCTCTTTGAAAGTCTATTTGTAGCATGCTGGGAGGTACTTTATTCTTGCGTGCCATGCATATATCACATTAATCGAGGGGGTTGTGCTCATGTCATATACCAAGTCGAGGTTGCCTGCAGTGAAATCCACTCCTGAGAAATGCGGATCTTTAATACTCTTGAAGGTTCTGAAGGTGACCAACATTAATTCGAATATTTTCATACACATCTATGTCATCACGTCAGGAACATTTCGTAGTTTGACACCCCAATGGAGGATGGTGGAAAGCATGTATGCTACTATGGCCGGTCCTCGGGGTGGTGCTAGGTACACGTAATTTAGCCATTTCGCACAGCCTTTAACATTCTTCACAGTGATGGAAAAATCTGCCCATGTGGATCTTCTGAGTACTAGAACGTAGCATGGATTTTACTTGATGAATAGTGGCATGTTATTCCATGTACAAACCATTTCTCGATAAGTTTCTAGGAGTCGCAACCTCCAAGTAGGTTGGAAGATAGACCCTTGTGTAGCTCTTTCAAGTATGTCGTTGGGACCGAATTGGGTGGCGAAAGTTGGAGCCTTGCCACATCGTCATTGAATTTCTACATTATAGTCTGTTAAGAGCACACAATAGGGCACATATTGATCGTCATTTGTGCCTATCCATCGGTGATGAGACATGCGTCGGAAATATTCTGATTTTATAATAGTATCCTCAATCTTAGACATTGACTCAATCTATACCACTACTCTATCATCATGCGTATTGGCCATTTTTTCGAGTGTCTGCAACCATTTTGGGGCTTCTATCTCTAGTGTGTCCAATCCTTCAGAGGTTTGTTGGCCACCCGGCATTGGCATAAGAACATATGGTTCCTCATATGACTCGTCTACTTCTATGGGCACCAACTCTTCCGGTTCTGGTTCTATGACTGGGGAGGGCTGTCTTTCGTACTAAAGTAATTTTCCTTGTAATTCAGTGTTGGAGACTTCTTAATCTCCAAAGGTCTGATCTATACTGATCTAAGAACACTTCTTATATCAGTTATGGATCAAACTTTACACAAATATTGTCTTCTTTTATCAAAACTTTCACTAACACTTCTCTGAGTAAAGAAATTCCTTCTTCAGAAAGTCTCCTTCAAAAATCGACTTTATTTCCTGCACATATCTTCAAATTTCTTCAAAACAATGATGCACACATCTTCACACTACCTTTGCGCAATCATATCAACCATTAGTTCATCAAAAGAATCATTAAAACTTTTATTTGATCCTTAAGTTCAAAAGTATGTCAGAAACTGTCTTTCTGAACAAGCGACTTTGACATAGGTAACTTCTAAGATTGATTTCTCACAACACAGATCCTGTTTTGCTAAATGCTTTTAGCCATAGCTTCCTTATCTTCTAAATTAGATTTTGAATGCTCACTCATCAAAAACTTTACACTGTGCACTGAGATCTAAGCAAAACATTGGCACGAAAAAGTGTGCGACTCTGAGAGATCATCTGCAGACTTTACATACACATGTTCCTATTGATCATACTCACAACAGAAGAAGAATTAGACCATGAAACTTTGAACATAGCTTCATTAGCTTCTAGATTAGATGTGTACAAAAGCATTTCTAATCCACGTGATCAGACTGAGAGAAATCTACGAAATACTCGTCGCTATTTTCTGAAGATGACACTCTTCACATCTATCTCTATGACACTTGTCTTCTAATGAATCTCTCATGTATTTATTTACATCATTGACTTATATACATATGGTTCTAGACTTATCCCATGTCTATTACATTACTCCTTATCATCCTAAGGATTATCTATACTCATATTACAAGAATTTCCAACAGTAATGTACATATGTATACAAACTTCACTTCTGAGATCTCTTCACTTTCTCAAGTGACTTCTTGAACTTCAATCTGATCTTTGACATGCTTCAAGCTCTTTGTAATCATCAATTTGTGATTGCTGTGTTCCAACAGCTCCCCCTCAATCACTAATTGTGATTATTCCATTCTTCTTCACTCCTGCCATCTCCTTGAATCTTTGTAGCTTAGGTCCATCCAAGCTTTTTGTTAACATATCTACAACTTGTTCTTTTGTTGGAGTATACATCACTTCAATCTCTTTATCAAGTACCTTTTCTCTCAAGAACTGATACTGAATCTCTATATGCGTAGTCCTGGCATGGAAAACAGGGTTAGCATACAATGAACTCATATTATCTCCAAGAATAATTGGAGCTCTGATCAGTTCCAAAACTCTTCAATAAGGTCTTTAACCATATCACTTCTTTTACAGCCTCTACCATTCCTTTATACTCAGCTTTTGTAGATGACAAAGCAACTGTATGTTGCTTCTTTGAGCACCAAGAAACTAGTTTATCTCCAATATAACAGAGATACCCATGAGTAGACCTTCTATCATCTGAATCACCTGCCCAATCTGCATCACTAAACACTTTGATTCTTGTATCAGAAGTAAATCCAGAATACAGACCCTCAGTTAGGGTTCCTTTGATATATCTGAGTACCCTTTGAGCTGAATCCAATGAGTCTTCTTTGGACAATGCATGAATTGTGATAACACACCTACTGCATATGATAGATCTGGCCTTGTCAAGGTAGCATAGATTAAACTACCTACCAAACTCTGATATTTCTTCATGTCATTAAATTCTTCACCTCCATACCTGCTCAATTTATGATTTACCTCCAATGGTGTGCTTGAAGACTTGCAATCCTCCATGTTGAACTTGATCAGAAGATTCTTCAAATATCTCTCTTGTGTAACATATACTTCATGTTGAGTATATACAATCTACATTCCTAAGAAATAAGATAAGTTTCCCAAATCACTTATCTTAAACTCCTTCTCTATTTGTTTCTTAAGCTCATTGATTCCTTGAGCATCTGTACCTGTGACAATAATATCATCAACATAAATACACATGTATATGTATCCATTTTCACTTGCCTTCACTAGCAAGCTACTATCTGCCTTTGATGCTTGAAATCCACATTCATTCAAGAACTTAACAAGCCTGTAACTCCATGCTCTTGGGGCTTGCTTCAGGCCATACAAAGCTCTCTTGAGCTTCCACACATAATCTGATCCAATTGAATCCATGAAGCCTTCTGGTTGCTCCATGTATACTTCATCTGCATTGTATCCATTCAGGAATGCATTCTTCGCATCTATTTGTGATAACTTCCATCGTTTACAAGCACCAATAGCAATCAATGATCTAATTGTAAACATCTTAGCAACATGACTAAAGGTCTCATCATAATCTACCCCATAGGTTTGGGCATAACCTTTAACCACAAGTCTAGCCTTGTATCTAGACACCTTACCCTCTGCAAACCTTTTTGTTTTATACACCCACTTACATCCAATGACTTTCTGATTCTTTGTTCTTGGCACCAACTCCCATGTTTCATTTTCAAGTAGAGCATCATACTCTTCTTGCATTGCCTTCTCCCAATTCTGTTTACCTTTAGCTTCTTCATATGTGATTGGATCCTCTTCTATCTTCACAATGTAAGCATAATCTTTTGTTGTTAGAAAAGATGTATCATAGCTATACCTGATAGGCTCTTTCCTTTCTCTTAAGGATCTTCTGACCTCTGCACTTCTTGAAGTTTCAGCCACATTTGATTCTGGATCAAATCTTGGCCCATCTTCAACATTGTCCTGCAATTTACTTTTATAATCAACATCATCAATATCTTCTTCATACACACTTACTTTTGTCTTCCCTTTCCTTTGTATTTCTTCAACACCTGCATAATCATTTGTTGACCCTGTATACCATGTGCTTTGCTCATCAAACGTAACATCTTTGGTAACAAGAAATTGCTTTGTGGATGGACTCCACAATCTGTAACCCATCTATCTATCATCATACCCAATAAACACATACTTCTCTGCTTTGGGTTCTAGCTTATGTCTCAATTGTGAAGGAACATAAGCATATGCTAAACATCCAAATACCTTACAATGATCAAGAGTAGGTTTCTTACCCCACCATACTTCATAAGGAGTTCTTCCATCCAAAGCTTTACAAGGTAACCTATTCACAAGGTATGTTGCAGTGTTGATAGATTCTGCCCATAAGTAGTTTGGACAATTCTTTTCCTTCATCATTGCTCTTGCAAACTCTACAAAAGTTCTATTTCTTCTTTCTGCAATTCCATTCTATTGAGGAGAGTACCTGCAAGTTACTTCTCTCTTTATACCTGCATTCCACAAATAATCATCAAACTCTTTAGAGAAATACTCTCCCCCTCCATCAAATCTCAACCTCTTGAGCTTTTGTCCTGTAATCCTTTCTGCATAAGCATGATAATGCTTGAATGTCTTGAAGACTTCTGATTTGTCCTTGATTACATATAAAGTAATCCATCTGGTTGCATCATCAACAAACAACACATAATATCTGGATCCATTTATGCTATAGTCCCTTGAACGACCCCACACATCTATATGAATCAATTCAAACATATTTGAATACTTGTACCCTGATTTATTGTATGAACTTTTGTGTGCTTTACCTAATTGACAAGCTTCACACTTGTACACCATGTGTTGCTCTTCAACTTTTGGCAAACCAAGCACCACATTTCCTTTATGGCTCTCTCATTGAAATGACCTAGCCTTTTATGCCATAGGTCTAACTCAGACATCTTTTGACTTGCATAAGTAAATAGAGCATGTCCCACATTACCTTGGACTTTGAGAGTAAACAACCTTCCTTCCTTTTTACCTGCAATAATGTTTTTATATCCCTTATTTGGATCTTGCACATAGATACCATCATTTATGAATCTGACTTCATATCCCTTCTCCACAATTTGCCCTATACTTATCAAGTTTTTAGGAATAGTAGGAACATAAAGTACCTTGCTCAAGAGTGTACTTCCATTCTTTGTCTTCACTGATCCAATGCTTTCCACCTTATGCTTGGTGTTGTCACCTGTTTGAACTGTATGTCCATTCACCTTTGCTTCCATATCAGTCATCAGTGATATATTGCCACTCAGATGATTGCTACATCCTGAGTCAATATAAAACACCCTTTGATCTTCTCCTACTAATTCATGAGTTGCATTCAAAATGAGAGTCATATCATCCTTCTGATCTGATGCATAATTATAATAATTGTTGTTGTAGGACTGAGATTGAAAGCTTCTTCCACCTCCTCTAGCATATGATGTCCTACCACCTCTTCCTCTCAAGTTGCCTCTTTGGTTTCTGCCTCCTCTACCTCTTTGATTAAAACTCTAATTATTATTTCCTCCATTTTGATTGTTATACCATCAATCATTTGCCAAATGATTGGTTCTGTCACAAATCCAACAAGCTTTAGTATTATCTTTGTTTTTACCTCCTCTTCCTTTACCTGTGAAGTTCATCTTTCCTTTTGTAAAGTTAAGTTGACTTGAAGTTCCTTCATCATCAGTTGACTGCTTCCCTTTGCCATTCTTTTTCTTGTCCTTGGAGTACATAGCTTGGCTTGCACTCCTATCATTGTCTCCCTTAATGTCCTGCTCAAAAGTTAGCATGTGTCCTAGCAATTGATTAAGATCAGGAGTAAAGTGATCACGTGACAATTCTATGGAAAATATGAAAGGCTTCCACTTCTCATCTCCTCTCAGACCTGTAAGTATTTGCCTTACCAACTTATCCTCTTCAATGTCTTCATCTACTGCTCCCAAGCTATCTGCAATGTCCTTCATTCTTGCCACATAATCAGAAATTGATGTGAGCTCTTCTTCTTGAAAGTTGTGAATTCTGCCCATAACGAGGACTTCCTAGACTTGGTTGTGTTTTGGAAATGCTTTTCCAAAGCATTCCACACATCTGTTGCAGTTTCTAATCCTCTGATGTGAGGTAGAAGATAATTATTTACAGCCATGTAAATGATGCTCCTAGCTTGGTCATCCTTTCTCATCCAATTCTTCAAACTTGCAAGTTCTTCCCTAGTTGGAACACTAGGATCTTCAAACTCAGGCTTTTCTTCTTCGCCTGTAATGAATGCCATCAAATCTTTGCTCATGAGGTGTGCCTCCATCCTCATGGACCAAGCTGGATAGTTCTCCCTATCTAGCTTATCAATCTGCAAGCTTTCTCCCATCTTTGATCTTTTGTGTCTGCAATTACTAAGATTTATGATAATAAACTGTACCGTTGATATGAAGCTTTAATCTTTCTTGATTCTTTGAACTTGTACTTTGTACTTTTGCAGGTTATCTTCAAGATTTTTTCCTTGTCCACCTTCAATTAGAAGGAACTTCAATACCTGCAACAGTCGGGACTTCCAATACTGTTTACTTCACTTGTATTGCACCTTTAGCTCTGATACCACTGTTGGAGACTTCTTAATCTCCAAAGGTCTGATCTATATTGATCTAAGAACACTTCTATATCAGTTATGGATCAAACTTTACACAAATATTGTCTTCTTTTATCAAAACTTTCACTAACACTTCTCTGAGTAAAGAAATTTCTTCTTCAGAAAGTCTACTTTAGAAATCAACTTTATTTCTTGAACATATCTTCAAAATTCTTCAAAGCAATGATGCACACATCTTCAGACTACCTTTCCGCAATCATATCAACCATTAGTTCATCAAAATAATCATTAAAACTTTAATTTGATCCTTAAGATCAAAAGTATGTTAGAAACTATCTTTCTGAACAAGCGACTTTGACATAGGTAACTTCTAAGGTTGATTTCTCACAGCACATATCCCATTTTGCTAAATTCTTTTAGCCATAGCTTCCTTATCTTCTAACTTAGATTTTGAATGTTGAATCATCAAAAACTTTACACTGTGCACTGAGATCTAAGCAAAACATTGGCACGAAAAAGTGCGCGACTCTGAGAGATCATCTGCAGACTTTACATACACATGTTCTTATTGATCATAATCATAGCAGAAGAAGAATTAGACCATGAAACTTTGAACATAGCTTCATTAGCTTCTAGATTAGGTGTGTACAAAAGGATTTCTGATCCACATGATCAGACTGAGAGAAATCTACAAAATACTCATCGCTATTTTTTGAAGATGACACTCTTCACATCTATCTCTATGAAACTTGTCTTCTAATGAATCTCTCATGTATTTCTTTACATCATTGACTTATATACATATGGTTCTAGACTTATCCCACGTCTATTACATTACTCCTTATCATCCTAAGGATTATCTATACTCATATTACAAGAATCTCCAACAGTAATGTACATATGTATACAAACTTCACTTTGAGATCTCTTCACTTTCTCAAGTGACTTCTTGAACTTCAATATGATCATTGACATGCTTCAAGCTCTTTGTAATCATCAATTTGTGATTGTTGTGTTCCAACATTCGGCGACCTGTTCCCTTAGTGCATTCACCTCCTCCATTGTTGCTGTAGAATCTGGGACTTTTGTTTGTTCTTCTTGCACCCCTAGCTATTGGAGAAGGGTATCCCGTTCTTTGCCCAAATCCTCATGCGCTGCCAGAAGATCAGCATAGCTTTCAAAGATGGTTTTCATGGTCTCTGAAGGGATCACTTTAAACCATTCTGGGTCGATCTCCTGAGGGGATCCTTCCATTACTACCTCTAGGTTCTCTTCGTTCTGCTTTTGAAGTCATTTGTTTTCTTCTAGAGCCATGGCCATGTGCTTCCTTAGTAATGTCAGGTTACGATGGACTTTGACATTCTTGGACTGATAAAGTTCAAGTAAAGCTGTTAGTTTTTTGACTTCAGAAGATTCTGATTGCTAGGGAGCTTCGAAGAGGGTTTACTGGGCGTGTTCTAGCATGGTGTAACATTGATTGAGGTCAATGTTCTCTTCTTCTAGGGCTGCAAGCTGCTTCTGTAATTGCGGGTGGTCTGCAGTTATATGGCAATAACGGTCTTCCAAGGTCTGATATTCATTTTGCAGCTGATATACACATTGATGTAATGTAGAAAACATATTATTTACATTTAGCGATGCTGGGAAGGTGGAGGATGCAGGGGAAAGGGGAAAGGGATCGTGAATGAAGTGGAAACAAGAGGTGATGTGGGAGGAGGGGGTATGGGAGACTGTGGGAGTGTGGGGGGAGGGAGTGGTGTTGTGGCTGGTGAAGTTTCCATGGTTTCAAAAGTGTGTGTCATCGTGTAAATGGGAATTGTGGGTGGGGTGGATGTGATGTCCGTGGAGAGTGTTGTGAATGTAAGCATGGTAAATCCTCCAAGTTGGGTGCCTGAAGAAAGAGGAATTCCTATAACATATGTAGTGGTGGTGGAAGTTGAGGTGGTTGTGTCATGGGGAGAAGTGAATTGTGCATTGAGAGATGACGAGTGTGGTGATGGTGATGCCTCGTGATGTTCTTCTGTTTGTTTCCTGGTGCCGTGACATCTATGTGAATTTTCTTCCAGAGCGAAGGGGACGAGTAGGCACTCGTTGCTCAAAGCGATGAATGTAAGCGAGAGCCGAATGAATGGCTTCATCCAGGCCAAGCGCATCCGTGTGAAGGTTTAGGGACTCAATAAATTGGTTGTCTACCCCTTCTTCTCCCAACATTTGACTTATTTGCATCTTCCATGTTTCTAGTGACAACTTGTGATGCTCCTCGACTCTTTTCATAGTCTCATACAATCTTTTTATTTGTGCAGTATATGTTGGGGCACCACTAGTTTTGAAGTTTCTTGTTACTCCTAGTCGTGTTCCTCGTCTGCCTCCTCTTCATCAGTCTCTTCTTCATCTTCGTCTACTTCCACTATTTCCAGTTGGGTAGGAGCTGAAGTCCCTGTGGTTGGTTGTGGTCCTTGCGTCTGAGCTTCCTTCGTCTCAAGATTAGCCTCATTAATCATCCTGGCAATTTCTTCATCTGTTAAATCATCCAAAGTGTAGCCCTGTGGGAACTCCAAGTCAGAGGGAATCGGAGGGAAAACAAGATTGGGTCCTTTTGCATTTAGTCTAGGTAAGGGAATCGTAAATGGACAGACGCATCTTGTTTGAGGTGGTGTCACTTCTATTGTGAGCGTGGCACCCCTTGCTTGGGCACAAGGTATTTGGACTGCTCCTCTCATTTTCTTAGATGGTGGCCCTGTTGTTGATTGCTGTCTCTGGAACTCTTGGGCTCTGGACCATACCAATGCTCTTTGAATGGGCACATCATAAGCTAAGCACCTAGTGTTAATGAGGGGAGCACAAAGGTACTATCTCCTCCTTTGGCTCTGCTAGGGGTGATGGTGCAGATTAGGTAAGAACAATGCAAAAAATCAGGTTTGGGTATTAGTGCTCTAAAGTAGTTGTCTCTTGGAGATTTCATCTTCAAGAATTTATAGTTGTTTGCACCATAGAAGCAGAGTATGTTGCAGCAAGTGAGACATGTAAGCAAGCGTTGTGGCTTTCTCATCTTGCTTGTGATACGGATCTACCTCGACATGTACCTCGTTTGCTCAATGATAGTTAGAGTGCCATTGCATTGGCTAAGAATCATCTCTTTCATGCAACGAACAAGCACATTGAGGTGCGGTATCACTTCATTAGAGGCTGCTTACCCATTGAGTGCATTATTCTTGAGAAGTTTCATACTTGAGATAATGCTATAGATGCTTTGACTAAAGCTCTACCACAACATAACTTTCAAAACTGTTGTCACTTGATGGGAATTTCTTGATTCATGATCTTACATAGTTACTTGTATATATATATTGTGTAACATGCCCATCATGTGGGAGGTATAGTTTGTATACTTACACTCAGGTAATCTTTATCATTCTTTATTTTTCTCCCATAGTCACTTTGGCCATATTGGCCTTTAGTGGGAGATTGTTACCATTAGTGTCCATGTGAAAGGCCAAATATCCATCGAACACTTTTGTATACGTTCTTTAATAAAACATATAGTGGCTTGGTGAGCCAAAGACTGTAAGTTTGACCGCATTTTGTATGATCTAAAAAATCTGTGTTTCCGGTCTATGTACTGTGTGTTTTTCTATGTATTCTACACCCCTTGTGCGGAGTACTGTGTGCGGCATCAAGTTTTGACTTTTCTACTGCAAGGGTATCACTATGGAGATCTTGAGAAGGAGATTCAATCATTGTGCATCGCCAGAGAAATACTTCAATTGATTGCTAATCATGGTTGGAAAATGCATCAATTGGACATAAAAATAAAATTCTTGAATGGAAATCTGCAAAAAGAGGTCTATGTGAAGAAACCTATTGGATTTGCCATCAAAGGTTGAGAGCATATGGTTTTCTACTTGCATAAGACTTTGTATGGACTTAAGCAAGCTCCACATGCATGGTATGACAAAGTACATAAGAAATTGATTGATCTTGCATCGACATGTAGTCCAATTGAAAGCATACTTTTTGTATGCAAAGATGGGGCTGATCTTATAGTGCTTGTTCTTTATCTTGATGAAATTCTCTTGATTGGGTCATGTGATGAGAAAATTGCCATGCTTATGGCCGATTTGCAACATATTTTTTTTTTTTTTTTAATATAAAGGAAGTTCGGCAATAGCCTACTCTCCCGGACTTGAATTAAATTAAGAAACAAAGGTACAAAAGAAGGGGACTAGTGCCCACGGGACCCCCCAAATCCCACAAAGCAGGGGAAGCTTGATTAAATCCTAGATTGCATTACAGAGAAGGTTGATCACCCTCTCGTCGCCCTCATGCGGGGCCCACTTGGGTTTGAGCTTGTTGTTGATCAAAAGGAGGACTTGATGGTGCCTGAAGGGGGGGGATTTCTTACTGTTGACAATCCTTTTGCCGAGGAGGAATAGTGATTTCTCGATCGACCACTCCTTGGGGGGATCGCCGAAGTTGAGAGCACACCGCTCCCGCCAGATTTTCCACAGGACTTCCCCTCTGATAGCGTTCCAGAGTGCCGCAGAGCAGCCCATCGCTTCTCCCAAAAGGACTTGTTTCCAGCTAAGCTGTTTCTGAAGTCTGATTTTCATTCCAACCGTCTGCCAGATTCTGTAGGAGTTGGGGCAAGTAAGGAAGATGTGTGGGACATCTTCGATTGCACGATGGCAGCGTTTGCACCAAGGAGGGATCCCACAAAGTTTGCTTGCCTTGTGGTTGGTCCAGATTCCTCGATGAAGAATTTGCCATAAGAGGACAGACTTCTTAATCTCTATAAGTGGGTGCCAGATACCCATAAATTTCATGTCCCACCGAAGCCGCGTCCAAGACAGGCACCACTTCTTGTTGAGGCTGA
Organism: Ceratopteris richardii; assembly: GCA_020310875.1. NCBI lineage: Eukaryota > Viridiplantae > Streptophyta > Polypodiopsida > Polypodiales > Pteridaceae > Ceratopteris > Ceratopteris richardii. The sequence goes on along the minus strand of CM035434.1, from coordinate 128,305,462 downwards.
TCTGGAGGTCAATCGTTTCTTTGATGTTCGGGATTTTGAGTAGGCTATTTCCATTATGCCATTTGAGACCACGCACGTTCGGTGTGTCGTGTCCCATGAGAAGGCGAGTCTTGTGACGATCCCAAGCGAGGCACCTGCTTTGCAAAGTGTTCCATTCTTCGTAGGATATGTTTATGCGAGGGTCAATATCCTCGAAGTTGATCCAGCTGTTGGTGTCATGTTTCCAGAGGTGTTTCCATTTTTTGAATCCTTTGTTCCATAATCTCTTGGCATTTTGAATGTTCCACGACTCCACACTCCGGATGCCATGTATCGGGAACCAGATAGAGTCGTTTTGTCTGATTCCGGCCGCCCACTTCCAGTCCTCACTAATTCTTGTGAAGCTTTTGACTTTATTCCAGCCCTTCCAAAGGGAGCACACGAGATTGGAGCCTTTCGGGTAGACAGGGATCGGGGAGAATAGCAGGGTCATGGTGTCGAGATTCTTCCAGTTTGGGAGCCCCAAGAGAGCCAACTCATTCTTGTTTCTGAAGATCAGCTTAGCCCACGAGGCCTCCCTATTGCACCAAGCCTTAATCATCCATTTGGCTGCTAGTTTGTTAGCCATACACCCAATGTCCAGGATACCAAGCCCCCCGCAATCTCTGGGGCTAGTGCAGATGGCCCATTTGATTTTAGGTACCCCCCTTCTGTTGTGATCGCCCGTCCAAAGAAAGTTTCTACAGATACTATTCAATTTGGACAAGCCTTGCTCATTCGGTCTCCAGCAGGAAAGGAAATAGATGGTAGAGGAGAGGAGGAACGTGTTGATAACCATCGCACGCCCAGCAAGATTGATTTGCATACCTTTCCAATAGTTAAGCTTGTTTTCGAGTTTGGCCAACACCCAGTTCCATCGCTGCTCCATAGAGACACCAAACCCCAGAGGGATTCCAAGAAGACGAAAGATTTGGCCCTGCGGAATGATTTGACAGCCATGACCAATGAGAAGGCCAGGATGATGTCCCACAATGGCCCTAAAGGCGGTCTTAGAGTGGTTGATTTTGGATCCAGAGGCCTCACAAAAGGTAGCAAGACACCTCCAGAAAGTCTCCAGGCTGGTGTTATCATTGTGAACGAACGCGTTCATATCATCGGCAAATAGTCTCATGATGATTTGACTGTGGTCGTGAGGCAGCCGGAGGCCTTTGATATTGTCAGCCTCCACATGATGCGCTACAAGTCTGCTCAGCCCCTCAGTGGCGATGGCAAAAAGAAGGGGGGCCAGGGGGCACCCTTGTCTAATAGATCTTCTAAGATGGATCGCCTTCGACAGTTTGCCGTTAACGTTAATTTGGGTCGTTGCGTTTCCAAGGAGGGTCGCGATCATCTTGGTGAATTTCTGACTACATCCGAGATCTTGAAGCGACTGCAGAATATAGTCCCATTCTAGTCGGTCGTAGGCTTTGTCGAAGTCGATCTTGAGGAAGACCACATCTTGATTGGACTCATTTGCAAATTGAATACCTTCCCAAATATCCATAATGGTTTCCAGGATAGACCTGCCCTTGATGAAGCCTTTTTGGTCCTCACAAAGCCAAGATCTCAGATGGCACGAGATTCTGTTGGCAAGGACTCTGGCGAGGATCTTGTATCCTGTTTGGAGCATCGTAATAGGCCGCCAGTTCTCGATTCTGTTCTTTTCCCCCTTCTTGTGAACCAGCTTGATAACTCCATTATTTAGACAAAAAGGAAGAGCACCAAACTTTAGCGCTTCCTGCCAAACCATCCGAAGAGGGGTGGCAACCACCAGCTTGAAGGACTTAAAGAACTCGTTGGTGAGTCCGTCGGGTCCCGGGCTTTTACCGAGAGGTAGAGCATCAATGACCTCAATGATTTCTGAATCAGAGATCGGGGCATGAAGCAGGGAATGGAGGTTGGGTGGTATCCTCCGAGGGGAAACCCTAGAAATTGCGGCCATGCAGTCCCTTCTATGGGGTGAGAGGGGGTTCGAGGTTCCCAGGAGTCTCGTGAAGTGCCCTTCGATGATGCCAAAATTGTCTTCTTCCGAATTGCATACATTGCCGTGTGGATCTAGCAGTAGGGGGATCGAATCTCGGTTGTGCTTCCTTTTAAGGATACGGCACATCTCCTTGGTGGGTTTGTCGGCTTTGCCAGCCCACCACTCCTTGAAGAAAATTTGCAGGTTTTTCCTTTGTATTTCTTCCTCGTATCTCAACGCCGCTCTGATTTTTCGGAGACCTTTCTGGGCTTGGTGTTTTCCTTTGTTCACTTCCTCCTCGAGCCGCCAGAGTCTGTGGTAAAGAGCCTCCCTACGAGCCCGCCGCACACTCTCGAGCATCTTCTTAGTTCTGATCATGATCTTACGAGACTTGTCGACCGCACTTCTCCAGCACTTGGCTGGGGCCAAGCCAGAGGCGAACGCCACCTTCCACACATCGGCAATTTCTTGATGGACCGAGGGGAGAGAGAAGGTGGTTGCGTTGGCATGGAACCACGGGGCTTTGCGGATCTTGTTGGAAGGTTGAAAGGTGATAACGATCGGGTAGTGATCAGAGATAGTGAGGTCGGTGCATTGCGTGATGGTAGGGTGGCCCCACAGGTGAGTAAAACTCTGAGAGATGTAGCATCTGTCAAGTCTAGCTTTCCTCAGGTCCTCGTCTGCTTGGAGATTCGACCAAGAAAAGCCATTCAAGTCTTTGAATTCAACCAAATCCAAGTGAAGTTTGGTCATGTCCCACGTTTCTTTCTCCCGACTGTCGATGACCCTGCCCTTGCCCATCCATCTGTCCGTAGGGTCCTCCACCATGTTGAAGTCTCCACATATAAGCACGTTGTGGGGAAGTGAGTCTAAGGAGGCCCAAGTGTTCAGTCTCTCCAAATCCCCATTAGGGGCGTACAGAGAAACCATAGTAACACAAAGAGGAGCACCAAAAGAAACAGCAATCCACCGGTGACTTACATCTTCAATGGAGTTCTCCAGCTTTTCGAACCAAAGTTGTTTAATACCGATAACCGTTCCTCCAGACCCCCGTTGGTGCTTCGTTGGGATCCACACATGGGTCGAGGAGACTTGTCTGAGCCGTTTCTGGAGATCTTCTCCGTCAATTTTAATCTCTTGAATACATATAACGTCTGGGTTTAAGCTATTGTCGTGAAGCCATTGACCAATGATGGTCGCTCTTGAGGGGTCGGTTAGCCCTCGAGCATTTAGCGAGATGACAATCATTTTTGCATTGATCCCTCTTTGCGGGAGGGAGCTTTGTCCTTTCTTCTCTTAACTTCGTCTTTCTTTTTCGCTGGGATCTGATCCCGACTTAGAAGTCGGTTCTTGTAGGGGCTTTTCCAGGGTAGCTCCAAAGGCTGTTTTCCTTTGCGGGATGTCCCTTGCTGGGGAGACTTGGGCCCCGTGCTCGGCACTGTTTCCGGGATCGTCGATCCAATGATGGAACTTTCACTATCCATGTTGTCTTCGTTACTAGTGGTGAAGCCATCTTCTTTGCTTGTAGTGTAACCCTCCTGGGGGGTCTCTTTATTGTCATGGATCTCCAGGGCTTTGTCGTAGGTGTCTATCTCAAGTAGCTTCCCACCTGGGAAGTCGAGCTCATTGATCTCCTTTTCTAGATTGCAATACAAATTGCTGTAGGGGTTAGGCGGCAGGTTGTTTCTCTCACCGTTGGTCCTAGGGCTTCTTTTCCTTCTTCTTCTAACTTCCATAAAGCCATCAGCATCAGCTTGTGGATTAAGGAGGCCCTTGCCTGCCCCTTCCTTGGTCGAGTGGGCCAAAACGCCAACATTGTCTTGAGCGGTTTTGGAGGCTTCTTGAAAGCGCTTGTTTTTTTGCCTGAGAGGGCAATCTTTGATCCTGTGACCTTGCTGGCCACAACGAAAGCACGCGTTGGGAAGGTTTTTGTAAGTGAGGTCCTGTTCCCAAACATCTCCTTCGCCCATGTCCACTTTGATCATTGAGGGAAGCGGCGAACTGAGGTCGGCCTCGACGCAGATTTGGGGGTGCCACCTAGCATTGAACGAGTGTCTTGCACCTTCATAGATGAGACCACCAACGTCTTCGCGTGAAGCCAGCGGCTTGCCGATAGGAGAGACAATGTCCCACACGAAGTTGTACAAGAAGTAAGGAAGGTTAGGGAGCTCAACCCAAAGAGGGTACCGAAGCGACTTCGATTTGTCGGGAGTAAAGTCCGGGGACCATCTTGGCCTTTATTTAGTATTATCACATATTTTTAATATCACATATCTTGGCCTTTATTTAGTATTATCTTGGCATCGAATTTGTCTCTATTGAAGGGGGAAATTTCTATGCATCAAGCAAAATATATTGAGAAAATACTTTAGCATCTTGGTTTTGATGTTTGCAAGCATATCTAAACACTAGTGGAAATAGGATTAAGGTTCTCAATTGAGGATATAGGTGATGCATTTGATACTTCTCTTTATCAACAAGTTGTGGGATGTTTAATATATGCATGTAACACAAGGTCCGACATAGAGTATAAAATTTACTAGTTAAGTCGATTTATGTGTAGCCCTAGAACTAAGCATTGTTAAGTGGTAAAATGTGCATTAACATATCTCAAAGCCACTTGAGTTTGGGGTCTATTTTAGGGTGGAGATGCTCAGCCATGCTTGCATACTTTCATAAATAGGGTTTCGGTTCTTTGTTACGATACATGGGTCTCCACTAGTGGTAATTGCTTTTTCCTTGGGGGATTATGCATATCTTGGTTGATTACGAAGCAACCTACTATAATCACACATCAAGTTGTGAAGTTGAGTACATGGAAATATTCACAACTATAGTGGAGTGTATATGGTTGAGATGCCTATTGATGTGTTAGGGCCCTCGGACACTGAACATATGAATATTGTAATAGATATACATGTGTTATATTTTCACCAAAAGGATATTCTATGTAAATAGATATGCAACCCCTTCAAAGTGAACTATCTAGTAGAATGAATCAATTTTCAAAAAAGGCATGGTAGTGTAGTGAAGCCATTGGTGGTGCTTCGGGCACACAAAGTTCATTTATGCAACCGTTCAGTACTTGTTGTATCATTTGTCTTGTCTGTTGTTTGTTGGTGCCTTGTTTGTTTAGTTTTTTGACTTAAAATATTCCATGAAGATTGCATTCTTTTCTTATCTGCATCGATTAAGTGAATAATAAATGTAGTAGCATATGTAATTTAGTGAAGATAGTACTATGATGCAGTTTGTGTAATTTAGGGAAGATAGTATGATGGCATAGTGTATTGTATGGAAATATATTCATTACAATTTATGTAGGAAAATATTAGGGTCCTATAATAGGACCATTCTCTATTGAAAGTTATGGAACTTGTGCAAGCTACAATTGAGAGGGTTGACACATAATCACCTCTCATTAATTACCTCTTCATCATTTATGTATTTCATGTAAGCTCAAAAGAAAGCCAGGGCTTGAAAATATAGAGAGTACATCCTTAAAGGAGAGTGTTAAAGTAAATGTGCAAATGTATTTATGGCTTGGGTAAGAGCCAAATTATGATTAGAGGGATGGAATACTCAAAAAATTTGCAACCTTATCCACATGGAGTGATTTGGAGCACCAAAAGTTACCCAAGGCAATGGAAGGACAAAGGACAAGGCATGGAAAGTCAAGAGGTGAGAGAAGATGCAAGGGCATAAAATTTGTCGAGATGACAAGGAGAGGGTGCAAACACATATGATGGTCATTCTCTCACAAGTGGATATCAGAAGGGCCCTCAATAGTGTGCTACAATGCACATAGGTATTCCAACCACATACCTTTCTGTACACAACCAACTTGTGAAGGTGATATCTCTCTATTTACTTACCCATTTGATGCATATGATATCTTGTTGGAAATCGTATTATCATAATTTCTCTTATGTAAATATCTCTGCTGGATAATTCTCTAGTAGTGGGTGGGAACATTTCTTATGAACCTCAATCTTTAACTTAACGTGAGTTGACAGGTAGTCTATGTTTAGATAGTTGGTTGCCTGGCCATATGAACTCCAAATGGAGTGATCTTTAGCTTGCTAGAAATCTAGAAGTGTTTTATATGTGCGGATAAAATTTTAGAGCCATTGGATCTTTGAGTTGTGAGTGAAGCAGGTCTTAGTAAGCATGTGTCTAATAGGGTAGTTTCTAGAAGAGGTTCTCTAACTTCTCCTACATATATTGGAGTCAAATTTCTCCATATTTTGTATCAGAGATTTGGTTTCAAAGCATCGACATTGAAGCCCATGGTTGTGCAAATGAGATCACTTGAAGAAGATGCAAAGATTGCAAAGGAAATCTTGGAGCTATGATCCTATTGAGTGTGCATCATTCAAGATATTGGAAAGCTATGGAGATAAAGCTTTTGTATGTAAGACACATTTGTTGCTTTAAGTTATTTGAAGTAATATGCTCCCTTGTGCTACTCTCTACTACATATTCTTGATCAATGATTCATGCTATAAGTGATAGTAATCACTTGGTTGAGGATCTATGAGTAGCCTATACAAGAAGATGAAAATTCAAGCAAATAAGCTTGGATGTGCAACTACATCTAGTTGTATAAGAGCATTGTATGCATTCTTTAGATATTGCATTCAATTTAATGAAGTGAAGCATGCTATTATGTAAATAGTTGAAGGTTGAATCTTATATGTAAGCTTGAGGATAGCAGTATATGCTTCTTAATTTGTGCAAGAAATGTATGCAATGAAGATGCTTATGTATGCATGCTTATGAAGTTTATGCTCAAGATGTATGACAAGTTTTGGACAACCATGCTTAGGCTGAATATAAATGGAACTCAGAGTTGTTGATTGATGTCGAATATGGAAAATGTATGTATATGTGGTCAAGGTGAACGTATACACATGTTTGATGATGTGTGGATAAATAATAGGCTATTCTATAAAGCCTATAAAAGTTGAATATTTAAAGGTTTATGCATCCATATGAATTGGCATAAAGACAATTGAATATATGCTCAGATGATTGGTGATTTGCATGCATACTTATATGTGATTGTTATCATGATATTGAAGATTTGAAGGTCGGTCATGTTCAGCCATAGATGAGCTGAAAGTACACGTGTTTGGATGCCATGAAGATTGGTAAGATGCAAGGTTGTTATGTATGAAGTTTGTGGATGTATCTTGTTGTGGATAAAACCCACTAAAGTAAAGTTTTAGAAGAAACTTTAAGTGTGCTCATGTTATGATAACTAAAAGCATTTGATTCTTGAGTAGATATAGAGCAAGTTGTCCCAATGATCCTATTTGGACAAGCCAAAGCAAAGTGGGAAAAGCTTGATTGAAGTGAAGATGCAAAGCTTGGAGCCAAAGTGAAGGAAGGAGCCCAAGCTAAAAGGTTGTCAAACACTTGAAGGTTTTGAGACTTGAAGATTGGAACCCAAGCTGAAGGTTATCAAGGCAAGGATGCTCATGAGAAGACTCTTGAAGGTTTCAAGGAGTTGAAGACCAAAGAATCAAGCTTTGAAGAGTGCAACAATGCAAGAAAGGTAGCATCAAAAGTTCGAGCGATTCGCCATCTATTTGGAGACCATTTCAAGAAGAAGAAGACATCCAAAAAGGTTGGACATTGTGATTGAGCTTCCAACAAAGGAGTAAAAGAATCCAAACAAAGGGCTTCCACAAAGTGTTGAAGATTCAACAAGTACTTGAAAACATTCCTCAAGGTTGCAAGGAGCAACACACAAGCAACAAGAAGGAAGAGTTACCCAAGAGAACTGTGACACATAGAATGCAAAGAAGTGCATTTGCAAAGCTGAGGTTTGATGTAAAGGGTCGAGAAAAAAATCAACATTATGTGTGGTGGTAAGTTCCAAGCATAGAACTTGTGAAGGTCTAGTGAAGGGTTAGGCTAGTAATACCACCAAAGAGAGTTGCAAAGCTTATGGCAAGTAAGACCATCCCAAGAGGAATGGAAAGCCTATGTAAATTCAAGTAAGACCATCCCAAGAGGAATGGCAAGCCTTGTTAGGTGCAAGAGGCACCATTGTTCACATTGAGGATTTCTTGTGTTGTTTTGTTGGTGGTGAAGAAATCTTGGAAGATGTGGAAGCTACAAACGGTTCGCATGAAGAGGAAATCATGAAAGAGTTCATGTATGATCAGCACATTGTTGATTTTGTAGGTACATAATGAGTCATAAGGAATGAAGAAAAGATTATGAACCAAGGGTGAGTTAGTTTGCAAAGATTTGAAGATCCAAAAAGATTCCAAAGAAGAGAAAGTGCAATGAATTCAATTTTCAGATTTTGAAGAGAAAACATCACTCTCAAAGAAAGAGTAAGAGCAGCCATAAAAGGTGCTTTCAAAGGACTAGGAGTAGCCAACACTATGGAAGGAGCATTTAAAAGGCAAGTAGTAGCCATATGTTGATATATTTATGTAGTGATGTGTGTGAACACTCTAGGACCATCGGGGCACTTTTTTCCCTCTTTAGGAGGTTTTTTCCCCCCAACTTGTATATACGCCTATTGCCCTAATGGGCTACTTATCTTTGTACATTCTAGTGGTAATACATTCAGTATTGTGTGTTGTGCTCCAAGCTTCTTCTTCTTCCTTGTGCTGTTCATGTGTTTTCGCATATGTCTAACTCTAACAATTGGTATTAGAGTAGGTCACTGCTTCATCTAGGGCATCGTCGACACTCCTCTGATCATAGTCTCAGAATCGCACGAAATTTGGTACACATACTCAGAGTGATTAGGAGATCAAAAGCTCTTTTCTCTATCATGTTGAAATCGCAATCTTAGCTGGTTTTGGCCTCCAAATGCACTACCATAGTGCTTGCGCACGCTATTTTATCTTTTTGTGCCAAAAACATATACCAATTTTGGTTTGCTAGTATAAGCATCTCAAAGTTTGCTACAACTTTAGCAAAACTTGTCAGGGTGCTTTTGTTCAATTTTTTCAGATATAGTCATTTTTTTGCATCATGATATTTTGGTCAATGGCCATGGCTGAAAGGAGTGATGTATTCCGTATGTTGGCTGTTGAGATAAGTTGGATGGTACCAATTACCCATTATGGGCTTATATGATGCGACATGTATTAGTTGCAAAAGGACTATGGAACATTGTACAGGGTGTTGAAAAACATCCTATTACACGTGCAAATACAGGTACTGAAGCTGATACAGATGGAACTAAAGATGTTGATATTCCTCAGATTCCTATTCGTGTTGGGGTATTTGCTCCACCTAATATAGAGCAAATTTGTTCAAATGGCAGACATGCTCAATCACATGCACTGATAGCCTTTTCTATCAAACATGCCATTATTCCTCACATTCACTCTTGTAGAATAGCTAAGGATGCTTGGGATACACTTACCACATTGTACCAGGCTAGGAATGAGGCTCATGTTGCTTACCTCTGAAAACAGTTGGAGAGTGAGCATATGAATGAAGGTGATTCTGTGGATAGTTTTCTAACAAAGATCAAAGACTTGAAGGAACAATTGATTTCTGCTGATGAAGTTATACCAGATAGCTCACTTGTGCATACCATTCTGAATGGTCTTCTTGATTCATATGAGAGTTTTGCTTCTACTTTTCATTTGATGATGAAAGGTAATCCAAATGCCTTGTCATTTCAGAAGTTAGATTTTGTTATGTTGCAGGAAGATCCGTCTCGGCAGATAATGTCTATTATGCATGTCAAATGCAAAGCTTTGGCCATCTGAATTTTGCTAGTTTGCTATGCCTGTAGAAATCTCAAATGGTGTCCTCTTTGCCCAAACTTGAGGCACCCGATAAACATGTATGTGAACAGTGTATTTTGGGCAAAATTCAGCATTCCTTGTTCTCAAAAGATGGTTTAGTTTGGGCTACTAAAAAATTGTAGCTTGTTTATAATGATGTATGTGGTCCTATGCAGACACCTTCTTTTGGGAACTATCTTTACTTTGTGACTTATATCAATGATTTTTCCAGGCATGCATGGATATATCCATTGAAGGCAAAGTTCAAAGTGTTTATGCGCTTCAAACAGTTTCTACTTTTGGCTGAAAATCTATCAGCATGTAAAATGGGCATCCTCCGTTCTGATCGAGGGATGGAATATATGTCTTCTGACTTTGATGCATTTTTGGTTGAATGTGGGATAAAACATCAGTGTACAGTGTCGTATACACCTCAACAGAATGGAGTTGCTGAATGAAAGAATAGGTCACTCATGGAGATGGCGAGGTGTATGGTCAAGAGTCAAGCGTTACCACATAGTTTCTGGATTGAGGTTGTCATGTGTGCAACATATGTACTTAATCGATGTCCCACTAAAGCACTCTAGTCTATCACTCTATATGAGGCTTGGCATGGTCTCAAGCCATCGGTTGCTCATCTCCGTGTTTTTGATTGTCTGGCATATGCATTAGTGCCCAAACAACATCGCAGGAAATTGGATGATAAAGCAATAAAATGTATTTTTTTTGGTACAATTCTGAAAGCAAAGGCTATCGTGTGTATCACCCACAGACTAAATGCATTTTGGTTAGCCGTGATGTTGTTTTTGTGGAAGATGCTATTCAACCTTTACTTTCATGTATGAAGGAGACATCTGTTAGCTCCAAAGACATGTACGATACTTTGCTGCCTTTTTATAGGTGGACAGTCTAGTGCTAGTCCTAATGAGGCAACTTCTCAGCCATTGTAGGTTTCATGTGATGATGCAAATCATTCTATTTCTGATGCAAATTTACATGTTGCACTTGTTGATGAGAGAGCTGATATTGAGGAGGCAAAAACTATGCAAAAATGGCTGGTGCAGAATTTGCATGATAGCAAATTAGATGCATATGTATCATATTGTACTCGTTCAGACTCTCATAGTGCCTCTTTTGCATCAGATTACTATGCTATGGTTGCATCTAGTCTCTGTGATGAGACTGGGCCTGTTTTGTTTGATGAAGCACAACATTCTGAACATTGGATGGCTACAATGCAATTAGAATATGATGCTATAATGAAAAATGGTAGCTAGTCTTTATGTGCCTTGCCGCCTGGCAAGAAGGCCATTGGCACTAAGTGCGTATACAAGCTGAAGTGTAAACTTGATGGAGCAATTGATAGGTATAAGGCTAGGCTTGTTGCAAAGGGTTATGCTCAGGAAAGAAGCATTGAGTTTGATGAGACCTTTGCTCCTACTGGTCGAATGACTACTGTTCATAGCATCTGTGCACGTGCAGCTCATCATGGTTGGAATGTACATCAATTGGACATTAAAACAACATTTTTGAATGGTGACTTGCATGAAGAAGTGTATGTTTTTCAACCTGGTGGCTTTGTCCAAAAAGGGCATGAAAGCCAGGTGTAGGTTAAAGAAGTAATTATATGGTTTAAAGAAAGCACCACATGCTTGGTATGAAAAGATACATGCCTATCTAATTGCACATGGTTTTGAGAAGAGTCCAACTAAAAGCACCTTATATGTTAAGTGTGGTAATGATGCGCTTTTGATCATTGTTGTGTATGTTGATGACATGCTGCTCACTAGTCCTCATGAGAAGCATATTGCTAATTTTAAGGCTGATTTACATGCCTCATTTGAGATGTCTTGATTTGGGGCATTCGCATCATTATTTGGGCATTTAGTTTATGCAGCTTGATGGTAGAATAGCTTTTTGTCAAATGAAATATATTGACACATTATTGGAGTATTTTGGCCTTGAAGACTATAAACGTATTGCCACTCCTATGGAGATAGTTTTACGATTGAGTTGTCATGATGTTGGATATGCATTTGATGTTGTTCTCTATCACCAGGTGTTGGATGCTTGATTTACTTGTGCATTACTCAGCTAGATATTCAGTTTGCTGCCTCACAGATGAGCAGGTTTATGCATTACCCAAAAGTCAAGCATTGGTAGGCAGTTAAGCGCATCTTTTGCTACTTGAGTGGTACTCTGCTACTGGGGTTGATTTATCCCAAGGGGGATCACTACCGCTAGATTTGCATGCTTTTTCTGACTCTGATTGGCCTGGTTGCTATGACACTCATGTGTTCACTAGTGGCTTTTGCTTCATGCTTGGTAGTTTATGTATAACTTGGTTGAGCAAGAAGTAGCCTACTGTGGCCACTTCCAGTTTTGAGGCTGAGTATAGGACAACTTTCACAACGACTATTGAGTGTGTGTGGCTTAGACTCCTTATGGCTTATTTGGGTGTTGGTTAGTCTTCTACCACCACCATCTTCACTGACAGTTAGAGTGCATTGGCAGTTGTGAGGAACCCTCAAAGCTTTAGGCTTACTTCCTCTTGTGGATTGATTCCACATAGCTTGGCACTTCCTTATACATGACTACCAGTCCCTTGTTCACCACATCACTTCCAGGGGGGATTTGTTGATATATTTAGGTGGTGATGTGTGTGAACATTCTAGGACCACCGGGACACTTTTTTTCGTCTTTAAAAGGTTTATTCCCCGGGCTTGTATATAAACCTATTGCCCTAATGGGCTACTTATCTTTGTACATTCTAATGGTAATACATTCAGTATTGTGTGTTGTGCTCCAAGCTTCTTCTTCTTCCTTGTGTTGTTCGTGTGCTTTCGTAGACGTCTAACTCCAACACCATAATACCCAAAGGAAGTCATGAGGGAAGGTTGGAAGAAAGCATGACAACCATGACAACATGAAAAGGAGATGAAAAAATTGCACCCATAGACAAAGTTAAAGATGATCCAAAGACAAAGGGCAACAAAGGTATATCTAGCCAAGGTGACCTCATTTCATTTTATAAGTTTATATGAAGCATGGTTTATGACAGGCATTCAAAGATAGCTCTTGCAAAGGGCCAAAGAACCAAGGATGAAGCTAGGAAGAATCCAAAGAAGCTTGGAAGCAAAGAAGGGATATCACCAACCTATCAAACAAAAGGCCATAGAAGCAAAAAACAAAGAGGACAAGATTTGGAGAGTAGAATGGACTCCAAATTGTAGCTTGAGGACAAGTGTTGAAAGTTATGGAACTTGCACAAGCTCAAATTTTGAGGCTTGACACATAATCACCTCTCATTAATTACTTATTCATCACTTATGTATTTCATGTAAGCTCAAAAGAAAGCTAGGACTTGAAAATATAGAGAGTACATTCATAACCTTAAAGGAGAGTGTTAAAGTAAATGTGAAAATGTATTTATGGCTTTGGTATTTACATAAGCCTCTCTTTGTTCCATATGGATCTCATTTGTAAGATCTCATCTTGACTAGTGGAGAGAAGATTTCCTCAAAATCAACACCACGTTCTTGCTTACCCTTTGCAACAAGTCGTGCATTATACTTTGGAGAAGCAATATCTTATGTGAATTTTCGCTTATATACCCATTTACATGCTAAAGCTTTCATGCCCTTTAGCAAAGGTACTAAATTCTAAGTACCATTCTTGTGAATAGAATCCAATTAACTCTTCATGGCATGCTCCCACTTGACATGATCCTCTCTCTACATAGCCTCTTTGTATCAAGAAGGCTCACCAACATCTGTTAGCATAAAAAAATCCAAACATGGAACATATCTATCTTGGATGCGAGAGACATGCAAAACATCTAAATGGTTGCTAAAAATGAAGATTTGCAGACTGACCTAATTGGATATTCTCTTGAACATCCCTATACGTAACATTTCTATTCAAGCTAATTGGAGGAATAGTGTCCTCAAATGCCCCTCTTCTCACTTCATCCTTCTTAATTGGTTAATTATGCATCTTAGACTCATTGAAAATGACATCATTACTTTTAATCATTGATCATGTTTCAGAATCCCATAAGCGATATTCAAATTGGCCTTCTCAACCATATCCAAGAAAAATGTATTTATTTAACTTATGGTCCAACTTTTGCCTAAGATTCTTGGGTATATGAACATATGCTTCAAACCCAAAAAAATCAAAGATGAGCATAATGTGGAGGCTTCCCTGTCCATAATTCTTGTGCCACTTTGAGACCTTAGGCAGTACTAAGTGAGAGGTTAATCACATGAACTATAGTCAATACTGCTTATGCCCAAAAGCTTTGTGAAAGGTTTGCATGATGCAACATAGAAACTACTCTATCCTGAATAGTTCTATTCATCCTTTCAGCTACAACATTCTATAATGGGGTATAAGGAGCTGTAAACTCTCTACCAATTCCTCTAGACTGATAGAAGAGGTTAAATTCATGTGAGGTATACTCACCCCCATTATTTGAATGTAAAGCCTTGAGCTTAGTTCCTTCTTCAGTTTCAAGAAAAGCAAACTATTTTTTGAAGCTAGGGAATACCTCATCCTTTGATTTGATAAGATATACCTGAAGTTTTCTAGTCACATCATCTATGAAAGTGACAAAGTAAACAGAACCACCTAATGACCTTATGGGCATAAGAGCACACACATCTGTATGGACATGATCTAAAGGCTGAATTGAAGAGTCAATGTGCATCTTATGCACATTCCTATTTTTCTTTCCATATTGACAATGCTCACAAAATGAGAAATTACATACATATATTACAAGTGAGTACTTAGAATGAGAAAGATTTTCAATTCCGCTATAAGATATGTGGCCCAAATGGCCATGCCAAATGCAAGCAATAGGTTGTTCAATAATAACAATTGTTCTTTGTATGATACAAATAAAGGATAAAGTGAGACAATTTTGCTTCCTTTTGTGATAAACATATTTTACTTTGATATGCAAAAGGACTAAGCATAGAAAACTACCTTGTAACCAAGGTCATCATGTTGACTAACATCAAACTACATGATAACTAAGGTACATGGCATACATTATGCATATTAAGTTTTGAGCCATCAATGAGCTACACAACCACATCTCCAATCCCAACAACATCATTCTAGTAAGAGTCACCAAGTCTTACAGTACCAAGAGACTTTGCTACATAAGTAGAGAACCATTCTCTATGTGGTGTCACATGGAAAGAAGATTCATGATCTAGCAACCATGTGTGGGAAAGAGAATCAGCCATAAGAGCCTCAATGGGCACATTAGTTTCATGTGTCAACACATCAACATCATTAGAAATACCATTAATTTCTTCAATCTTCATAGTTGAAGAAGATGGTGTAGGTAGTTGTTTACCATGCCTATCAACATTCTATCCTTTAACTTTAGCATTCTTTAATGCATAGAAGTTTTTATTCATGTGTTCGTTCTTATGAAAATAATTGCATTTGATACCCTTCTTCCTTGAATTACTTCTCCTCTTATTCCGTTGACCATTCTTTTCCTTGTTCTTCCTTCTTCCATGTTGGTGATTCTTTCCTTTGTAAGAATCATGAACATTATATGCATATCCAATTAGAGTGCTAACCATAGATTTTGTACAAACTCCCTCACTCAGGAGTGCTCCACATATGTCATCATAGTCGAGTTCACCACTAGGTGCATTACTGCTAATAGCTATGCAAAACATATCCCATGATGATGGCAAGGTGCATAACAACAAGACTAATTTCATTTCATTACTCATCTCCATTTTTTGAGCATGTAACTAAGAGAATATAGCATCAAACTCATTTAGATAAGAAACAACACTATCTGTGTCCTTCATGAGAAGGTCATATAACTTTCTCATTAGATACACTTTATTTGATGCTGTTTCTTTTTCATATGTATTGCATAACGTTTTTGAAAGTTCCTTTGCACTTTCACAATCCATTACTATAAAGTAAAAAATATATGCTAGGTTCAATCCAATGGTAGACCTAGCCATGTCATTTAGCTCTTCCTAGTCATCATCATCCATATCAACAAGCTTCTTGGAGATTCCATTTACTAGCTTCACTGTCTCCTCTAAATCAGCACATCTTTAATCAGATTTTTCCATAGAGCAAAGTTTGTGGCATCAAATTTTCGGATCTCAAAATGGTATTTGCCATGCAAGTTATAGCTTGTTCTAGGAACACTGACACTAGATCCAGAGCCACCACTCGTGCCTTAGATTTGTGATGCGATGACTATAGAGACTGGCTAGAATGAAAATGGAGCTAGGATAGTCCAAGCACCACTAAGGCTCAGAAAAAGATGATCAAGTGTTAGATTCTAGGAAACATTTGACAAATTTTTCCCCAAAAAATGGATTAATGAACAACAAAGAACAATCAAAAGGATTATGTGAGAATGTATGTGCTCACGCCAATAAGTGTGGCAAGGAGTTAAATCGACTAGTGTATAGTTAGAAAACAATAGTCTGAAAAACGTTTGCCAAATATTATGCAAAATGAGCATATGAACAATGTCAAAAGACTCATTACTCTGCAAGTACTAACATCTAAACCTGCATAGTGAATCACTTACTTGACTGCATATAAAAGATTAGGGTTTAGAAGAAGATCAATTGAACTCAACCTCTATCAACCCAAAACTCTTTTAGTGTATGTTTCTAGATTTGCAACATGACCTAATCTTGGTAGCATAGATAATTTATTATGATCCATATTGTTGTGGATCTCAGATTGTTGGATCCCGTATTGAAAGGCCAACCATAGGTGGACAATGAAGCTACTAGTTGAGCAACTGAGAAGATCAGCAATGCTACAAGGTGGGGTTCTGTTAGGCACAATTTTATTTTATTTTGTTTTCTGATTTACTAATTCGTCTAATGACTCAATTATCGATTAGGCTATCAACGTCCATTGCTCGGGGCCCTTTGGGCGACAAAACAGTTTTATATTATTTTTAAAAATCTTTTGATGCAGATGTAGACGAGCTACCAATAATGTTGTCCATCAAGCTACCAACATCATCGGAAATCGATGAAGGAAAAAACCCAAGAGTGAAGAGAAATTTTGTTTTGTAGAGAATTTTGAAGTCACTCTCTTGGCACTTGTGAAAGCTTATTGCCACTCTCTTGGTAGTTGCATCTCCTCTTGGGCCTACTGTGATCTCTCGTTGGCAGTTGGATCTCCTCTTGGTACTCCAATCCACATCAAGGTAAGTGCATTTTCTTCAATTTCTTCATTACAACACATACAAAAAATATACGCACATACTTGCTCCCATATACACACACAATTACACACACATATATACACACAATTACAAATTACACACACATACACAGACACACTTAAACACACACAAATACACACTTAAACACACATGTACACACACATACACATGCATATACATAGATACTTACACATACACACACGTATACACATTAAATTACACACATTCACTTACACACAATTGCACACACATATACATACACACATATACACACATATACACACATATATAATCACACTTACACACACATACATGATGGAGAGTGCTAATCTCCAAAAGAACAAGCTACTCTTGAAATTTGAGCACCTCCATATCAAGAGTAACTCAAGACCTTTCCCAATTTGGAGGATTAATGATCAATTATAAAGATTTTGGATAAACTTTGAAGAAGATGATTCTACAGAAAGTCTGCTGCACATATCTCTCTCATTGACTTATCAAATGTGTAAAGTTTTTGATAAACCTTTGCACAAGGTGTCGCCTACACTTTCTGCACCTCCTCCAAGTTAAATCACTTCAAAAGATTCAGTAGATCTTGAGAAATGAACTTAACAAGTCACCTATGTCTAAAACTGTTCTTTTGAGAAGTCGATTCAGACACCTATAACTTCTAACACTTGGTTCTCTCAATCTAGAACCCATTTATGCAAATGCTTTTAGCCACAGGTAGCTTACCTTCCAACTTAAAGATTGAGTGCTTGCTTGCTCAAAACTTTACACTGTGGAAGGAGAAATAACCAAAACATTAGCATCAAATTTTGTGCCTATTTTAGGAAACAGTGAACACTTCTTCACATACGAGTGTTCCTAATCATAATTCTCACAGCCTGTTTACAATTAGGCTCTCAAAATTTAACCATAGACTCATTAACTATGGACTTAGACATCTACAAAAGGAGTCTTGAAATGATTAAGCACAGAAGGAGAATACACAGAAACATCGGGTGCAATTTCTCTTCATTACTAGAAAAACTTTACATCTGGATGAGATAGCAAATCTTCACATTTCTCAAATGTCTAATCACATCTAGTTCTCCTCAAATCTTGTTCTTACACATTCTCTCATATTTACCCCGACATTTTCTTTGTATATATAGGCAAATATTTACAAGCTCATGACCATACAAAAGTATAAGATGAACTGACTCTAAAATAATGTACATATGTGTATCAAAACTCTTCATAAGAGTCTTAAGCCATATCACTTCCTTTGCAGCTTCAACCATACCTTTGTACTCTGCTTCTGTAGATGACAAAGCAATTGTGTGTTGCTTCTTTGAACACCAAGAAATTAACTTATCTCTCACATAACACAAGTATCCATATGTTCATCTCCTATCATCAAGATTACCTGCCCAATCTGTATCACTATATATCTTGATGTTTGTATCTGACGTAAAACCATAATACAAACCTTCCTTGAGTGTACCCCTAATGTACCTCAACATGCTTTGTCCTGCAACCCAATGTTCTTTCCTAGGACAATGCATGAATTGAGACAATACTCCAACTGCATATGATAAGTCAGGCCTAGTTAATGTAGCATAAATCAGACTACCAACCAAACTTTGATATAACTTCATATCCTTGAACTCTTCTCCTCCATATCTGCTCAATTTGTGATTCACCTCCATTGGAGTTGGTGCTACCCTGCAATCATCCATTTTAAACTTGATCAGCAAGTTTCTCAAATACCTTTCTTGAGTTACATACACTCTATGTTGAGTGTATGAGATCTCCATGCCCAAGAAATATGACAAGTCTCCCAAGTCACTGATCTTGAACTCTTTCTCCATTTGCTTCTTTAGGCTTTGAATGCCTTTCTCATCTGTACCTGTAAGAATTATATCATCAACATATATGCACATGTAAATGAACCCATCATCACTTGCTTTAACAAGCAAACTACTATCTGCTTTAGATACTTGGAAACCAAGTTCTTTCAAGAACTTCACAAGTCTATAATTCCATGCCCTTGGAGCCTGCTTCAACCCATACAAAGCTCTCTTGAGCTTGCACACATGATCTGGATACCTTCCATCTCTGAATCCTTGTGGTTGCGCTTTGAAAACATCATCTGAAATATAACCATTTAAGAAAGCATTCTTCACATCTAGTTGACATAACTTCCAACCTTTACATGCAGCAATAGCTATGAGTGTCCTGATGGTTGTCATCTTTGCCACAGAACTATAGGTCTCATCATAATCTATACCATATGTCTGAGCAAAACCCTTCACAACAAGTCTAGCTTTATACCTAGACACACTTCCATCTGCAAACCTCTTTGTCTTGTAGACCCATTTACATCCAATGATCTTCTGACTATTTGGTTTAGGAACCAAATCCCAAGTCTCATTCTCCATCAATGCATCATACTCTTCTTGCATAGCTTTCTCCCAATTTTCTTTACCTTTTGCCTCTTCATATGTAGAAGGGTCTTCATCTGCCTTTATCATATAAGCATAATCTTTGGTAGCCAAAAAAGAAGTGTCATAGCTATACCTTGTAGGTTGCCATTTGTGTCTTGATGACCTTCTGAGTTCTCCACTCCTTGAGGTTTCTGGTTCATCACACTCTGGATCAAACCTTGGCACTTCTTCAACTTCAACCGTACTTCATTGTTCTCCTCTTCTTCAAATATCTGAACCTTTGATTTACCTTTCTTTTGAGTCACAACTTCTTCATCACTTGCATAAATATTGATTGTACCTACATACCAAGTACCTTGCTCATCAATTGTAACATCTTTAGAGACAATGAATTGCTTATATCCCATCTGTCTATCATCATATCCAATGAACACATATTTTTCAGCTTTAGGCTCCAATTTATGCCTCAATTGTGATGGCACATATGCATATGCCAAACATCCAAATACTTTTCAATGATCTAAAGTAGGTCTCTTACCCCACCATGCCTCATATGGCGTCATACCCTGCAAAGATTTACATGGTAATCTATTGACCAAATAAGTAGCTGTATTCAGAGCCTCGGCCCATAAATAATTTGGGCAATTTTTCTCCTTCATCATGGATCTTGCAAACTCAACAAGAGTTCTATTCCTTCTTTCTGCCACACCATTTTGTTGAGGAGAGTACCTGCAAGTAATTTCCCTTTTTATACCTGCATTCCACAAGTAATCACTGAAATCATTAGAGAAATACTCTCCCCCTCCATCTGACCTTAGTCTCTTCAACTTATGACCTGTAATTCTCTCTGCATACACATGATAATGTTTGAATGTATTGAATACCTCTAATTTATCTTTGATCACATAGATAGTGATCCATCTGGTAGCATCATCAACATAAATCACATAGTACCTTGAACCATTGATACTGAAATCCTTTGATGGTCCCCACACATCTGTGTGTACCAACTCAAGTTTCTCTTAATACATGAAACCATGCTTGGAATAAGATTGCTTATGAGCCTTACCTAATTGACATGCTTCACATCTGTATGTCATATGTTGACCTCCAACATTAGGCAACCCAAGCACTTAACCATTGTTAACCATATCTTTGATACCTCTTTCATTAAAATGTCCAAGCCTCTTGTGCCAAAGATCTAACTCAGAGATCTTATGTCCTCCATAAGTGAACAAGGCATGACCAACATTGCCTTGGATCTTCAATGTGAACAATCTTCCTTCTTTCTTCCCTGAAACAATTTGTTTATACCCATTGCTAGGGTCTTCCATAAACACTCCTTCATTAGTGAACCTAACTTCATAACCTTTTTCAACAATTTTTCCTACACTTATCAGATTTTTAGGAATTGTAGGAACATACAAAACCTTACTCAAGAGAGTACTACCATCCTTGGCCTTCACTGACCCAATTGACTTCACATTGTGCTTTGTATTGTCACCTGTTTGAACTACATGATTAGCTACCTTATTTTCCAAATCAGTCATCAAAGCTATGTTACCACTCAGATGATTGCTACACCCTGAGTCAATGTAGAACTCTCTTTGTTCTTCACTTTGTCTTTCATAAGTTGCATTCATTATCAATGTTGAATCCTCCTTCTGATCTGAAGCATAATTGTAGTAGGTATTGTTGTATTGTTGACTTTGGAATCCTCTACCTGCATATCTTCCAAAATAACCTCTACCTCTGAAATTACCTCTTTGATTTCTGCCACATTTTCCTCTTGAATTAAAATTCTGATTATATCCACCATTATTCTGAGTATTATTCCAACAATCATTAGCTAAGTGATTTGTCTTACCACAAATCCAACAAGCTTTGACTCCATCTTTATTACTCCTACCTCTTCCTCTACCTTTGCCACCTCCTCTTCCTCTTAGGAAGTTAGCTTGGCTAGTTGTACCTTCATCTTCATTTGCTTGTTGCTTCCCTTTGCTATTCTTCTTCTTATCCTTTGAATACATTGCATGACCTGTACTTTTGTCACTTTCTCCTTTGACATCCTGCTCAAAGGTTAGCATATGTCCTAGCAACTAATTTAAATCAGGAGTGAAATGATCAAGTGATAATTCAGTAGACAAAATGAATGGCTTTCGTTTGTCATCACCTCTCAAACCTGTGAGGATTTTCCTTACCAATTTATCCTCCTCAATATCTTCATCAACTACTCCTAATGCATCTGCAATGTCCTTCATTCTTGTTACATAATCTGAGATGGATTGAGAGGCCTTCTTCAATGTGGTAAATTCTGCCCACAAGGATGCCTTTCCTAGACTTTGTGGTGTTTTGGAAATGCTCCTCCAAAGCATTCCATATATCACTTGCACTTTCAAGACCTCTAATGCGAGGTAGCAAGTAGTCATTAACTGGCATGTAGATAATGCTCCTAGCTTGAGCATCTTTCTTCATCCAAGTCTTCAATTCTGATAATTCCTTTCTAGTTGGAACACTAGGATCTCTGAACTAAGGCTTTTCTTCTTCACCTGTGATATAACTTATCAACTCTTTGCTCATAAGATGAGCTTCCATCCTCATTGACCATGCTGGATAGTTCTCTCTATCCAATTTCTCTATCTGAAGAGAATCTCCCATCCTTTCTTCACATGTGTATTGAATTCTTCAAACTTTATGAGTAATAGATGTACCTTTACTTTGAATGATACTCCTTTTGTCTTTCTTGATGTCGTATGGACTCCTTCTCAAGCTTTGCTCTTAAGCTTTCACCTTTTGAACCTTCAAGTATTGATTTCTTTACAGCTGCAGCAGTCGGGGTCCTCCTTTCTTCAATTTTGATACTTCCTATCTGATACCACTCATGGAGAGTGTTAATCTCCAAAAGAACAAGCTACTCTTGAAATTAGAGCACCTCTATATCAACAGTAACTCAAGACCTTTCCCAATTTGGAGGATTAATGATCAATTATAAAGATTTTGGATAAACTCTGAAGAAGATGATTCTACAGAAAGTTTGCTGCACATATCTCTCTCATTGACTTATCAAATGTGTAAAGTTTTTTATACAACTCTGCCCAAAGTGTTGTCTATAGTTTGCGCACCTCCTCCAAGTTAAATCACTTCAAAAGATTCAGTAGATCTTGAGAAATGAACTTAACAAGTCACCTATGTCTAAAACTTTTCTTCTGAGAAGTCAATTCAGACACCTATAACTTCTAACACTTGGTTCTCTCAATCTAGAACCCGTTTATGCAAATGCTTTTAGCCACAGGTAGCTTACCTTCCAACTTAAAGATTGAGTGCTTGCTTGCTCAAAACTTTACACTGTGAAAGGAGAATTGACCAAAACATTAGCATCAAATTTTGCGCCTGTTTCAGGAAACAGTGAACACTTCTTCACATATGAATGTTCCTAATCATAATTCTCACAACCTGTTTACAATTAGGCTCTCAAAATTGAACCATAGACTCATTAACTATGGACTTAGACATCTACAAAAGGAGTCTTGAAATGATTAAGCACAGAAGGAGAATACACAGAAACATCGGGTGCAATTTCTCTTCATTACTAGAAAAACTTTATATCTGGATGAGAGAGCAAATCTTCACACTTCTCAAGTGTCTAATCACATCTAATTCTCCTCAAATCTTGTTCTTACACATTCTCTCATATTTACCCCGACATTTTCTTTGTATATATAGGCAAATATTTACAAGCTCATGACCATACAAAAGTATAAGATGAACTGACTCTAAAATAATGTACATATGTGTACACATCTTCATCTTCTTGATATGCACTTCCTTCATACTTCATAACTTGATCTTTTCTTCAGTACTTGACTTCAATTCTTCATCAAAAACATCAATTGTTGATTGCCCTGCAGCAACAATACACACACACACTCAGACACACATACACACACATATAGACATATATACACACACTTATACATACATACACACATATATATACACATACACACAAATATGCAAACACATACACACACATAATTCGACACACTTACTGTTAATGTCTTACGAGAATAATTCAACTACTGGGTTCTTTGGATGGTCAAGGGTCTGTATTACAGAGGCCCTTTGTTTATTTTCCCAGAGAAAACATTCACTGTGCAGAGTTATTCATCACTTTACTCTGACTATCCACCAACAACTTGTAATTAATAATTTCAGCACCAAACTTTCTAACAGTATACAGAATATGTCACCATGATAAAGTTATGATAATTAATTATGCAGAGTAACACAGATTCTTCACTAGCAATTGACGCGCAACCACAACTAAATGTATATCCTCATCAATCAAAGTATTACACAAACAAGATCATCGGAAGACTTAATACTCAGAACAGTAAAAGATCAATAAACCAGTTTAAGTAAAACTTTGCGCTGAAAACGACCCATAGGTGCTGCATCTACTTCCTGCACTTTTCATTATCAAAAAGTTACAAATGTTACACTACATCCTTTCGATGTGTGTCTTTTCCAATTACATTTTCCAGTAATTACAATTACATTCTGGCGTCCTAACACTGGCATGCACGGTGGACTCAAAACCAGAATTGGTTAATTACAAAAAATAGCTAAGAATCATCGACACTGCCTTGAATATACATAGTGCGAGCTAATTTAAAAGTACGTGAAATTTTTTGCTTCAATGACTCTAACATCTCCTAGAGAATGTGCGGTTCTACCAAATGAGCATCTGTGTGCACTGAATTGGAAGCAATGACTTCTGCTAACAAAACTTCACTTTGGTTCTGCAAGAAAGCCTCTTGTAGATAGAAGTCATTGGCGATGGCTATATCTCTGTGTAACTTGGCATCAACAATCTCTGCATCTATGCAAGAAAGGTGATCCTATTGAATATCAAGTTGCTTTTCTCGGTGATCCAACTCCTACTGCTGAAACTGCAATGTCTGAAAGAAGACTTGGTGCTCCTTTTGAATAGCTTCGATCTCTTTCTTTAACTTAATGATACAACCAAGTTCTTCATCTAGCATTTGACCTTTGTGGAGCAATTCTTTTCTAACGTGCCTCACTTCTGCTTCACCTTGTAGTGCTATATCAAATAGTACCTTATAAGCTTGTTCGATTTCAAAAAAATGGGTGTGAGTATTAGTCAACTCACAACCGAGAGCGGCCACTACATTATCTTTATCAGTTAGGGCTTGCTTGAGAAGAGCGATCTCCGCATCTTTAGCTGCAATAATATCATCCTTCGTTGTAACCTGTTCTTGTAATAAACATTCGTTGGCTCTTGCCGCCAAAATCTCTTCCTGCAGGGGAGTGATATCTACCTCTAACACATCAACTTTCGATTGATATTCAGTGCACAGGGACTGTTGAGCATCATGTAACTAAATGGGTAGTTGCTTGGATAAATGAGTAAGGAAGTCACCGATCTGGGCCAATTGCAAAAACACATCTGATACTAAAAAATTCGACAACGGTAGAGAAGGCTTGGCAGAAACCATAGCAGAAGGGGAAGCAAGTATACCCTTCTACGATCTTGATTTTTGCTAGCATAGACTCTATATTTCCTATGTTTCTCTAAGAACATGAAAGCTTGAAACATTGTATAACAAGCAAATGCCTATATTATTTTGAAATGAGTGTAAGATAATTAAATTTGAAAACTTGATGATCACTCAAATATCTCCATCAAAATAGGATAGTTTGTGCTTTGATAGAGTACCCATTCAATTCATAGAAAGAGTTTTGGTTGTTACATTCATATTTTCCAAGAAATGGACCTTAGATTTAAGTCCTACATAAAATAAGCTTTCCAGTGAGAGGAAAATACATATTAGTATAATGAAGGAACAATAAACAATTTGATGAAAATTTATTGTTGAGGATCATATAGAGAGAGAGGAGAGAGTAACACTGAAATCTATGTACAATATGTAGAAAAAAGCTAATAGGGGTGTGCTTAAGCAAGGAGTGAGCTTATACACTATATCCATGACTACGAGATAGAGTATGACTCATTAAAAGCCTAAGAGCTCATGTCCCTAGACCAATCATATTCATATACATGTCTAAGATTGAGGTCCAATCACATCACACACTGAAAGAACTCTTCCATCACCAATTTCTTTCCATAGCATCCAAGATTCACTCAACTCATGCAAATTAAAATCATTTGGTTTTTCTTGATGTGGAATTTCTTATTTGTGGCTTGCTTCCATATTCTTGACCTTCAAACACTTCTTAATCATCAAACATTCTCATTCAATCTCAAGTTCTTTTCTTTATCTTGCTTGATTGATTCCTTCAATCCTCCAAGCTTTGTAACTTCAAGAAAATTTGTCATCCTGTCTACAAGTGGCGCTTTAATGCATGTTCATGTACCTTATATCTAGAACTTTTCCCATCAATGTTTGTCTATTAAATTAGTACTCAATCTGGATGTGGTTGCTCATTGGTCAGCCTTCATGATATGAGAGAGAAATAGTGAGTTTCTTGGAGTTCCATGACATTACTTTTGTATGTAACATGAAAACATATCCTAATGTATTTTTTCTAACATGAAAACATGAAAACATATCCTAATGTATTTTTTCTATCACTCCTTGCGGCCTATGTGATATTATATCATCAAAAGCGTTAAATAGGCTTTTTTGATAGTTTGCTTGATGTAACTAAGCACCTTTCTTACTTCATAACATGATCACGAGTGGATGCATGCAAGAATCTCATTTCATACATATATGACTTTGAAATCACGAGTGGATGCATGCACGAATCTCATTTAATACATATATGACTTTGAAAATTCCTAAAAAAAGGAAGGAAATAATTAGCTCCAAGACAAAGGCGTTGATTGTTAGGCTTGACACATATTAAAAGTTCATGATTTGTGATCTCGTCTTATGGAAGTATTTATTAGTATACCAAATAATAGGTTTGACATGAGTGGTATACTAGTGAATACTAGTCAAGATGAAGGATAGAATATCAAATAATAGGTTTGACATGAATTGTTGCAAACCACTTAAGCATTAGACTCAATGATCATATTGAGTGCATATCAAAGGAGAGAAGGGTGAAAGCATTCAACTGTACAAGAGTATCATTTATTCTTTTACATATGTTCTCATCATAGATAAGGGGCAAACGAGAGATAGACGGCCAGAAGTTTGACTATTTTCTTGCTTATTGCCCAACATGAAAAGTGCTCTTGCTGAGATGTATATTGAAAAAAAGGGTGACTTGAATGGACTATCACCCCTTTATTTTTTTCCTTTGGTCAACCAATAGTGAATTAAGTTGTAACTGCACATGCATTATGTTTTCTTCTGAGTGGTAGGTGCATGTGCCCCTAAATCTGTTCGTCAAAGGTCACCGTATGTACCATACTTGTGCCCTCAATTGTCTGTCGGATGACCCGAAGGGTGACCAAATTAAACATCCATGTGCCGGTGCTAAGAGTCATCTCTGTTATATTGTAGGAACCATATCTTGATTTATGCGTGCACCTACTTATGATCACTTGAATGTAGGTACGAGAGTACTAATATGAATCAAATACACAATAAAGAGTAAAAGCATTTATGATTACGAGGATCCATTAAAAAAAAACAAGATAATAATCGAGAATAAGTGGCTCCAAAGTTGATAAGAGGAGCATATCGAGTCATATCTTCATACTACGTACAAAAATAGTCTATTGGAGCTCAAAGAAACAACAAACTCTCACATTATGTTACAAAGAGGGTGAACATACATATAGATATCCCTATACACATGTGAACATAGATATAGATGTCCCTATACACATGTGAGGTTAATGTGTTTAAAGAAGCTCTTCAAGCATCTACATGTTAGAGAAATTCCATAGTTTGGTAACAATGTGTGTATCATTTATGTAGCAAACATGCCTATGTTTCGTGTAATAAGCAAACATAGATAATGTGTGTGTTTCTGTGTGCGCGCGTGCATGTGTATATGAATGTGTGCATCTATGCATATGCATGGTGTGTGGGAGAGAGAGATGAAGGGGTACGCATCAGTGCTAGTTTCTTTTTTTTTTTTAATAAAAATAAGTTCAACCTCAGCCTATTCTTTCGGACTTTAATTAAAATAAAGAAGAAAGTTACAAGTGAATGGGACTAGTGCCCATGGGACCTCCCAAATCCCACAATGCAGGGGAGGAGTATGGTAAGCTAAAGGGCATTACAGATGAGGCGGATAAATCTATCATCACTCTCATGTGGGACCCATTTCGGTTTCAACTTGTTGTTTTCGAGGAGACAAATATAGTGATGTCTAAACGGTGGAGATCTCTTATATCGGGAGATTTTTTTACCTAGAAGAAACAAGGATTTCTCGATCGACCATTCCTTAAGAGTTTGTCCAAAATTGACAGCACATCTCTCCCTCCGAATCTTCCAAAGAGTCTCACCCCTGATGACATTCCACAGCCTCGATGAGCAGCCGACCGCCTCACCCAACAACAACTGTTGCCAATTGATTTGGTTCGTGAGTCTCAGTGCTAGTTTCTACATCCTCCTTACATTCAATCCCATTACACATCCGTCATGTAATAACGACCTTTCCAAGTTATCCTAATAAATGCAATTATGTTTGTATTCTAAGGCTAGCACGTGTGTGCGCGTTTGTTTGGGTAGGTCGTTTTGTCTTTATTCTCGATATGGATGCCCTAACGCCTTGATGTTTGTATGCACAACGTTCCAAAATTTTTTATGATGATTTCATCTAACATACATGATTGTGCATTATTTTCCCGTTCAATTGATTTGTGTAGTTCATATTTCATAAGAAGAATATCGATTTTTAATCATTTAAAAAAAAAAAGAAAAAGAAGCTTGATCATTGCGATATAGTCTTTTGCTTTTAACTTGAAATCACTTTAAAGTACAATGACAAGCCGGCATAACATTCATAAGATCTAGAATCCCACAAAGTAAGGGTGAGAGAGACTTCGAAGGGTTGCTAAGGTACACACTAAAAAAGGAAAACTTTATCTAGCTTAACAATCTCTATTTGGCAGTCGCTTGAGAGAATTATGTTGCTACATGGACAAATCCATTGGAAGCAAGCGTTATTGGGTGAAGTGATCAGTTGTTCATTAGCACAGTGGAATGCTATAAGAGGTGAGACCCTCTCAAAGATCTGGAAAGAGAGGTGTGCCACAAATTTTGGTAGCCCTCATAACGAATGGTCGATCAAAAGATCTCTTTTACTCTTAACCAAAAGAATTTCCAATTGTAAGAAGCTCTCAAGTTTTAGACATCATAGAGTGCTTTTCCTTGAGAACAACAAGATTAAAATGCAAGTGGGCCCCAATGAGGGGGCCGAAAGGATTATCAACCTTGTTTGTAATGTCCTCTAACAAGTTTTAAGCAACCCCTGCTTTGTGGGATTTGGGGGGTTCCATGGGTGCTAAGCCCGTTCACTTGTACAATTATTCTTTATATTAATTAAAGTTTGGAAGACTAAGTTGTTGTCGAACTTCCTTTTGGTTATTAGAAAAACAAAAGGAAATATCTAAGGCGAGACAAGAAAATTAGTTTGAATTGGATTGCTCAAAGATCATTTATCATGCAAAAGGGTTGGATTAACATCTCATCATCCAATTGATGAAAGGTTTTAGTGCCGCTGCCTACAAAGATTAAACACTGGTCCCCAACCTTGAGAGCCAAAAGACCCAACCACATGAGCTAACATGTAGACTTGAATACAAACTTAAGTCGGTCATGTTTTTGTTCATTGATGTACATGCTTGCTCAATTTTATTATAGAGCAATTTTGCAATCCTGGAACTACTCAGCTTCCTTTAGTAAATGAGCCATCACTTCCCTTAGAAAATGGGCCATTACTAGTATGTGTGTGTGTGTGTGTTCGTTCCAGCTAGCTTGTTACTGATTTATTGTACATATTGTTGCCTTAAAACAAAAAGCCCATTACACAGACTCCCTCAGTCACCTATATCTCTCGAATGTTATGCTATTACATAATTGTCAAAGTTCTGTTTCACAAGATTAATCATATCAAACATTTAGACCGAAAATTTGGTACTAAGAATTGGTGAGTACCAAATTGATCGGCATATCTATGCCAATTGTTAGAATAATTGATATAGAAATTTTGGATTACACAATTTTAATGGTTTTTTGTTTTTTCGAAGAGGATGCACAACCAAAGCCTACTCTCTTTGCTTGAATTAATTGTTAGAACAATTGTACTAGTGAAGGGGCATAGCACCTAGGAGACCCTCCATAATCCACAAAGCTCCTCCATAACCCACAAAGCAAGGGTTAAAATAGAATGAGGGTGATGCAATGGATATGGCTTGAAGGTAGAACGGAAACTAGGTTTAAAAATACTATAACTAAGTGGAGAAAGAAACCAAAGAGCTACAAAAAAAGGTCAATAACCTTTTCATCCCCTAACGAGGGGGCCATTTACTTTGGATCTTTTCGTTTTCTAAAATGGACACCCTATGGTGTTTAAAAGGAGGGGATTTGTTACAGTTTAAAATTCTTTTGCCAAAGGACAACCCTAACATCATTCCACAAAGCATCTGATCAACCGATTGCTTCTCCAAGTAAAGCTTGTTTCTAGCTAGTTTGGAACTATAAAGCCAAAAGTCTCTCCAAGGCCTGCCATACCAATAGAATCCTAGGGTACTAGGAAAGAGGTGACTTACATCTTGGCTACCTTTGAGGCAACACTTACACTGCAGAGGGGCACCACATATTTTGTTGTCTTTGACATTAGTCCAAATTCCTCGGTGTAGAATTTTCCACATAAGAATCTTTTTTTCTCTCAATGAGGGGATGCCACATGATCATGATTTAAAAGTCCCATCGGATGCTCAACCACTTCAAACACCATCTCCTATTGAGCGAGACATGAAAATTCAAGTTCTTTCTGAAACTTGGAGTCTTATCCAAGTTTCTCCCATTTCACCATCTCAAATCCTCAATCCCTAGGAGATCATCACCAAGATAGAGATGAGCCTTTCAGTTTCCTAAAGCATTAATTCTATCTCTATAGCGGCACCAATCTTCATACTCTACTCTCCTAGCTAGATCCATGTCTTCAAATATGATCCATTATCTTGTTCTAGATTTGAGAGGTTCTTCCATGTACAAAACCCTTCTCTCCATAGTTTATTTTCTCTTTGTAGGTTGAGAGTCAACTTCCTTGATTCCCTTGATCTAAAGCCATATCAAATCATTTTGTCTAATATTAGCCACCCACTTCTAGTCTTCATAGATCTTGAAGTAAGGCTTCATCTTGTTCCACACCTTCCACAAAGAGAAAACTAAGTTCGATCCTCTAGGAGTCACTAAAAAAGGTAAGAATAACAGAGAGAGTAAATTGTGCCCCTTCTATCGAGGAAGACTGAAGAATGTAAGCAAACTTTTTTTTTTCCTAAAAGAAACTTGCCCCACAAGGATTCCATAGTATACCATGCTTTAATAAACTTTTTGGCTTGGCCATACCTTCAAGTTCAAGAACTTCAAGCCTACACGAATATTTTTTACTCATGCATATCACCCATTTGATTTTGGGCACTTTCTCATGTTGGGATCACCCATCTAATTTCTACGAATTCTTTCCAACTTAGTAAGCTCTTTGTCTTTTCATCTCTTGAATGAAAAAGTAAATAAATTATCGAGGAAGAAGGAAGGTGCCAACTACCATAGCATGACCCAATATTGATCAATGATCCATTCGAGTAACCAAGCTTGGTGAGAGCCTGGGCCCAACCGTGGCTCATCGAAACATCAAATCCCATCCGAATACCCAAAATGCAGAAGAGCTATTGACTCAGGATCTCTTGACAATCCTGGTTAATAAAAAATTTTGGTGGGTTCCTAATAATGGCTTTGAAAGTAGTCTTAGAGTGGTTTATTCTAGAACCAGAGGCAATGCAAACATTATTATCACAATACAAAAAGGCAAAAATTTTGTTTGAATCATTATGTAAAAAAGCATTCGTGTCACTAGCAAAGAGTCTCATGAGCATCATGTCGTGGCTATGCAAAAACAAAAGCCCTTGGATTTGTCCCGCCCTTGCATGCTAGTTGACCAAGTACATAAAGCTAGCAACAAGGGTAACAAAGAGAAGTGGAGTCAAGAGGTAGCATTGTCTAGTTGAGCGTGTAAGGCTAATCAAATGGGAGAGCTAGTTAGGTTTTCAATATGGGCGGAGGTGATTTGTAAAAGAATCACGATCATCTTGATAATGTTAGGGCCAAAAACAAGGTTTTTTGAGAGGTTGAAGAATGAAGCCCTACTTGCATCTATCATAACCTTTGTTGCAGTCAATTTTTAAGGAAGAGGACATCTTGAGAGGATTCTTCTACATAGAAAAGGCCTTACCACATATCAATGATGACCTCAAGGATGGACATGCCCTTAATGAACCCTTCTGGTTCTCATTGGTCCATGAGTGTAGCTTGCAAGTGATGCAATTAGAAATAACCTTAGTGAAGATCATGTAGTTAGTTTGTAGGATCATAATGCATACCAACTTTTTATCCTACTTTTACAACCTTTTCTGTGAATAAGATTAATCACACCTTCATCAAGGAAGCTAGCAAACACACAAAAAGACATGAACTCATGCCAAACAAAGCATAAAGAATTCACCAAGACATGCTTGAAGGTCTTGAAGAACTCATTGGTGAGATTATTAAACCCCATTTTTTTTACCATTTAGAAGTGAATCAATTGCTTCTAAAAGCTTCCTCTTGTTGATGGGAGAATCTAGGATCAGTACCATATTTTGTGAAATTCTTTTAGTTCTTAATATAGAGATGGAAGCCATACAATCCTTCCTATGAGGAGAAAGAGGTGTGGTCGCACCGAAAAACTGAGTGGTGGTTGACAATAAGAACATTATTTTCTTTGTCAGTATTAAATTATATACCATGGTTATCAACCATATATGGGATTCAATTCTTTTCTTTTTTCTCTTATGGAATCTAAACATAGAATTTGCACATTTCTTTAAATGGCTTCTTGGTTTCCCTTGCCAACCAATCTTTAAATTAAATATGAAGATCCTTTCTATGAATGTCCTCTTGCATGCTTCTAATCTTCTAGAGACCTAGCTGCACGTGGGATTGACCTTTGTAGAATTTAGTCTCAAGACACAAGAGCATTGGATAAAGCTTTTCTCTTCTAGTGCGACAAACATTTTTGGAGCTCCTTTTGAGTCTTAGACAAATATATTGTATTTTCGTAAGTGCCACCATCACACACTTGGTTAGAGAGGAGTGGGGTGTGGAAGGCTAGATTGGAGGCTACAAAGATCTCTCATTGAACCAATGGGAGGGAGAAGTTCATAGTATCAATGTGGAACCAGGGATCATTCCTATGATTAATAAGCAACAATAAGGTGAGAACCATTATATAGTGATGTGACACAACTAATCTTTCTTCAGGTGTCCTTTTGTAGACTTCTAATTGTCTACACAACCAGCATAATCAAAAGCTATGTAACCAACAATGAATGCATTTCCTCTACCTAATCATAGATAGTTCTCCTTAGTGCCACTCGGATATCTCAAAATCATCTTGATCTCTTCTCAATGCTTCCTTTCAGGATTAGACATATATCTACTCACAACTCCCACTACAAATGCAATGTCTAGTCTCATAGATACCATAAATATTAAGCATATCAAGCTGGCATCTGAGAATATCCTTGTGTAGAGACAATGATCCTCATTGCTTCAAAAATAACCTTGAGATTTCATAAAAGCATCAAACTTTTGGTACCATTGTCTAAGGGATAGTTTAAGTCCATATAAGCTCTTCTTTAGCTTACAAACTAGATTTTCTTTGCCAAGAACTACATACCCCTCTGGTTGTTCCATATAGATCTCACATGGAAGATCTCCATGTAACAAAGTAGTTTTCACATCCATTTCAACTAGCTCTAAGTCCTCTATTGCAATGAATCCAAGCAACATGCACAAGGTAGTCATCTTGAATATTGGAGAGAAGATTTCCACAAATCAATACAATATTTTTGCTTTAAACTATTTGCAACAATTCATGCTTTATACTTTGGAGAAGCACTATCTCATGTGAATTTCAACTTATATACCTTACATGGTAATGCTTTCATGCCCTTTGGCAAAGGCAGTAAATCCCAAGTACCATTCTTGCGAATAGAATGGTACTTGGGATTTTCCAAAATGAGAAAGAGTTTCCATTCCACTATGAGATATATGGCCCAAACGGCCATGCTAAATACAAGCCATATGTTGTTCAATAATAACTAACAAGTGTTCTTTCTATTATACAAATAAAGGACAAAGTGAGAAAACTTTGCTTCTTTTTGCAATAGCCATATTGCCCTTTGATATGCAAAATGATCGAGCATAAAAAACCTTGTAACCAAGGTCATCAAGTTGACCAACTAGCATCGAATTGCATGGTAACTAAGGTACATGGCATGCATTATGCATAGTAAATTTTGACCCATCAATGAGCTTCACAACATCTCCAATCTTGAAAACATCACACTGGTAAGAATCATCAAGTCTCACAATACCAAGAGACTTTGTCGCATAAGTAGAGAATCATTCTCTATGTGGTGTCACATGGAAAGAAGCAGCAACATGTGGGAAACAGAATCAATGATAAGACCCTTAGTGGGTAGAGTACTACCAAGTGTCAACACATCAACATCATAAAAATAAGCATTAATTTCTTCAATCTTCAAAGTCAAAGTAGATAGTGCATGTAGCTATTTAACATGCCCATGAACATGCTATACTTTAGGATTCTTTAATGCATATCAATCTTTCATGTTTCCTTTCTTATGATAGTAATGGCATTTGATATCCCTCTTCCTTGATTTACTTCTATTTTTATTTCATTGACCATTCTTTTCCTTGTTTTTGCTCTTTCCATGTTGGTAATTCTTTCCTTTATAAGAATCATGAACACTTTATGCATCTCCACACTGAGTGCCAACCATAGATTTTCTACAAATATCCACACTCAATAATGCTCCACATATATCATCATAGACTAGTTTACCACCAGTTGCACTATTGCTAATAGCTATGCAAAACATATCCCATGATGATGGCAAGGTACATAGCAACATGAATACTTTCATTTCATTATCCATCTCCATTTTCTAATTCAGTAACTTAGTGAATGAAGCAACAAAATCATTAGGAAGACCAACAACACCATCTGCATCCTTCATGCAGTCAGATAACTTTCTCATCAGATATACTTTATTTGATGTCGTTTCTTCTTCATATGTATTGCATACCATCTTCCAAAGATCCCCTGCACTTTCACAATCCAATGTTGTAAAGTAAATATTATCTTTGAGGTGCAAAATATATTAAATGCATGGAAAGAGATTTCCTAGTGTATGGTTTACAACAATTTGGAGATTTGAATTTTTTTGAGAGTCTATGAAGAATGAACATTTGATAAATAGAAAATATTGAGATTCTAACAATCGATATGCACACACACACACACACACATATATATATATATATATATATATATATATATATATATATATATATATATATATATATATATATATATATATATATATATATATAAGACGTTATGCATTATGATATAGTTCATCCAACAAGAAAAAATAAGTTTTTCAATCATTATATTCCATGACATTTTTGGATTATTAAAGTGGATATACGTGGATTTAACTCATAAATCATAAAACTAATGTGTCAGAATGCTTTGTGAGATTCAACAACATGGTTGAGAAGTAGTGTAGATGCACGCTACTTATCCACCATGTTCTTCAATCAAATGAAGGGGGAGATCATCTAGCCCAAGAAGTGCTTAGCCAACATATTAGAAATAACTAAGAGTCAAGGGCTCTTTTTGTGCACAATATATAGTAGTTGCCTAATGTATATTCCTATTTCTCATTGAACAAGATGATAGCTCCCTTAAGGTTATCTCATTAGGGCATTGGTTGATTTGTTCAAATCCAATATCATGTTTTAAATGGCTCCCTAGATTTTAAGCCTAGAGGACCCAAACCTAAAAAATTCCTATGTGGGTGAACTTCATTGATCTTCTTGTTGACTTTTATCCCTGGCTAGATAGTGTTGTTGGTCTAGATAGGAGGGTTCTTGGACAAAAATCCCATGGACACATTAAACCTAAATTTCTATTTCTTATTAAAATTAATTTTTCCAAAGAAATTGAACAATTCTTTTCATTAGGGATTGTGAAGTAAACTTCTGCGTGAACAAAAATTGGTTTATAAAAGTATTCCTAATGTTTGTTTCAACTATTATGAAAACTAAAATTGGATAAAAGATTGTTCTTTGTTTAAAATGAGAGTACTAATGAGGAAATTGAAGTTCTTGTTCTTCGCGTGCATAGTGATAATGGATTCAACCACAAAAGAGTTTCTACTAAGACTTTTAACAAGAAAGGCCCAAAAAGCTTGAGTCCTTATGAATTTTTATGTGAAGATGTTTTCAACCCTTTTAATGACTATCAAAATGAGTCGAATTTGTTGAGATATCAAGCTGAACGTGTGATGATCAAGGATTGCATGTATCATTTTTTCTTTTCTCTAATATGTATGGTGGCTATGCTGAAATATGTCAAGGATAATTGAGTGAGCTTCAATGGATTTATCTATCAAGAATCATGTCACATTTGTTTCTTTCCAACTCACTTATTCACGAAAACTAGATTTCTCTTTACATACTATTCTTTACATATTGAACTGGTTGTATTTTTGTATTAGTTCATTCTTATGCATTCTCTTTATCTAATACAAGAAGTATAAGAAGATCATTCTTCCTTATCTCAATCTCTGTGTGCTTGTCTCTTCATGTGTGAGAGTGTGAGAGAGAGCTCTCTTCATTATCTCCTTTCCCTTTACATGGTATTGGAGATAGTATGGTTGTAGAGATCTCATGAAGAAGGCCAACATTCAAGAGTCTGTGAGAAGGCATGGAGATTGCATGCTTCAAAAATGATCACAAATTGCTAAGAGATTTGGTATCCACATAGATGGCACCAAACTATTTTCAAGAGTTATCCCCTTAGGGACACTTTTTTTGCTCAATTTTTGTTTTGGGGCCATTTTAACCTCTCTTTGGAGCACGCAATGTGGGAGCCATAGAGAAAGTAGGTGATTGTGTGAAACTCTAAATTGTGTTTTGTTTGGAGAAAACTCTAGTAGAGCCTTGGAATATTTTGGTTACATTGTATGAGGCCAATACAGTGACATGGAAATTGAAACTCAAGAATGAGCTGCATACATTGGAAAGCATGTATATAAGTGACTGGAGAGTAGAATTCAAAAGTATATGTGTCACTTGCATCCATTGGTCTAAATGTCAATGATGATGATAACATTAAAGTGTGCCTTTATGGTTTATGAGTTTCATATAAGCACTTCAAAACTTCTATTCAAACTAGGAAGAGTATCCTAAATTTTAATCACCCTTTTGTGCTAATAATTGATTAAAAAAACCTTGATTAAGAATCAAAATCCCAAGGACGTGATAATTCTAAGCAAGTATTATACTTTAGAAGAGAAAGTGACCAAGGCAAAGGATTGGAAAGTGGAATAGGAAACAATAAATAGGACCAAGGTCAACAACACAGTAATGCAAGAAATAGCAGACAATTTCGAGGTAGGGAAAACCAAAGAGATCATAGAAATTTCCAAAGAAATGATTCACGTAATGGTAGTAAGGGATTTTAGAATTGTAGTATGCCTGACCATTTTGAATGTGATTGTAGGTTGAAGAATCAAAATAGTAGAAAGCAACAAAAAAAATATGCATCCACAAGTGTAGATGAGTTGAAGAAATTGTCCATGGTCCAACATTATATGATGAATAGAATGTTTACTGATGTTTCAAAATCAAATGGTTATGTCTAGTATGTTGATTCAAGTGCTTCAAATCATATGACTAGCCATGCAGAATGGTCTAATAGGTTGCAAAAATTGCATGATACATCACATCCTATCAAGAATACACGAAACATAGCACTCCATGGAGGATGGGATGGTAAAACGTCTTGTTGATGTACTGCTTGTTCTTAATATAACAAAGAACCTAGTTTCTTTTGGACAAATGGTTGACTATGGATACAAGATAGGTTCAATTCTCATGGTCTATATGTAGAAGAGTACAAATAGAATGAAAGGCTAATCACCAAAGCGAACAAAGTGGGTAGGATGTTTACATTGAATCTGAAGATTCCTCAAATGAATGAAGCCATGTTTGCAAAAGGTGCCTGTGTTATTTCTGACATAGAGGTATGGCACAAACAAATTGTATGCACAATTTTTCATAGGTTGAAGTTGATGCAACCAATAGAGCTTGTCAAAATACTCCCGAAATTCAAGATTGATAGATTCAAAGGGTATGCAAATCATGGCAATTTGGTAAACAATCAAAAGCATAATTTCCACATGACAAGCATGTTAGTGAGAGTGTACTAGAGATAGTGATACTAATGTTTGGGGTCCTGCAAAGACCACATCCATGGGAGGTTGCAAGTTTTATGTCGCATTCATGGATGACATACACAAAAGTTATGGGTAAACTTCATAAAGGCAAAGGGTGAGGCGTTTGCCCACTTTTAAAATTGCTAGAGTCTGGTGGAAATGCAAACAAGGAAGCATATTTAGATATTAATATCTGATGGAGGAGATGAATACATATAAAATATACTCAATAGTTTTCTAAAAATTCATGGAATTTGAAGGTATTTTTCATGCAGGTAGAAACCAAAATAGAATGGCACTGTTGAAAGAAAAAATATACCTACTGCAAAGATTGCAAGAGCTTTGATGGCTACAAAAACTATGCTTCATTGTTATTGGGCAGAAGCATTGCATACTATTGTATACATTATGAATAGAACTCCAACTATTGGTTTACATCAAGTAACCTCTCACTACAAGGAATACGGGCGTATAGCGACTGTTAAGGCGACATAATTTCGTCACTATAAAATTGCAACATGCGTCATAATTAGCATCACGCGCAGACCGTCGATTGAACGACGAAGCAAACAATGTTTTTTGCGACTTGTGGTGCAATGGGGCTGCAAAGATCCCATACAACATCGCTAACACGACGGTTTTAAATAGCATCGCATAAGCGACGCTTTCTTACATCGCATAGGTGACATTTTTGGCGTCGCATAAGTGACGCTAAAAACATGTCGCTTATGCAACGACGGGTAGCATCGCTTACATGACGGTCTGTTGACAAACAAAAATTAAAACGTTGGAGGCTCTTCGATCGGCATTTTCACGCATCCGATCGAAGAGCTCTCCAACGTTCGCAATTGCACTGCGCTTACGAGCCGAAGCAAGTATATGCAGAATTGTTGTTTTGCCTAAGCTCTCTCTTATTGTCTCCCTCTGTTTCTATTTCTCTCTTTCTACATCTTTCTCTCTTTGAATTCTCTCTCTCTCTCTCTTGTTTCTCTCTTTATTGCAGGTTATTCAAGAAGCTAACCAAGCAAAAAGTATGGCTAACTATTGTAAGTACAATTTCTATTCTTTGTATATCATTTGAGTTGTGTTATTTTCATTACATAGCATACTCACACTTATTGATATGCACTTATACACTTATACATGATGAAGATGCGCTTTCACACATATACATATATACACATGCACATACACACACATATATACACATAGATACATGTGCACATACACTTAGACATACACACATATACACATGCATATGCACAAACATTTCTGCAACGACATAAAAAGACTTACATGCATGCATTATTGCATATATATATATATATATATATATATATATATATATATATATATATATATATACACACACACACACATACACACATTAACATATACGCAAATACATGTATATGCCCATCCACATGCATGCACATTCACATGCATGCACTTTCATGCATGCACATGGATGCAAATGGAAACGCATCCATATACACATGCATGTGGAATACATATACACATGCATATACATACATTATACTCATATATACACATATATACACATATATATGCACATACATACACACACATATACACATGGACACACACATGCACATACCTCCATATACACATATACATGCACATACACACATATACACATAGAGTTACACATATACATGCACATACATATACACACATATACACACATATACACATGCACATGCACATACTCATACACACATATACACTTACACATGCACATGCACATACTCATACACACATATACACTTACACATGCACATACATACATATACACACATACACATGCACATACATACATATACACACATACATATACACTTAGGTACATACATATGAATGAATTATATAATTAAAGTATTAAAACACATATACACATGCACACACACATGCACATCCCTACATATACACATATACATGCACATACACACATATACACATAGAGTTATAAATATACATGCACATACATATACACACACATACACATGCACATGCACATACTCATACACACATATACACTTATACATTCACATGCACATACATACATATACACACACATACACATGCACATACATACATATACACACACATACATATACACTTAGGTACACACATATGAATGAATTATATAATTAAAGTATTAAAACACATATACACATGCACAAACATGCACATACCTACATATACACATATACATGCACATACACACATATACACATAGAGTTACACATATACATGCACATACATATACACACGCATACACATGCACATACTCATACACACATATACACTTACACATGCACATGCACATACATACATATACACACACATACACATGCACATATATACATATACACACACATACATATACACTTAGGTACACACATATGAATGAATTATATAATTAAAGTATTAAAACACATGCTTAATATAAACAATAATAACAATCAATAGACCAAAAATCTTCATTACTTAATACCATACAGACAATTCAAAACATAATTGAAATGAAAAATATATCAGATAATATATATATATATATACATATATATATATATATATATATATATATATATATATATATATATATATATATATATATATATATATATATATATATATATATATATATATATATATATATATATATATGTGTGTGTGTAAATACATA
Organism: Ceratopteris richardii; assembly: GCA_020310875.1. Taxonomy (NCBI): domain Eukaryota; kingdom Viridiplantae; phylum Streptophyta; class Polypodiopsida; order Polypodiales; family Pteridaceae; genus Ceratopteris; species Ceratopteris richardii. The sequence continues at coordinate 128,264,801 of CM035434.1, read as the reverse complement.
TAATCCAATGTCATAATCAACTAAAATCCTAATCATCATCATCATGATCATCATCATCATTAGCAATATCATGATCATCCTGATCTTCCTCATCCTCATCGTCATGATCACCCTGTGACGATTGAGATCGTCCCTCCTGTGTCTGTCTCTCCACCTCATCCATATTTGTCTCTCCATAATACTCTTGTATTACATATAACAAACATAAATAAATAAAACAATTAAACCATTCCTAAAAATAAAATAATTATATAAAATTTAAAAATACTCACAAAGGCATCAAGATGATCTTGCATATACTCGCTCAAATGCCGATATCCAAAATGTGTAGCATACTCGATATCATGTTTTGTAGGATATCGACCATAATCTTTCCGGTGCATTGAAACAAATAAAAAAGATTAGTTGTGTGCATTTTAACTAAAATAAAAAATATACTCACAATAACACATATACTTACAAATGTAGTTACAAAACCATTATGGCCCATTTGGCCTAGGTGCGATGTGTGGCCTGACTCCACTCTCTTCTTTGTAGCAGCCTGTTTATTCAAGAAAAAAAATACATAAATTAAATGTAAAAAAATACTAAAATATATAAAAATTATAAATATAAACTATTAATTTGTGTACCTTCTGCTGAGGAAATGACTCTTGAAGACGTAGCTGTCTACGAAAAAACTGCCACGTCTCAGGTGTTATGTTAGCTCGCCTCTTATTTTTTTCCACCATACAATATCTCTTGTTAATTTAATCTCAAACAGAAAAAAAAATCAGAATACATACACCTATATTCCACACATACACATACACACACATACATATACACATACCCACAAACACATATACATGCAAACATATACACATACATATATGTATACATACATATAACATAAACACACATATACATATCCACATATATACGTACACACACATGCATGCATATGCACTCATTCATACAAAATACATGCATTTATCCCATAATAATGTGTAGTTGTGTATATGTGAATATGTGTGTATGTGTAAATGTGTATATGTGAATATGTGTGTATGTGTTAATATGTATATGTGAATTTTTTGTGTATGTAGATAATCAGATTATTAATATCAAATACCATTATTTGTAGATTCTGATCAATTAGATGGAACTCCACCACCGTCTCCTCATCGTGCAACGACTTTATACCTCTAAGTATATCAAACATTTAATTTTAAATATATTTGATGGATACATAACTTTTTTTTTTGTTTCTTATTATGTGCAGATTCTGATCAATCAGAGGGTACTCCACCACCTTCTACCCATGCAACGACTTCACATGTGTCCTCCGATAGGAACTATGATGAATTTTACTATGAAGAGCATATTATATGTTGGTCTAATTCTTGTTATAGCACGTATTGAAGACCACGATTGGAATGTATTGAACATGATGCAGAGTATGGTACTTTTGAGCATGCACCATCACATGGTCAACGTGATAATGCTTGGGTATGCATTTTCTATATATATTAATGTCTTTATTTTATTTAAAAACCATATATAAAATCAAATTACTGTTGATATACACAAATACTTGCTCGATGATGATGATGATGATAATTTTTCTCATAATGTTAATATACCTCGTACACGTCATGGACTTGCTGTTCATCAATTACAAGCAGAGGTTTCTAGAAATCCTCTACCTCCTGGTTTAGAGAATGAAACGGCTGGAGATTATCCATCGCCAACTCGTGATCGTTCTTTAGTACAAACATATGATAGAAGAAGATATGGAGGATTGAATAGAGGACCACTTCCTTTAGATGGAGAGGTTTTCAACTTTTGGGGTAATCGGAAATATGATTGCTCCATCCACTATTACTAATGCTGGTCGTGGTCTCTTTATTGTAGAGGATTTGTATGTGCATCCGAACTCTTACGTCACTCTTATGTCATTTTGTGGTCCTATATATGGATGGGGAGATTGGCATCGACTTTCACGTTATGTTCAAAGCATGAGTACTTATGGAATATGCTTGAACGCAGCATCCCTTACTAGTAGAAGGATTTTACATGCGAAAATTGAAAGATTATATATTGATGGAAGACCTTACACACATGGAAATATAGCAGGTTTAATAAATAGTAGTCGAGGGTTACATAATAGTTCAAGGACTAGTTACATTTGAGGAGCATGAAAATAGTCATGAACCACCATACATGAGTAGAGATGTATCAAGATACATAGTTGTCAATGCTATTACTACATTACATGCCGGTGATGAAATATTAGTGAATTATGGATGGCGTAGACCTCCAAGAGCACCTTTTAGCTAGAGAGAATAAAAATTTTCTATCCATATTTAATAAGTTAAATACTTAATTTTATATTTAAAGTTTACTTTTTATTCATTTATGGAATACTAATGAATTTTATTTATATGTGTAGATTCCAACGTATGATGTTGATGATATTCCTCCACAACATTCACAATTACTAGTAAGACCTCATTTATCAGAAGCTTCCATGAGGAGGCTACGCAAAACTAATCCTGTGCAATATGCAAAGTTGAAAGATCTATATTCAAAAGACGATAGTACAAGATTTGTGTGACAATGATGAAGATGATGGCATGGCAGATTTTATTTAGGATTGGTATCAAAATGATAGTGAGAGCATTGATATTTCTAAAAATGAGAAATATCTTTGAGAGGAATGTCTAAAGCATGTATATGAAGGAAGTCGTTTGACACGACTAAGTGCGAGCTTACTTATTCTCAACCTTCAAAATTGTTTTGGATGGAGTAATGTATCTGTTTCGACACTATTAAGGTATAATTTTCAATTTTCTATCTATTTATATATATATACATAAATAAATAAATAAATAAATAAATAAATAAATTTAAAATATATATATATATATATATATATATATATATATATATATATATATATATATATATATATATATATATATATATATATATATATATATATATATATATATATATATATATATATATATATATATATATATATGAATACATGCAGGTTTTTATTCTTACTTTAGATAAGGTAAGAACAAGAACTTGAATTGAATGGAAACTTTTTGTCTGCGCATCTTTTAAAACTATTAATGCATCTTTCAAAATATTGGCAAAAAATATGATTGTTTGGATGGCAGGATACGATTGTTTGTTTTGGAGGATATGAAGTATGTACCTTCATTGAATGATTTTTCAATTCTATCATATGTTCAGTTTGAAAGTGTGAGAAGCGGATTTATAATTTCTATTCAAAGAATTTGGCATTGTTTATAGGGCATACAATGGTAACCTGGATGAATTGCATGCACAGAGGTTACTCAAGATAGAGCAACCTGATTGTAATGGACTAGTGCCACCAGGATTCCTAGGGTATGCAGTAAACCTCTTGCATGTCAATGATGGGCATCTAAACTTTAGGATACAAAGTGGAAATCATGGTGGCTTGAGAGGATCACTTTTATACAGCTTGTTCAAAAAACTTCAGTGTCATAAACCTGAAGTTCTTTGAACAAGCTGTATAAAAGTGATCCTCTCAAGCCACCATGATTTCCACTTTGTATCCTAAAGTTCACATGCTCATCATTGACATGCAAGCGGTTTACTGCATACCCTAGGAATCCTACTAGCACTAGTCCCTTATAATCAGGTTGCTCTATCTTGAGTAACCTCTGTGCATGCGATTCATCCAAGTCACCATCGTATGGCCTATAAATAGTACCAAATTCTTTGAATAGCAATTATAAAACCGCTTCTCACACTTTCAAACTGAACATATGATAGAATCGACAAATCATTCAATGAAGGTACATACTACATATCCTCCAAAACAAACAATCATATCCTGCCATCCAAAACAATCAATTTTTTCACAAATATTTTGAAAGATGCACATAAGCATACATATATAAAATTATATGCACACACACACACACACACACACACACATATATATATATATATATATATATATATATATATATATATATATATATATATATATATATATATATATATATATATATATATATATATTTATTTATTTATTTATTTATTTACTTTTTTTAATATGTCTTTTTTTGATAAACTTATAGGTTATTATCTGAAAAGTTTTTACCAAGTCAAAATATTCTTCCTACCTCACATGATGAAATGAAGAAGATAATCAATAATCTTGGTATAGATTATCAATGTATACATGCATGTCCTAACGATTGTATTTTATATAGAGGTGAATATGCAGACTCTTTGACATGTCCCAAATGTCAATCTCCTCGATATAAGGGCGAAGAAGGTAAAATCCCAAAAAAGGTATTGAGACATTTTCCATTGGCTCCACGGATTAGATTAATATGTATGAATATTGGATATATTTTATTTTTTAATTAAGTTCTTTATAATTGTTTTTATGATATGTATAGGTGGATTATATCCAAAGAGATTGACAAAAACTCGATCCCACAAAAAAAAATGTGAATGCAAAGAGCTACTATGTTTGATGGAGAAAGAACTTCCTACTTCATTTTTTGATATTCAGGTTCATTTATTAGTCCATCTTGTAGATGAAATAGAGATTGTAGGTCTTGTCAACACTCGATGGATGTTTTGGGTCGAGCAATTTATGGGAATATTAAAAGGTTATGTGCAACAAAGAGCGAAACCAAAAGGATTCATGGCAAAGGGTTGGATGCTTGAAGAGTGCATGTCTTACGTTAGTGAGTACCTTGAAAGAGTTCATGAAGAAGCTCCACGTGCATGGACCAACGAGTCTTCTTCAAAAATAACAGATGAGGTATTATCAGGTAAGGGGGTTCTATTCTTATTTATATTTCAAGAAAAAAATGATGTTTCTTCTTTTGTAGCATATAATAGCGAATGCATGCAAGCATTCCTTAGCGAGTACGAGGAACTTCAAAATCTCCGAAGTAAAAGGGGAAAAAACAAAAGATTTAGACATAATCTCGATAATAATGAGATTGTAGATATATCTTCTTTCATGGATTGGCTATATAGTCGTTTGCAACGCGCCAACGCAAATAATGAAGAAATCTCAAATGAGCAAAGAGAGTTAATGATATCCAGCTCCTCATCAGACATCTATGAGTAATCACGCATGATGGCCCCTAGAGTATCAGACGGAACTCTTGCTCTCATAAGACTTTTTATGATAGTGTGTTTCGCCTTTCTCTCTCTACTGGGATCCATAATACCTAACATATAAAACAAAATGGTTACAGATCAATATATATACGTGTACATATGTATGTGTGTATGCACTAAGTATGTGTATGTATGCATGTGTGTGTTTATGTATGTGCGTGTATGTGTGTGTGTATGTGTGTATGCATGTGTATGTGTGTGTATGCATCATTATGTGTGTATGTGTCTATGTGTGTGTGTATATGTGTGTGTGTATGTGTGTGTGTCTATGTGTATGTGTGTGCATCTATGAGTGTGTATGTGTTTCTGTGTGTGTATGTGTCTATGTGTGTGTATATGTCTATGTGTGTGTATGTGTCTATGTGTCTATGTGTATGCATGTATGCATGCATATGTGTGTGTATGCATTATGTATGCATTATGTATGCATATGTGTGTGTAGGAATTATGTATGTGTATGTATGCATGTATGTATGTATGTATGTATGCATATGCATATGCATTATGTATGTATATATATGCATATATGTGTATGTGTGAGTATGTCTCTCTATGTGTGTGTGTATGCATATATGTGTGTGTGTATGCATATATGTGTGTATGTGTGTGTGCATATGTGTTTGTATGTGTGTATGCATGTGTATATGTGTGTATGCATCATTATGTGTGTATGTGTCTATGTGTGTTTGTGTGTGCGTATATGTGTGTGTGTGTGTCTATGTGTATGTGTGTGTGTCTATGAGTGTGTATGTGTTTATGTGTATGTATGTATCTATGTGTGTGTATGTGTGTATGTGTATGCATGTATGTATGCATATGTGTGTGTATGCATGTGTATGTGTGTGTATGCATCATTATGTGTGTATGTGTCTATGTGTGTATGTGTGTGTGTATATGTGTGTGTGTGTGTCTATGTGTATGTGTGTGTGTGTCTATGAGTGTGTATGTGTTTATGTGTATGTATGTATCTATGTGTGTGTTTGTGTCTATGTGTGTATGTGTATGCATGTATGTATGCATATGTGTGTGTATGCATCATTATGTGTGTATGTGTGTATGTGTGTATGTTTGTGTGTGTATATGTGTGTGTGTATGTGTATGTGTCTATGTGTATGTGTTTCTATGCGTCTATGAGTGTGTATGTGTTTATCTGTGTGTATGTGTCTATGTGTGTGTATGTGTCTATGTGTGTATGTGTATGCATGTATGTATGCATATGTGTGTATGTGTGTGTATGCATTATGTATGCATATGTGTGTGTATGCATTATGTATGTGTATGTAAGCATATGCATTATGTATGCATGTAAGTATGTATGTATTCATATGCATATGCATTATGTATGCATATGTGTGTATGTATGTGTATGCATTATGTATGCATATGTGTGTGTATGCATTATGTATGTGTATGTAAGCATGTGCATTATGTATGCATGTAAGTATGTATGTATGCATATGCATATGTATGCATGTATGTGTATGTGTGTGTATGCCTCTCTATGTGTGTGTATGTGTGTGTATATGTGTCTGTATGTGTGTATGCATGTGTATGTGTATGTATGCATCATTATGTATGTGTCTATGTGTGTATGTGTGTGTATATGTGTGTGTATGTGTGTGTGTGTCTATGTGTATGTGTGTGTATCTATGAGTATGTATGTGCTTATGTGTGTGTATATGTCTATGTGTCTATGTGTGTATGTGTTTATGTGTGTGTATGTATCTATGCATGTGCATTATGTATGCATGTAAGTATGTATGTACATTGTATGCATATGCATACTATGCATTATGTATGCATATGTATGCATGTATGTGTATATGTGTGTATGTCTCTCTATGTGTGTGTGTATGCATATATGTGTGTGTATGTGTGTGTATATGTGTCTGTATGTGTGTATGCAAGTGTATGTGTGTGTATGCATGTGTATGTGTGTATGTGTGTGTATATGTGTGTGTATGTGTGTGTGTCTATGTTTATGTGTGTGTATCTATGAGTGTGTATGTGTTTATGTGTGTGTATGTGTCTATGTGTGTGTATGTGTCTATGTGTGTATGTGTATGCATGTATGTATGCATATGTATGTGTATGTATGTGTATGTGTGTGTATGCATCATTATGTGTGTATGTGTCTATATGTGTATGTGTTTGTGTATATGTGTGTGTGTATGTGTGTGTGTCTATGTGTATGTGTCGCTATGCGTCTATGAGTGTGTATGTGTTTATGTGTGTGTATGTGTCTATGTGTGTGTATGTGTCTATGTGTGTATGTGTATGCATGTATGTATGCATAGGTGTGTGTATGTGTGTGTATGAATTATGTATGCATGTGTGTGTATGCATTATGTTTGTGTATGTATGCATGTAAGTATGTATGTATGCGTATGCATATGCATTATGTATGCATATGTATGCATGTATGTGTATGTGTCTGTATGTCTCTCTATGTGTGTGTATGTGTGTGTGTATATGTATGTGTATGTGTGTATGCATGTGTATGTGGGTGAATGCATCATTATGTGTGTATGTGTCTATGTGTGTGTGTATATGTGTGTGTATATGTGTGTATGTGTGTGCGCGTCTATGTGTATGTGTGTGTGTCAGTTTGCCAACGTCGCAAATAATGTCGCTAGTTAGCGACGGTATTTGCGACGCTCTAATTTAGCGTCGCATAAGCGACATAAGCATCGCTTATGCGATGAATGGCCGGGAAAAAAAATCCAAAAAAACAGCACCGTCGCTTATGCGACTGTAGCATCACATAAGCAGCGGTATTCATTTTTTTTTTAATTCAGGGGCGTCACTACGCCCCCCCTATTTCTTGTAGTGTTTGGAGAGAAGCTTATAATTAAAAACCCAAACTTTTCATGCATGAAATTACTTACTTGCATTGCATATGTACATGTTCTAGATGAGATGAGGGTGAAGCTTGAGAAAATGCAGAAAAATGTACCTTTGTTGGGTACTTCTTTGAGCAAAAGTGATATAAATTCTACAAAACAATCACATGCCAACTGAAGGTAAGAAAAGATGTGGTATTTAATGAAATGGAAAGCTTTGATGTTGATGCAAAAGGACTTAGTGTTGACTCAAATGATAGCTAAAATGCTAAACAATCAAGTGCAAAGTCTTGCACTCTAAGTTGACCAGATGTGTCACCCAACAATAGTTCCAACTCAAACCCATGGAGAGGAAGATTATGTAGAAACTGTAGTCCAAAAAATTGATCAACTACATCCGAGGAAGGTAAAGAAAAATTTTTCTACTGGTAGTAAAACATCTACATATTTTGAAGATATTGATGGAGTATCAAGCGGTTCATAAGAGAGTCTTCATGAGGAACTTGGATAGTTCTCTACAAAAAATTCAAGAGTAAAAAAGGAACATGTAGATCATACAAAAAGAAGAAGTAATCGAGTTCCAAGAAGATATGGAAGGATGAGAAATTCGATCCATCGATTAACATGTGATAGCTACATGGCTCTCCATTGTGCTTACATGACCAATGTAGCACAAGGTGTTGAACCTTCTTGTTTTGAAGATGCAATTGGAAATGAAAATTGGGAGAAGGATATGGATGATGAGATTTTTTCAATTTATTGAAATGAAGCTTGGAATTTGGTTCCATTGTCACAAGCAAAGAAAACCCATAGGTTCCAATTGGGTTTACAAGTTAGGGTATATCATTGAGATGCATTCTACATTATGTGAGTGCTACTTGGGATTATCCATTGTTTTATGAAGTTGGTGTAGAATTGCATGATCATGGATATACTAATGCAGATTAGGTTGGTAGCATTCCACATAGAAGATCCACTAGTGGTTTTCTATTTCACTTGGGATATAGAGGTGTGGTAATGGCAGCATGTGAGGCATCATGACTAGAGATGCTACTTTGAGATTTAGGTGTAGAAGTGCACAAGCCTATTACCATTTATTGCGATAACCTCAGCAACATATAGTTAGCACAAAATTCTATTTTTCATGGTAGAACATAGAATAACAAAATACGTTATAATTTCATGAGGGGGATGGTTTTGGCAAGTGATATTGACCTCATGTAGGTGACGATAGATGAGGTTTTTGATATTTTCACTAAAGCACTTGGAGCACAAGTGCTAAAGAAGTTTAAAAATATTATCTGATTACATGAAATGAGGATGATCTTGAGAGGGGGCGTTGAGATATCAAGCTCAACATGTGATGATCAAGCATGACATATATCAATTTTTTGTTTATCTAACATGTATGGTGGTTATGTTGATATATGTCAGGGATACTTCCAATGAGCTTCTACATATTTATCTATCGAGAGTGATGGAACATTTGTTTCTTTCCAACTTACTCATTTGTGAACATTAGGGTTTTCTTTATGTATTGTTCTTTATATATTGTACTAATTTTATTGTTGTATTAGTTAGTTCAATCTTGTACATTATCTTTATGTCATAGAAGAAGTAAAAGAGGATCATTCTTCGTTGCCTCAATCTATGTGTCCACCTCTCTTGGTGTGTGAGAGTGTGAGAGAGCTCTCTTCTTTATCTCCTTTCTCTTGACATAATCTTGGCCCTGATGTTGGTAAAGAGAATCATTGATGTAGAAAAGAGAGTGTTAGTTCCTATGGTTCTCATTCTCACCCATGGATGAAAGCGATGGAAATGTCTAAAGTTCTAGATCACTTGATGGTTCGATCCCTATTGTTATGAGGATACTTAAGAAGGGATCCATGATATCCAAATAATTTTCATCACTTTATAATACTTCAGACTCTAATTGTAGGCTGCCCAACTATGATGATGTTGTCTTCTCTTCAAATCTTGAGTCTCATGATAATGATGCTGACTTGGGACATAACTATGATGAAGTTGAATTTATCACTTATACCAAAATGGAAGTTGAGGACCCTTATCCTTCCAATCCTTAAAAGGCTAAAAGAAAGAGTTCTATTGAACCTTTCAGATTGTCAGCATCCCATGGAAAATCTATTGAAAAATCTAAGAAATTACTTCAAATTTATTTAAGTTAGTTTCCCTTAATTGTGAACGCCTCTATAATCTTGCTAGATCCAAAGTGATCAATTGTTGCTTGAGGGAAATTTCCTTCTTATGCGAGATTATATATCTTCAAGAGTTCAAGATTTCTTGAACTGGGTTCCTTAACAATCCCAAGATGGTTTCTCTCTATCATGATTGGTATCATACCAACCACCCCTCATATAGAGGTGGCTCTTTCCTTGGAATCTCTTCCTCCCTTTCTTCCATGGTTAAGGAAACCCTTCGAAGTTCCACTTACTAGTGGATTGCTTTGATCCTTAGTAAACCTATCAGCCTTAGTATTGTTTCCCTTTATGTATCTATTTGCTATGTCTAAAGAGTAGAGGCTTGGAAAGATATTTTTGCCCTCCCATAATTTTGTTAGGACTCCTATAAAGATAGGTTTGGGATTGAGTCTTCATGATGCTAGAGATGCATTTGATGTTGTTCTCTATCAGTAGGTTCTAGATGCTTGATTTACTTATGCATTACTCGGCCAAATATTCAGTTTGCTGTCTCAAAGATGAGCAGGTTTATGCATTGCTCAGGTGTCAAGCATTGGCAGGCGATCAAGTGCATCTTTTGCTACTTGAGTGGTACCCGACTACTTGGTTGTTTTATCCCAAGGGGGGACCACTATCACCAGATTTTCATACTTTTTCTGATAATGATTGGGCTGGTTGCTATGCCACTCATGTGTCCGCCAATGGATTTTGCTTCATGCTTGGTAGCTCACATATATCTTGGTTGAGCAAGAAGCAGTCTACTGGGGCCACTTCTAGTTGTGAGGCTGAGTATAGGGGATCGTTGGGCCAGTTTTTTCCCTCTTTAGGAGGTTTTTTTTCCCCCAACTTGTATATATGCCTATTGCCCTAACGGGTTACTTATTTTTGTACATTCTAGTGGTAAAACATTCAGCATTGTGTGTTGTACTCCAAGCTTCTTCTTCTTCCTTGTGTTGTTCACGTGCTTCCACAGATGTCTAACTCCAACAATAAGCATGTACATTATTTTTTATATGTGTGTAAGGGTGTTTACATGTGTGTGTATGTGTATATGTATGTGTGTGTTTATGTGTATGTATATGTATGTGTATGTATATGTATGTGTATGTGTATGTATGTCCATGTGTATGTATGTCCATGTTAGTGTGTCTATGTGTATGTATAATTGTAAGTGTTTAAAGATTCTTACCGGAGCCTAAACATAATCCATACACCTACAAAACAGTTACATAAAAACAAAAAAAATGAAGATGTGTGTATGTGCATGTGTGTTGAATTTAGATGTGTATGTACGATGAATGGCACTTGAATTTAGATGTGTGTGATCGAATCAGTCATCCCATACGATCAGAGATTTTGCAAAACGACTACACGACATAGCAACAATCAGAATCAACCTATTCAAGTAATTCTGAATTGATACTTCCTCTTGAGCTAGACGACATGAGTAGTATGCAACAACAACATTAGCAACAACAACAACAACAACAACAACAATAGTAGCAACAAAAACAGTAGTAGCAAGTCATATCTCAATGACTGATACCTACCGAAGTCACATATACTAAATTTGGTGGATTCCTAGGTGATGATCCTGATGCTCATGTCCGTACTTTGAAACTTAATTATGTTGTACTTAACTATCTAGTGGATCCGACATATAAGGCTATGGTGTTTCAATCTACTCTTGTTAATGAAGCTACTTGTTGGTTAACTGAATATGATATTAATACTTTCGGTCAATACGACGATGTTATGAGTGCCTTTTTACAACATTTTTGATTAAAGAAAAATGTGGCTAAAATCTTTGATTACTTATAAAACAATAGACAGAAACCACATTAGAGTGTGCAAGAGTATGCAACGTTATTCTGCACTCATCTACGACAGCTGCCTCCAACACATGCTAATCTATCGGATGATGTGATTACCTAATGCTTTATTAATGGACTAAACCCCCTCAAAGAAGTTATGATTATTCGATGTGTGGTCGATATGACCTTGGATGTAGTCATTGCTATGGCATTACAATTGGAACATAAGGTTAGTGGTTTTACCAAAGATTTGGATTGGTTAAAAGCCTCCAAGAGTACGAATGATGATCCATTGAAACACGTATATTGCACCAAATGTAAGAACCTGGGGCATACTACTTCAGCTTGTGCATTAAACCAAATGTACTATGCTATTTGTAATATGGCAAGTCATTCTACTGAAACTTGTCCATATAATGCCAAAGTATAGACCAGACTGATCATAAATGCCATAATATAGGAGCAGGGAAAACCGTCCACCCACTATGTACCACCACATTTGAGAAATACATCTTATGAAACTTACAAAAATTACAGAGGACCACAACTAAACAATTTTGGATAGCCTCGTTGGAATTCAGGACAATCCGGTGAAAGTGCATCTCTCCCATCACCAAGATGCCATTTTTTGTGGAGAAATTGGATATATCCATAGATATTATAAAGAAGCATCCGAATATGATAAGCTAAGAAAAGAACGACAACATCCAATGGCAAATATGGTATACATCTCATTGGTAGATAAACAAGTGGTAGCAGTTCAAATAGATTCCAGTAAGAAGTTGCACCTTACTGCTGAGATTTTTGAACCAGGAATTCAAGAACAATAGTGGATGTTTACTAAAGCTAGCACATGGGCAAGTCAATAACCATGTGTCTTTCCCAATCCCATAAGTGTGGTCTAGTAGATAATATAGAATACCCCACTAAAAGAGAGGGATCCGATCCAATTACCATGGGAGGACACATCGGACTTCATACTGGGTACGCCAAATTTTGATTCTATGTGGAATATTTTATCAAAAGCATCTATTACGATCCCATTGGGGTAGCTTTTATCATTGGTCCCTAGTATTTGACAACAATTTCAGCAACAAGTTAGTCCAGGATCTTCGTGCACACTTGCTACAACAACCATCAGCCCGAAAACTGATTCTACAGTGGATCATGCTGTTCCTTTAATAACGGTACGGTATAAAAACCATAAAATTTCACAAGTATTAATTGATGGAGGCTCAGGGGTTAATATTGCTACAATTGCACTCTGTAAGAAGTTAGGATGGACTCATATTGAATCTATCCAAGTCTTTGTAAGAATGGCTGATCAATCTTGGGTACATCTAGTGGGTTTGGTGCATGATATAACCATTACCCTACAGGGAGGAGTGTTCAAAATGACTTTTTTTTGTCTTGGAATTACCTGAATCAAGCTTAGATTACAACTTATTATTTGGAAGGCCTTGGTTGAAGCTGGCAAAAGTGTTACAGGATTGGTCTGCACACGAACTTATTTTAAAAAGCAATCACCGAAAATATGTTGTAGCCTTGGATGATATGAGGCCCTACAACTTACATGCACGACCTTACGTGGCAGAACCCATGCATATGTTGGACGGCCTTTTCGATGAAGAAGAAGAAGATTTTTTAAATGCTAACTAGCATTTGTTAACATTGGGTACAACTGATTTGCAAGCCATAATGGATAATTGGACTCTGACCACTTGTACATTAGTCCCTCTCACTGAAGAATTGGAACTAATTGCGGATCAGGTTTTGGATGCTACTGATCTTCAACATTTACTCCCCCCACTTGAAGATATTTCCATGCCCTGACAGTTTTATGTACCGGAAGATGAACTAATCACTTGCAATTTGGGTGATGAGGTTAGCCTGCACCCAATCAAGATTAAGGCCGAATTACCTGAGACTTTTCAAGATGACTTACTATAATTGTTGAAGGAATTGTTAGATGTATTTGCTTGGGACTATCACGATATGAAGGGATTGGATCCTCGTATTTACCAACATCGTATGATGCTAAAATCGGATGCTCGGCCAATTAAACAAAAGAGTTACCGGATGAATCCCAATTATGTTACGCAAGTGAAAGCTGAACTGGATCAGCTGTTGAAAGTAGGTCTCATTGTTCCCATTGAGCATGCCGAATGGATCTCCTATTGTCATCATTCCAAAGAAAAACAAGCAATTACGCATTTGTGTGGATTACCAAAAATCGAATGCGGCAACGGTACCCGATCCCTTTCCACTCCCTTTCTTGGATACTATGGTAGATGATGTTGCAAGACGAGAAATATACTCTTTTTTGGATGGTTATAGTGGTTAGTATCAGGTACGAATGGTTGAAATGGATATTCCTAAGATCGTGTTTATTACAAATTGGGGAGTATATGCTTGCACGGTGATGTGGTTTGTCTTACGCAATGCTCAAAGCACTTTTCAGTGATGCATGCAGGAAATCATTTCTCCTTACTTAACTACGTTTATGCAGGTGTATCTGGATGATTTATCATTATTTGGTGATACATTGGCTCACCTTTACCACCTCCTATGCTCCTTTTCCAAGTATCAGGAGTTCTATCTTTGTTTAAATCTCAACAAATCTATCTGTTCATTTTCTTGTGGAAAGCTACTCAGTCATGTTATTTCACAACACAGAATTCAAGTGGATCCTGATAAAGTTTGTGCAGTGTTGAATGCACCCCCTTCTGCGACACCAAAGGAAGTTATGTGATTCCTTGGTCAAATATGGTGGCATGGTCGACATCTCCAGTGGCTCGCTCATGTGGCTATACTGCTTAATCATTTGATTACCAGTAACTCTCGACAATTTGTGTGGACACAGGAATGCCAACTAGCTTTTGATCGACTGAAAATTCTCCTTACACAGGCTCCTATTTTACAAGCTCCTAATTGGAAAGTTCCTTTCCATGTCTTCATGAATGCTTCTCATATTGCAATCGGAAGTGTGTTAATGCAACAACATGACAAGTGGTTTTGTCTTGTTTATTATGCCAATTGACAACTAGTAACTACTGAACGTAATTATTCCATTACTGAATGTAAATGCCTTGGTCTAGTCTATTCGGTGAAAAAATTCCAGCACTATCTGTTGGGATGCAAATTTACATTCCATGTGGATCATGCTGCCTTGGTTTATCTTGTACAATAACAACATTTAGGTGGTAGATTAGCTTGATGGGTGTTGCTGCTTCAGGAATTTGATTATGAGGTTGTGCATCGCTCGGGATCAACACATGCTCTTGCGGATTTACTTTCTCGACTTGATTCCGGTGAGCCTCCCAGTGGCATTGATGATACCACTCCAGCCATCTATGTGATGGACTCAATTCATGATGATTCCTAGGTGTTACCGATTCCCAAGCGTTACCTGTTTCACCTTTATATTATGACACCCTTATGATTTTTCTAATTAGTGGGTGTCCTCCTAATACTACTTCAACGTTAGCTCGCCCTAAACTAGCTATGTATAGTCATCGATTTTGCATCATTGTGGGACAATTATATTATATGGATCCATCTGACACACTCTTACGATGTATTCCACCACATGAAGTTTCTTCGATCATCACAATGGCTCATTCTACTCCTTCCGGTAGCCATTTTTCTGTAGACCTTACGTATCGAAAAATTTTGCATAGTGGATTATGGTGGCCCGTTATGCATTGTGATATTGCTACTTATATTCAACAGTGTGATGCTTGCCAACATACTGGACAACCCTTACACCGGCATCATTTTTTGCTTCAGCCTCTCCTCCCCCTTGAGCCTTTTCAAAAGTAGGGATTGAATTTTATTGGTCCTATTATGCCTCTTGCTATTGTCACACATCATTGTTATATCCTTACCTATGCTAATAATATGTTGCGAACCATTTTGCTTCTACGGTCACTTACGGCCCATACACACAAAGTTCTTCCATTCTTCTATCCTCCCAGCCACGCCCAAGCATATCATATATATATAAGAGTCTTTGAATCACTCTTTTATATTTTCTTCTCTTCTACCCAAGGTGTTATTAAATACCCAAAAGTGCCATGTGGCACTCTCCACGAACTATTGTGACATTTCCTTCCCCTTGAAAGCATTTTCATCCTCAAAAGTGTAGATGAAATATCCATAATGGTAGAAGAAACTACTCGGACTCCCCTGAACCCCATGTACTCTATGTACATGATCATCTCTGTGTGTGTTGTTTCCCCGTATCCTTCCCCTTAAGAAGTCTCATATGAGCTCATCTCAACAGTGGGAAACCGTCTAACTGGTGCCTACTATATCCCATGTACACTCAACCTCCAAACTATCACTCCCATAACATATAAGATCATCCAAATGACTTAAGTCCATATGATGTATCCTCTATGGAGTAATAATACCTAGGTCTTATTGATGTTTGCAGAAAGGCATGTTACCATGCCATAACATTCTTACCTAAAGGAAAGTGTGTATATAATGCCATGCGGTAGGAAAAATTTTGACAGCATTTCCCCAGGAAATGGAATCCCAAAAAAAAAACCATAAGCTCAGTGGCACACAAGCCACCCAACAACATAGGGCTTGTCAGACCCATGGCATGCACGCCATAAACTTATATATGGACTCCATAACCTGCAAAAACATAAAAGAAAATGCTAGCAACAATTTTCTCTGTTGCATAGCCATATAGTTTCTGCAATCCTCTTTCCTGCAAACAATCCAAAAGTGTACTTCTCGCGTATTGATCCATACTTTTAGAATTTAAACAATGATCTATATTTGATGTATTCAAGCCAATCTATGCATGTACATACAGAACATGCCATAACATAAAGTAAAATGCCTCAAGTATAAAGCATATGTCCCTGAATGGTTTGGTTTTGGAATTGCATGCATCCAATCCTTCTCAACGAGCTTTGAGTCTCTGCACCTTCCTCCTTAGGTCCTAACATAAGCTTTGAAGTGTCCGAAAACATCGGATCACTTCCTAAAACATAAAGCTTGGTCAGATGATTACCAAAATAATGCAATTTTACCAAAAAAAATGCATTTGTAATCCCTCCTTAGACCTCCAAAAACCATTTTTGGACTTGCAAATAATCATAAACTAAAATATATAACATGTGCAAGTGGCTCGAAGTGAAATTACTCAAATCGCCTTCCTGGTTTGAAAGATATGGCTCCCGGAACGTAGTTGCCAAAAACTCTTCAGACTTTGCAGAGCTCTACAGACTTGCAAAAATATAGATTTTCCAAATTTTCTTTTCATAAACTGAAAATATACCTTCTGCTCTTAGTAAAGAGCCATAGTAAGTCCAATTTGGAGTCTTCTAGCCCAAGATATGGCCATTCCAAGCGGGACATGCCAAACTAGTGGACTGTTGGAGGGACTAGAAAAAGTGTGAAGATGTGATTTTTGGGGTGCCCCAAAGCATGCTTCCATCAAGCAAATCCTACATTTCTCTCCATAACCTCAGAGAGTGGTATATGAAGATGCTTGGGTCTATTTTCACCTTTCCAATTCCTCCCTTCGTGCATGCTAATTCACTCCCCAAAAGAGGCCTAAATCAAGATTTTTGCTTTTATGCAAAAACTTAAATGGGAGCTTTTAGCAAGCTTCTAATCCATCCTAATGTGGATTTTTCTTGAATTTTCTTAATCACCATGGTAATACATACACCAATAATTATGTATGTATACTCTAATCCATGGAAAACTTGTTAAATGGTCTTTTTTCTTACTCCCAAAAGTGGAGTTTGGCTAAAATTAACACCTCACATTTTTTCCAAAAAAATGCGGGAAGGGGGTTTTTGAGGAAGTAGAATTCCTCCTTAACTTATTATTTTGATGAACCTAATGATTTGCCTATGAAGTCCATACACCATACTCTCAGTATATATACTTTTTCCCATCCATCCATAGATAATACACCTGTTTTTCCCTCGTCCAAAATGGGAATTTCTTAGATTCAGGTGCTGAAATTTTTTCTCAAACTGTGATGGAAGCGGGTTTGTTGGAGCTCCAAACTCCCATCATACTGAGATATATTTTTTATTTCTGAATTGTATATGGAAGTCAATACACTAAACTATAGGTGTGTATGGTTTTTCCCATAACTCCATGAAAAATCCCACTTCATTTCCCCTTCCTGAAATGGCTATTTGTCAAGAATAGCTCCTAAATTTATTTGAGAAATCATGAAAGTAAGCTATTTTGGTAGTATCTAAAGCTTGTGCTTGCTTGCGTTTTGAGGGAATTCTTATTTCAAGATGAGAATATGTACCTCATACTCTCCATACACATGATTTCTCCTCAATTGCTTTACCCAAAGCCCATGCTTTCCTTTGCCAAAAATGAAGTATTACCATGATTAAATCCTAGAAATAACAAAAGTTTCATACCTGGGCTTGAGATGATATCTCCTCTTCTCTACATTCCAATGCTCCCTTGATCATGTCAACTTTAGCTCAACACTTGTCGAGGACTTCAAGTGGCAAAATGCTTCTCTATAGTATGGAAGATGTATGTTTGATTCCTCTATCCATGATGGATTCCTCTTCAAATGGCTGCTTCCGATTTCCTTTCCCATCACTAAGGAGCTCTCTTCCAAGTGGCCAAGAGGAACAGCTTAAGGGTTTGCCCACCTCTCCTTTTCAATATGAAATATTGTACATCCAAGATTATGGGATCACCCACCTTTCCCTCTCCATTTTGCACGCTGCTGTGATGTTTCTGTAAAGAAATTGAAGCTGTATTGTCATCAAATGTGAGTGGACAGCTTGGATAGGGCAGCCTCCATGACTCCATGAGGTCGTGGGTTCAATCATTGCACCTCTCATCTTCCATGCGTACCATTTTGCTTCAGCCTACGCTCACTTACGACCCATACACATAGAGTTCTTTCATTCTTCTGTCCTCCCAGCCATGCCCAAGCATATCATATACATATATAAGAGTCTTTGACTCACTCTTTTATATTTTCTTCTCTTCTACCCAAGGTGGTATTAAATACCCATAAGCGCCATGTGGCACTCTCCATGAACTATTGTGACATTATACCAATAATACGTTGCGAACCATTTTGCTTTAGCCTACGGTCACTTATGACCCATACACAACGAGTTCTTTCGTTCTTCTATCCTCCCAACCACGCCCAAGCATATCATATATATATAAGAGTCTTCGACTCACTCTTTTATATTTTCTTCTCTTCTACCCAAGTTGGTATTAAATACCCATAAATGCCATGTGGCACTCTCCATGAACTATTGTGACAACTAATTATGCTACTTATTGGGCCAAAGCTTGGGCATTATGGTCAGCAACTGCTCTAGTGGTTGCTAAATGTTTACTTTGTGAGGTTTTTCCTCGTTATGGGCTCCCTTTGGAGATTGTTTCTGATCAAGGCACTCATTTTGCTAATACATTAATGCAAGTGCTCACCTGAACCTTTAGTATTGTCCATAAATTTAGTTCCCCTTATTATCCTCGCGTGAATGGATTGGCTGAAAGTACTAATAAAACTCTTCTTAATATGCTGAAGAAACTTGTTCAGGAGTGCCCGAAAAGATGGGATCAATTTCTTCCTTCGGTCTTATGGGCTTACCAAACTACCTATAAAGTTGCTAACGGATGTACTCCTTTCAATTTGGCCTATGGTCTTGAGGCAATTGAACCTATGGAATTGGTTGTACCTAGCTTATAAGTGGCATTGGAGCACAAGTTATTACCCATAGGTTCTTTCCCTTTCTAGTTGGATTTTTACAGTCTTTGGATGAACAACGTTTGGAAAGATTTTTGGTTCTTCAAGAAGTTCCATTACACGACAAGCTAAAACCCATGACCGGTTCCTTAGGGCAATTGGTCCTTTTTTGCAATGCCAAGTCTAATCGGTCGGCAGGAAAGTTCAAGCTTTGTTGGTTTGGTCCCTACCATATTGCAGAACATTTTGGTCCGGTTACTTTTTGGTTATCTACATTGACTGGTACTCTACTCCCTAAACCCATCAATGGATCTAAACTCCATCCATATTGCATGCCGTCCACTTCGCCCTAACTTTGTGTATGTTTTATTTACATTCATTAGGATCCCGTTTGTTTTAGTATCTTTGACCCACTGTCTACGCTATGCGCTTTTCGGTTGACCACCCCACCGTAATACACCCGTTTTTGATTGATTACTTGTGTTCATCCACCATCCTCCACGATTTGGAATTCCTTAATGTGCTCTTGTAGTAATGATGCATGCATGTTTTCCTCCACTTGTGATGGTTATGTTATATACCCACGATTCCACCCTGCGTTTTCTACTTCACCATTGTCCTCGTACTCTTTTTCTTTATTGTGTTCTTGCACTTTGTTCATTGTGCATTCTGTATTCTATGCATTCTGTTTACCTTCTGTGCCATGGAGGCTCTTGCAAATATCACCACATTCCTTGATAGCCTTTCTCTCGACTTGGTGGAGTTTCTTTGTCCTTGCGGTTTGCTGGCATTTGCCAAGTTGCCCTGGCATTCAATCGAATGTCATCCTTACTTCGCTCCAATGATTGTGGCCATTGTAGATATCACCTCGACGGAATCTTGTTGGCCCCTTAGCTACCTTAACCCGCACACAATGGTTACCCTTAACATTGTTGTCGAGATGTTTCATCTCCCACAAGAAGGACATACTAAAGTTCCTCTTCTCCCACTAGCAACAATGAAGCAGCTCTTTCCCCAACATTCCTCCAATGAATTTGCCATCCTGTGTCAACCCGAGCCCGAGTGTTCAACATTACAATTTTTGGTGACTACCCTCAACCTCCAAAAACGAACTTACTATATATCTCGACCCTTCTATCCTTTGATCGATGCTGCCGGCCGTGAAACTATCAATTCGACATTATTCTTTTTTGGCACATCCATCGTGAGTGCCAAACCATTATGCATTGGTTAGCCAAAGGTGAATATCCCCGCACCCGTCTGCCTCAACTTCGTTCATTCCTCCTCCGTGTTGTGAATCCTATTTCGAACCCTCCGATGGGTAATTTGTTATTGCACGAGGAGTTTGAGCAGGTAATGGGATGTGATGATGATAATAAAGACCTATTTCAATTTTTTCGAGAGAAATGCAAGAAGGTCAGCCCTTCTCAGAGCCAAGTCCATGCCTCTTCTAGTAAGGTTATCCTTCAGGACACAGCTTCATCTCTACATGCGTCTTTTGCCCCACCCTCACCTAAGGAAAAATCCATTGAAGACAATGTTATGGAAGATGTTCACCAAACCGTAATGGTAGATAAGCAACAGGAGGTCGTCCGAGACACAACACCAAAGGATACAGTTGCTGACACCACCCATCAAACCACGCAGGAAGTGATAGTTGAATCTCTCGTCCACCAGAAAGTCCAGCCGGACAAAGTTGATTCCACTACACCTCCATCTCCACTGAAGTCCATGCCTGACGATAACAATACAGAAAATCCGGTAAACCCTCTTCCTTCACCTTCTCGGGCACCCTTACCCCCTAATCCCTCGGTGCACCCTTCATCCCCTAATCACTCGGTGGTAGTCTCCCACTCTTACCCTATTCCCTCTTCACCTAGTTATTCCCCCCTTGTTGTGTACATAGGAGTATTGGGCCTTGGGTTCTTTCTCAGTTCAAAGCACTATACTATATTTTATCTTAGAAAATCAAATGATCACATTTCATTTTCAAGGTTTTTGATGCTTTCTAGGCTCTCTTTTTGTCTTATTCCCTCTTCTTCATCTTATCCCCTCTTGTTTTTGTCTTACTCCCTATGAGAGATTGATTATGTAGGGGTACCTTCATGCTATTTTCATGTTTGTGGTCCTTTTCTCTAGTGAGAATTCCTTAATTCTCTGACCTTAGTTACCGGGAGATTCATGGAGATCAAGCATTGATGTATAACGAGAGGACTCATGAAACCTTTAAAGAAACACCGTTTGGTTATGAAAACTTTTATAGTGCTAATTCCAAGAGTTTAAAACATGGAATTTCAAGAATTCACTTTAATAATGGTTTTCTTGGACTATCATTAAAATCTATATGATCTTTTACCACAATCATTATATATATATATATATATATATATATATATATATATATATATATATATATATATATATATATATATATAAGTTTACATGTAATTCTCACTCTACGTTCATGATATATTATGGAGGATGCACAAGTAAAATATTTCTCTTAATATGAAAATGTTTGGCAAACAATAAACATAGAAATGATAGGCTCAACATTATGAGCAATAGGCTCGCATTAAGAATGCTGTTTTGCATTAGAAAATCTAGGGAACGTAAAATATTGAAAGGATCACCCTTTTTTTTTTAAAGGAAGCTTGATCATTTGGATCTACTCTTTGTGTTTGTGTTAATCTTGAATTAAATGGAGAGTACAACGAGAGGATTGCATAGCACCCGTGTGGACCCCTAAAATCTCACAAAGCAAGGATTAGATGCCTAATAATTACTAGGATACATAGCTGCAAGGCCCGCTAAGGTAGAACTAGGAAGAGGCGACCCTAACGACAAAAAGAATAAAAAGTTTGAATTCGGTAGCTCAATGGCCTTAGTTTGAACTAGGTATCCCAAAGACCCAATGATCCTCAAAGGGGTTTGATTAACATCTCATCACTTGCGGTGAGGAGTGTCCGAATTCAGCCCATAGAAGTTGAACCCCCACCCCTAAGAGGGGAAAGGTCAAACCTATTGAGCTATCACATGTACCTTCAACTTTCCCTCTAGAGCTCCATTTTAGTAGGTAGGGGGCAATTAGTTCAAGGAGAGAAAACATGTTTTGAATGATAGTTTCATAGAAAAGGTCTAGGTAAACGGAAGTTCTACAATAGTTTTTTTTGCAAAAGGGAGTTATACAATAGCTTACTCTCCTACACTTTAACTAATAGAAAGAACAATTGTATAAGTGAATGGGCATAACACTTGTAGATTTATCCTACCAAGTACATTAATTGTATAGGTTTACTCAACTACAATTAAGCCCTATAGATAACTTGTACATGTATAATCAATTGCAATTATATTAACAAAAGAGATAGTAGAGAAGAAAAGTAGTAGTTACAAGCGATACCTTCGCAACATTGAGGATTTGGGTCACATCTTCTTCGCTTGCCCCAAATCTCTCCAGCTTTGGTGGACCCTTTGCAATATGAGACTTCAAGAGCAAATCACGTGGAAGCAAGCGCTTCTTGTCAAAACGATCGGCCTCTCAACGGCTCTGTGGAATGATTTTAGAGGGGAGACCCTCTAGAAGATTTGGAGGGAGCAATGTGCCTACAATTTTGGACACCCTCTTAAAGAGTGGTCGATTGAGAAGTCTCTATTCCTGCTTGGCAAAAGAATGTTCAACTGCAAGAGATCCCTACCCTTTACACATCATAAAGTGTTTTTCATTGAGAATAACAAGCTTAAACCCAACTGGGCCCCACATGAGGGGAACAAGAGGGTCATTAACCTCCTTTGCAACATGCTCTAGATCGATCTGCAAGTTCTATGCCTACTTTGTGGGATTCTGAGCATCCCAAGGGTACTAGTCCCATTCACTTGTATTCTTTTCTTCCTTTTTAATTAAAGTCTGGGAGATTAGGCCACGATCGAACTTCCTTTTATTGAAAAAAGAAAAGTAGAAGTTGTTGGAGCAAGTCTATGACAAGCCTAAGTATTGGCTTGAGTCTCACAAAGTCTTAGAAGAAGCTTTAAAAAGAAGACTATGTAAAGTTCACTTGTGAACTACCTCTTGTAACTTTTGAAGAGTTTACTTAATGTAAAAGTAAGAGAATCTTAAGTGGTTGAGTCCACATGATCAAGAATGGAAAGAGGAGCCACGAATTCGTGATTTGTGGTAGGTAGAGAATCAAATCAATCATTGATTGATTGGAGAGTGATTGAGGGAAGTTAGCCTCCCAAACTCAACTATAAATAGATGGCAGTTTTAGTCGTGGTTAGAGAGACCTATGTGAAGACCTCCAAGAGCTGAGCTTTATGCCATATCAAGGTGTGATTACAAGGCACACATATGTATCAGTAAGTCATTGTATTGTACAAGCAATATACTTTCATTTTCATGATTATTTGAGTTCATTTTTCCATGTTCTTGTGAAGTGTACTACTCACTACCATTACTCTCAGTTTTCTCAGTCAGCTTGCAGAGATGTTTTCTCTGAGCTTGGTGCATCATTTTCAGTGATTTAACTTGGTAAAGTTAGCTCTATAAGTCTACAATATGCTCATAAATTTTCATGTCATTTGGATGTTGCAATCTTCAGTTATGTTTATTTGAAGTCAACAGGGTCTGTTCATCTTCACCTCTCTGTCAGGTACCCGACTTTTTCACTCATCTTGTCAGAGGTGTTTCTCAGTGGTTACGTATCCAAATTCAGTGATTTAAAGCGTGTTGGATTCAGCTTACTGTCTAGTATAACCATACAAATTTTCACAATCATTGGATTTCTACATTTTGAGTTATGCTGAGTTTTCTGCTCACTGGTCTATTTCTGTAGCAGCCCGTGAAAATCGGGATGATGTCATCACTTGTTAAAACTCATTCTCAGTGTGTGCTTTGTTATTTTTGATGAGATTACTCTTGAAAGTTAGCTCCTTAAGCTACCTAGACTTCCCTAAGAGGAATTGAGCTAATTGCTACTGTGCTCAGAGAATTATGTAAAACACTGGATAGGTGTATGAACCAAGAATAGCAAGTTTTCACCTCTGAGCTGACTCCAACTTATCTGTTTTGATCTATCTTTTTGAGAGTGATCTTCCAAGGTACATAGGGTGTCTAATACATCCATTGGCAAGCTAAAAGGGCCCACCATATACTCCTGGAGTTCATTTGGCTGGTGTAGATCAAGGATTTTGCAACACCTCTTCATCTTCAAGCACATACCTATCCATCCCTTCACAGTGGTATCAGAGCAAGGTTGGACAACATGGCAGATGGATTTCCTTCATCAATTGACAAATTGGACAGAGGTAACTACTCAGCTTGGTCATTAAGGATGGAAGCTTATCTCCAAGGTAGAAGTTTATATGGTTATGTGGCTGGAGATGAAGTTATGCCAAGTTTCAGGAACAAAAGTCAACCAACACAAGAAGAGCAAGAAAGATTGAGCACATGGTGCTCCAAGGATGCACTTGCAAGGTCTTATCTCCTCAACTCTATCTCAGATTTTTTGTTGCCTCACATTAGAAGTTGTAAGACATCTCAGGAAGTGTGGGATGCACTTGAAGCTTTCTTTTCTTCAAGTACCAAAGCTAGGAAGCATCAACTATGGCTGGATTTCACAACCCTCAAGAAGGCTCCCAAACAAAATGTGACTGATTTTGTCACAAAGCTCAAGGACATAGCGGATCAGTTGGGAAGCATTGGAGAGGTAATAGATGAAGAGCAAATTGTAAGGCAGGTCATCAATGGCTTGAAGGCAGATGATAAGTGGGAAGCATTCACCACAGCTATGGATTTGTACATGGACATGCATGTACCTGATTTCAACACACTCATTGGACAACTACTTACTCAAGAGGCAAAGCTTATCAAAAATGGAGAAAGCTCTAAAGGTAATCAATCTTCAGCTTTATACACGGATAAAAGCAAGTCTAAAGATAACAAAGGAAAGGCAAAGAAAGTGGATGATGAAGCAGGTACATTCCAAGCTAACTATGCAGGTAGAGGAAGACATGGCAGAGGTAGAGGAAGAGGAGGTAGACAAGGCAGGGGGAGATCCCAAGACTCCAACTCATGTTCTATTTGTGGATTAACTAATCATACAACTGAAAATTGCTTTAGGAATTCCAGGAATCAAAGAGGCAGAGGATACAATAGAGGAAGTTATGGATACTCAAGAGGAAGGTTCAACAACTACCATGGCAACTACAACAACTACAATCATTCAAACTATCAAGGAGGCTACAAAGGAAGGAGAGACTACAATAACTACACAGAAGACTCAAACAAAGAGGATTCATTATTGATCATGAACATGGCTATGCCACAAGGTAAATCTGATGAGCATGTTTTCGACATAGATTCAGGTTGTTCAAATCAAGTGGCAGGAAATGTGGCACTCCTATCAGATTTAGAAGATCCAAGGAATAAGCATGAGGTACAAACAGGAGATGATACAAAACATCCTATGGAGAAAATAGGCAATGTCAAAGCACCTGATGGAAACATCAACCTACTCAGTAAGGTACTCTAGGTCCCTACCATTACAAAGAATTTGATAAGTGTTGGGCAGATAGTAGAGAAAGGGTTGCAAGTCAGGTTCACAAAAGCAGGAGCATTTGTTGAAGATCCAAGTCAAGGATTCACAAGAATTGCAAAAGGTGAAAAGACAGGTAGATTGTTCACATTTGAATTACAGGACACTAGAAACATTGCTCTCTTTAATTATGGTAGCCAGACACTCACAGAATTGGAAGTATCGCACAAAAGGTTAGCACATATTGGTGAAAGGTCATTAAAGCAAATCTACAGGGACCAAAGTGTACTTGGACTTCCTAATTTGTCAAAACAACATATGATTTATAAGTGCAGTGCATGTCAATTTGGAAAGTCTCACAGGTTACCATTCATGAAGAAAGGTTATATGCATGGAGATCTCTTGGAGTTGGTTCATACAGATGTATGGGGACCTAGCAAGGAAGCTTCAATATCTGGATCAAGGTATTATGTTTCCTTTATTGATGATTGCAGCAGATGGACTATCCTATTCTTTATGAAACACAAAGATGAAGTTTTTTCATGTTTCAAAAGATATTTGGCTCTTGTGGAGAATCAAACAGGTAAATCACTAAAAAGGCTAAGGTCAGATGGAGGGGGAGAATACTTCTCCCATGATTTTGATTCTTTTCTTCAAGAAAGAGGAATCAAAAGAGAGGTAACTACAAGGTACACTCCTAAGCAAAATGGAGTGGCAGAAAGGAGGAATAGGACAATTGTTAAAGCTGCAAGGTCTATGTTAAATGAAAAGCATTTACCTAATTACTTATGGGCTGAGGCTGTATCTACAGCCACTTACTTGATTAACAGGTTGCCTTCAAAATCCCTTGATGGGATGACTCCATATGAGGCTTGGAATGGAAGAAGACCAAGCTGAGATCATTGTAAAATTTTTGGATGTATTGCTTTTGCTCATGTTCCTTCACAGGTTAGAGGCAAGATGGATCCAAAGGCAGAAAGGTGTGTATTTATTGGATATGACAACAATCAAAAGGGCTACAGGTTATACAACCCTACCAACAAAGGATTCTTGGTAAGCAGAGATGTAGTTTTTGATGAGAACAATTCATGGTATGAAGATTCATGCAGGAAGGTCAATTTACCATATAATCTTGAAGAAGATTTTCCAAAGCTTGGTAGAGAACAATCGAAGATTGAAGAACAAGACACCTCAGAGGATGATGAAGAATCTCAGATGGAAAAGATCAAAGCATGGAAGTCTAAAGGTAAAGCAAAATTGCAGGAACTTGGACGTGAGGCAGAATCATCACATCATGGCCTAAGAAGATCTATGAGGGAAAAGAAAAAACCAGAAAGGTATGGGTTTGACACCTCATTAGTAACTAAACATTCTATCTACATAGCACAGGACATAAACCAAGAGGAGCCATCATCATTTGAAGAGGCCAAAGCAAAAACAGAATGGAAGCATGCAATGAAGGAAGAGATTGAAGCACTTGAGGAAAACAACACTTGGGATTTGGTGCCCAAGAATTCTTTCATGAAGGTAATAGGCTCAAGATGGATCTATAAACTCAAGAAGAATTCTGATGGTTCAATTAACAGGTATAAGGCAAGGCTTGTAGAAAAGGCTTTGCACAAACTCAGGGAATTGATTATGAGGAGACCTTCTCTCCTGTGGCAAAGATGCCTACTATTAGGGTTTTGCTTAGTATTGCCTCTTCCAAGAATTGGAAGATACTTCAACTAGATGTAAAGAATGCATTCTTGAATGGTTGGATAACAGAAGAGGTATATATGGCACAACCACCTGGTTTTGAGAATCAAGTTTATCCTGATTATGTGTGTAATCTTAACAAAGCATTGTATGGTCTCAAGCAAGCTCCAAGAGCTTGGAATTTCAGGCTTGTTTCATTCTTGCAGGACAAAGGCTTTCAACCAAGCAAGGAAGATCCTTCACTCTTTATTAAAAAGAGTAATTCTGAGGTCATCTACCTATGTGTATATGTAGATGATATTATATTGACAGGAAATGATGCAGATGGTATGAAGAAGATCAAAGATCAGATGAGAGAAGAGTTCAAGATAAGTGATTTGGGTTCACTTACCTACTTCCTAGGTCTGGAAGTTGTCTACAAAGATCATGGTTTGTTTCTCACTCAAAGAAAGTACATTAAGGACATGTTGGCAAAATTCAAGATGCAAGATTGTAAGATTGCAGGTACTCCAATGGAGGTCAATCACAAATTGAGCTCACATGAAGGTGAACTCATAGAGGACATCACATCATATCAAAGTCTAGTGGGTAGTCGCAACTATGCCACATTGACAAGAGTAGATATATGTTACAGTGTGAGTGTGCTAAGTCAATTTATGCACACACCAAGGAAACCACATATGGATGCTGCCAAAAGGATTCTCAAGTATCTCAAAGGAACCATAAATGAAGGACTTTATTATCCTTATGTATCTGATTTAGGTTTGAAGCTATTTTCTGATGCAGATTGGGCTGGCTCCAAGGAAGATAGAAGGAGCACTTCAGGTTATCTTACCTTTGCAGGTTCAAAGCTTATTTCATGGTCATCCAAGAAGCAACCCACAGTTGCTCTCTCTTCTACTAAAGCTGAATATAGAGGTCTTGCTATAGCTACACAAGAAGCTATGTGGATGAAGACATTATTCAAAGATCTTGGATTGGAGTTTGGAACTCCAACTATTTTTGGTGACAATATGAGTTCTCTTCATGGCTGCTAATCCTATTTTTCATGCAAGGACTAAACATATTGAAGTTCATTATCACTATGTACGAGAGAAGGTTCTAAGGAAAGAGATTCAAATATCATATGTGTCCACTCATCAACAATGTGCAGATATTCTAACCAAAGCATTGGATGGTACAAAGCTTTGCAAATTCAAGGCTATGATTGGTTTGCAGGTAATCTTGGAAGATTGAAGACCTCAGGCATACTTGGCTTGAGGGGGAGCTGTTGGAGCAAGTCTATGACAAGCCTAAGTATTGGCTTGAGTCTCACAAAGTCTTAGAAGAAGCTTTAAAAAGAAGACTATGTAAAGTTCACTTGTGAACTACCTCTTGTAACTTTTGAAGAGTTTCAAAAAAAAGTAAGAGAATCTTAAGTGGTTGAGTCCACATGATCAAGAATGGAAAGAGGAGCCACGAATTCGTGATTTGTGGTAGGTAGAGAATCAAATCAATCATTGATTGATTGGAGAGTGATTGAGGGAAGTTAGCCTCCCAAACTCAACTATAAATAGATGGCAGTTTTAGTCGTGGTTAGAGAGACCTATGTGAAGACCTCCAAGAGCTGAGCTTTATGCCATATCAAGGTGTGATTACAAGGCACACATATGTATCAGTAAGTCATTGTATTGTACAAGCAATATACTTTCATTTTCATGATTATTTGAGTTTATCTTTCCATGTTCTTGTGAAGTGTACTACTCACTACCATTACTCTCAGTTTTCTCAGTGAGCTTGCAGAGATGTTTTCTCTGAGCTTGGTGCATCATTTTCAGTGATTTAACTTGGTAGAGTTAGCTCTATAAGTCTACAATATGCTCATAAATTTTCATGTCATTTGGATGTTGCAATCTTGAGTTATGTTTATTTGAAGTCAACAGGGTCTGCTCATCTTCACCTCTCTGTCAGGTACCCGACTTTTTCACTCATCTTGTCAGAGGTGTTTCTCAGTGGTTACGTATCCAAATTCAGTGATTTAAAGCGTGTTGGATTTAGCTTACTGTCTAGTATAACCATACAAATTTTCATAATCATTAGATTTCTCCATTTTGAGTTATGGTGATTTTTCTGCTCACTGGTCTATTTCTATAGCAGCCCGTGAAAATCGGGATGATGTCATCACTTGTTAAAACTCATTCTCAGTGTGTGCTTTGTTATTTTTGATGAGATTACTCTTGAAAGTTAGCTCTTTAAGCTACCTAGACTTCCCCAAGAGGAATTGAGCTAATTGCTGCTGTGCTCAGAGAATTATGTAAAACACTGGATAGGTGTATGAACCAAAAATAGCAAGTTTTCACCTCTGAGCTGACTCCAACTTATCTGTTTTGATCTATCTTTTTGAGAGTGATCTTCCAAGGTACATAGGGTGTCTAATACATCCATTGGCAAGCTAAAAGGGCCCACCATATACTCCTGGAGTTCATTTGGCTGGTGTAGATCAAGGATTTTGCAACACCTCTTCATCTTCAAGAACATACCTATCCATCTCTTCACAGTGGTATCAGAGCAAGGTTGGACAAAATGGCAGATGGATTTCCTTCATCAATTGACAAATTGGACAGAGGTAACTACTCAGCTTGGTCATTAAGGATGGAAGCTTATCTCCAAGGTAGAAGTTTATATGGTTATGTGGCTGGAGATGAAGTTATGCCAAGTTTCAGGAACAAAAGTCAACCAACACAAGAAGAGCAAGAAAGATTGAGCACATGGTGCTCCAAGGATGCACTTGCAAGGTCTTATCTCCTCAACTCTATCTCAGATTTTTTGTTGCCTCACATTAGAAGTTGTAAGACATCTCAGGAAAGTGTGGGATGCACTTGAAGCTTTCTTTTCTTCAAGTACCAAAGCTAGGAAGCATCAACTATGGCTGGATTTCACAACCCTCAAGAAGGCTCCCAAACAAAATGTGACTGATTTTGTCACAAAGCTCAAGGACATAGCGGATCAGTTGGGAAGCATTGGAGGGGTAATAGATGAAGAGCAAATTGTAAGGCAGGTCATCAATGGCTTGAAGGCAGATGATAAGTGGGAAGCATTCACCACAGCTATGGATTTGTACATGGACATGCATGTACCTGATTTCAACACACTCATTGGACAACTACTTACTCAAGAGGCAAAGCTTATCAAAAATGGAGAAAGCTCTAAAGGTAATCAATCTTCAGCTTTATACACAGATAAAAGCAAGTCTAAAGATAACAAAGGAAAGGCAAAGAAAGTGGATGATGAAGCAGGTACATATCAAGCTAACTATGCAGGTAGAGGAAGACATGGCAGAGGTAGAGGAAGAGGAGGTAGACAAGGCAGGGGGAGATCCCAAGACTCCAATTCATGTTCTATTTGTGGATTAACTAATCATACAACTGAAAATTGCTTTAGGAATTCCAGGAATCAAAGAGGTAGAGGATACAATAGAGGAAGTTATGGATACTCAAGAGGAAGGTTCAACAACTACCATGGCAACTACAACAACTACAATCATTCAAACTATCAAGGAGGCTACAAAGGAAGGAGAGACTACAATAACTACACAGAAGACTCAAACAAAGAGGATTCATTATTGATCATGAACATGGCTATGCCACAAGGTAAATCTGATGAGCATGTTTTCTACATAGATTCAGGTTGTTCAAATCATGTGGCAGGAAATGTGGCACTCCTATCAGATTTAGAAGATCCAAGGAATAAGCATGAGGTACAAACAGGAGATGATACAAAACATCCTGTGGAGAAAATAGGCAATGTCAAAGCACCTGATGGAAACATCAACCTACTCAGTAAGGTACTCTATGTCCCTACCATTACAAAGAATTTGATAAGTGTTGGGCAGATAGTAGAGAAAGGGTTGCAAGTCAGGTTCACAAAAGCAGGAGCATTTGTTGAAGATCCAAGTCAAGGATTCAGAAGAATTGCAAAAGTTGAAAAGACAGGTAGATTGTTCACATTTGAATTACAGGACACTAGAAACATTGCTCTCTTTAATTATGGTAGCCAGACACTCACAGAATTGGAAGTATGGCACAAAAGGTTAGCACATATTGGTGAAAGGTCATTAAAGCAAATCTGCAGGGACCAAAGTGTACTTGGACTTCCTAATTTGTCAAAACAACATATGATTTATAAGTGCAGTGCATGTCAATTTGGAAAGTCTCACAGGTTACCATTCATGAAGAAAGGTTATATGCATGGAGATCTCTTGGAGTTGGTTCATACAGATGTATGGGGACCTAGCAAGGAAGCTTCAATATCTGGATCAAGGTATTATGTTTCCTTTATTGATGATTGCAGCAGATGGACTATCCTATTCTTTATGAAACACAAAGATGAAGTTTTTTCATGTTTCAAAAGATATTTGGCGCTTGTGGAGAATCAAAGAGGTAAATCACTAAAAAGGCTAAGGTCAGATGGAGGGGGAGAATACTTCTCCCATGATTTTGATTCTTTTCTTCAAGAAAGAGGAATCAAAAGAGAGGTAACTACAAGGTACACTCCTGAGCAAAATGGAGTGGCAGAAAGGAGGAATAGGACAATTGTTGAAGCTGCAAGGTCTATGTTAAATGAAAAGCATTTACCTAATTACTTATGGGCTGGGGCTGTATCTACAGCCACTTACTTGATTAACAGGTTGCCTTCAAAATCCCTTGATGGGATGACTCCATATGAGGCTTGGAATGGAAGAAGACCAAGCTTAGATCATTGTAAAATTTTTGGATGTATTGCTTTTGCTCATGTTCCTTCACAGGTTAGAGGCAAGATGGATCCAAAGGCAGAAAGGTGTGTATTTATTGGATATGAAAACAATCAAAAGGGCTACAGGTTATACAACCCTACCAACAAATGATTCTTGGTAAGCAGAGATGTAGTTTTTGATGAGAACAATTCATGGTATGAAGATTCCTGCAGGAAGGTCAATTTACCATATAATCTTGAAGAAGATTTTCCAAAGCTTGGTAGAGAACAATCGAAGATTGAAGAACAAGACACCTCAGAGGATGATGAAGAATCTCAGATGGAAAAGATCAAAGCATGGAAGTCTAAAGGTAAAGCAAAATTGCAGGAACTTGGACATGAGGCAGAATCATCACATCATGGCCTAAGAAGATCTATGAGGGAAAAGAAAAAACCAGAAAGGTATGGGTTTGACACCTCATTAGTAACTAAACATTCTATCTACATAGCACAGGACATAAACCAAGAGGAGCCATCATCATTTGAAGAGGCCAAAGCAAAAACAGAATGGAAGCATGCAATGAAGGAAGAGATTGAAGCACTTGAGGAAAACAACACTTGGGATTTGGTGCCCAAGAATTCTTTCATGAAGGTAATAGGCTCAAGATGGATCTATAAACTCAAGAAGAATTCTGATGGTTCAATTAACAGGTATAAGGCAAGGCTTGTAGCAAAAGGCTTTGCACAAACTCAGGGAATTGATTATGAGGAGACCTTCTCTCCTGTGGCAAAGATGCCTACTATTAGGGTTTTGCTTAGTATTGCCTCTTCCAAGAATTGGAAGATACTTCAACTAGATGTAAAGAATGCATTCTTGAATGGTTGGATAACAGAAGAGGTATATATGGCACAACCACCTGGTTTTGAGAATCAAGTTTATCCTGATTATGTGTGTAATCTTAACAAAGCATTGTATGGTCTCAAGCAAGCTCCAAGAGCTTGGAATTTCAGGCTTGTTTCATTCTTGCAGGACAAAGGCTTTCAACCAAGCAAGGAAGATCCTTCACTCTTTATTAAAAAGAGGAATTTGTGAGGTCATCTACCTATGTGTATATGTAGATGGTATTATATTGACAGGAAATGATGCAGATGGTATGAAGAAGATCAAAGATCAGATGAGAGAAGAGTTCAAGATAAGTGATTTGGGTTCACTTACCTACTTCCTAGGTTTGGAAGTTGTCTACAAAGATCATGGTTTGTTTCTCACTCAAAGAAAGTACATTAAGGACATGTTGGCAAAATTCAAGATGCAAGATTGTAAGATTGCAGGTACTCCAATGGAGGTCAATCACAAATTGAGCTCACATGAAGGTGAACTCATAGAGGACATCACATCATATCAAAGTCTAGTGGGTAGTCGCAACTATGCCACATTGACAAGAGTAGATATATGTTACAGTGTGAGTGTGCTAAGTCAATTTATGCACACACCAAGGAAACCACATATGGATGCTGCCAAAAGGATTCTCAAGTATCTCAAAGGAACCATAAATGAAGGACTTTATTATCCTTATGTATCTGATTTAGGTTTGAAGCTATTTTCTGATGCAGATTGGGCTGGCTCCAAGGAAGATAGAAGGAGCACTTCAGGTTATCTTACCTTTGCAGGTTCAAAGCTTATTTCATGGTCATCCAAGAAGCAACCCACAGTTGCTCTCTCTTCTACTGAAGCTGAATATAGAGGTCTTGCTATAGCTACACAAGAAGCTATGTGGATGAAGACATTATTCAAAGATCTTGGATTGGAGTTTGGAACTCCAACTATTTTTGGTGATAATATGAGTTCTATTCATGGCTGCTAATCCTATTTTTCATGCAAGGACTAAACATATTGAAGTTCATTATCACTATGTACGAGAGAAGGTTCTAAGCAAAGAGATTCAAATATCATATGTGTCCACTCATCAACAATGTGCAGATATTCTAACCAAAGCATTGGATGGTACAAAGCTTTGCAAATTCAAGGCTATGATTGGTTTGCAGGTAATCTTGTAAGCTTGAAGACCTCAGGCATACTTGGCTTGAGGGGGAGCTGTTGGAGCAAGTCTATGACAAGCCTAAGTATTGGCTTGAGTCTCACAAAGTCTTAGAAGAAGCTTTAAAAAGAAGACTATGTAAAGTTCACTTGTGAACTACCTCTTGTAACTTTTGAAGAGTTAAAAAAAAAAGTAAGAGAATCTTAAGTGGTTGATTCCACATGATCAAGAATGGAAAGAGGAGCCACGAATTCGTGATTTGTGGTAGGTAGAGAATCAAATCAATCATTGATTGATTGGAGAGTGATTGAGGGAAGTTAGCCTCCCAAACTCAACTATAAATAGATGGCAGTTTTACTCGTGGTTAGAGAGACCTATGTGAAGACCTCTAAGAGCTGAGCTTTATGCCATATCAAGGTGTCATTACAAGGCACACATATGTATCAGTAAGTCATTGTATTGTACAAGCAATATACTTTCATTTTCATGATTATTTGAGTTTATCTTTCCATGTTCTTGTGAAGTGTACCACTCACTACCATTACTCTCAGTTTTCTCAGTGAGCTTGCAGAGATGTTTGCTCTGAGCTTGGTGCATCATTTTCAGTGATTTAACTTGGTAGAGTTAGCTCTATAAGTCTACAATATGCTCATAAATTTTCATGTCATTTGGAGGTTGCAATCTTCAGTTATGTTTATTTGAAGTCAACAGGGTCTGTTCATCTTCACCTCTCTGTCAGGTACCCGACTTTTTCACTCATCTTGTCAGAGGTGTTTCTCAGTGGTTACGTATCCAAATTCAGTGATTTAAAGCGTGTTGGATTCAGCTTACTGTCTAGTATAACCATACAAAGGTTCATAATCATTGGATTTCTCCATTTTGAGTTATGGTGAGTTTTCTGCTCACTGGTCTATTTCTGTAGCAGCCCGTGAAAATCGGGATGATGTCATCACTTGTTAAAACTCATTCTCAGTGTGTGCTTTGTTATTTTTGATGAGATTACTCTTGAAAGTTAGCTCTTTAAGCTACCTAGACTTCCCCAAGAGGGAATTGAGCTAATTGCTGCTGTGCTCAGAGAATTATGTAAAACACTGGATAGGTGTATGAACCAAGAATAACAAGTTTTCACCTCTGAGCTGACTCCAACTTATCTGTTTTGATCTATCTTTTTGAGAGTGATCTTCCAAGGTACATAGGGTGTCTAATACATCCATTGGAAAGCTAAAAGGGCCCACCATATACTCCTAGAGTTCATTTGGCTGGTGTAGATCAAGGATTTTGCAACACCTCTTCATCTTCAAGCACATACCTATCCATCTCTTCACAGTGGTATCAGAGCAAGGTTGGACAACATGGCAGATGGATTTCCTTCATCAATTGACAAATTGGACAGAGGTAACTACTCAGCTTGGTCATTAAGGATGGAAGCTTATCTCCAAGGTAGAAGTTTATATGGTTATGTGGCTGGAGATGAAGTTATGCCAAGTTTCAGGAACAAAAGTCAACCAACACAAGAAGAGCAAGAAAGATTGAGCACATGGTGCTCCAAGGATGCACTTGCAAGGTCTTATCTCCTCAACTCTATCTCAGATTTTTTGTTGCCTCACATTAGAAGTTGTAAGACATCTCAGGAAAGTGTGGGATGCACTTGAAGCTTTCTTTTCTTCAAGTACCAAAGCTAGGAAGCATCAACTATGGCTGGATTTCACAACCCTCAAGAAGGCTCCCAAACAAAATGTGACTGATTTTGTCACAAAGCTCAAGGACATAGCGGATCAGTTGGGAAGCATTGGAGAGGTAATAGATGAAGAGCAAATTGTAAGGCAGGTCATCAATGGCTTGAAGGCAGATGATAAGTGGGAAGCATTCACCACAGCTATGGATTGTACATGGACATGCATGTACCTGATTTCAACACACTCATTGGACAACTACTTACTCAAGAGGCAAAGCTTATAAAAAATGGAGAAAGCTCTAAAGGTAATCAATCTTCAGCTTTATACACGGATAAAAGCAAGTCTAAAGATAACAAAGGAAAGGCAAAGAAAGTGGATGATGAAGCAGGTACATATCAAGCTAACTATGCAGGTAGAGGAAGACATGGCAGAGGTAGAGGAAGAGGAGGTAGACAAGGCAGGGGGAGATCCCAAGACTCCAACTCATGTTCTATTTGTGGATTAACTAATCATACAACTAAAAATTGCTTTAGGAATTCCAAGAATCAAAGAGGCAGAGGATACAATAGAGGAAGTTATGGATACTCAAGAGGAAGGTTCAACAACTACCATGGCAACTACAACAACTACAATCATTCAAACTATCAAGGAGGCTACAAAGGAAGGAGAGACTACAATAACTACACA
Organism: Ceratopteris richardii; assembly: GCA_020310875.1. Taxonomy (NCBI): domain Eukaryota; kingdom Viridiplantae; phylum Streptophyta; class Polypodiopsida; order Polypodiales; family Pteridaceae; genus Ceratopteris; species Ceratopteris richardii. Next base: position 128,227,696 of record CM035434.1, on the reverse strand, counting down.
GAAGACTCAAACAAAGAGGATTCATTATTAATCATGAACATGGCTATGCCACAAGGTAAATCTGATGAGCATGTTTTCTACATAGATTCAGGTTGTTCAAATCATGTGGCAGGAAATGTGGCACTCCTATCAGATTTAGAAGATCCAAGGAATAAGCATGAGGTACAAACAGGAGATGATACAAAACATCTTGTGGAGAAAATAGGCAATGTCAAAGCACCTGATGGAAACATCAACCTACTCAGTAAGGTACTCTATGTCCCTACCATTACAAAGAATTTGATAAGTGTTGGGCAGATAGTAGAGAAAGGGTTGCAAGTCAGGTTCACAAAAGCAAGAGCATTTGTTGAAGATCCAAGTCAAGGATTCAGAAGAATTGCAAAAGGTGAAAAGACAGGTAGATTGTTCACATTTGAATTACAGGACACTAGAAACATTGCTCTCTTTAATTATGGTAGCGAGACACTCACAGAATTGGAAGTATGGCACAAAAGGTTAGCACATATTGGTGAAAGGTCATTAAAGCAAATCTGCAGGGACCAAAGTGTACTTGGACTTCCTAATTTGTCAAAACAACATATGATTTATAAGTGCAGTGCATGTCAATTTGGAAAGTCTCACAGGTTACCATTCATGAAGAAAGGTTATATGCATGGAGATCTCTTGGAGTTGGTTCATACAGATGTATGGGGACCTAGCAAGGAAGCTTCAATATCTGGATCAAGGTATTATGTTTCCTTTATTGATGATTGCAGCAGATGGACTATCCTATTCTTTATGAAACACAAAGATGAAGTTTTTTCATGTTTCAAAAGATATTTGGCTCTTGTGGAGAATCAAACAGGTAAATCACTAAAAAGGCTAAGGTCAGATGGAGGGGGAGAATACTTCTCCCATGATTTTGATTCTTTTCTTCAAGAAAGAGGAATCAAAAGAGAGGTAACTACAAGGTACACTCCTGAGCAAAATGGAGTGGCAGAAAGGAGGAATAGGACAATTGTTGAAGCTGCAAGGTCTATGTTAAATGAAAAGCATTTACCTAATTACTTATGGGCTGAGGCTGTATCTACATCCACTTACTTGATTAACAGGTTGCCTTCAAAATCCCTTGATGGGATGACTCCATATGAGGCTTGGAATGGAAGAAGACCAAGCTTAGATCATTGTAAAATTTTTGGATGTATTGCTTTTGCTCATGTTCCTTCACAGGTTAGAGGCAAGATGGATCCAAAGGCAGAAAGGTGTGTATTTATTGGATATGAAAACAATCAAAAGGGCTACAGGTTATACAACCCTACCAACAAAGGATTCTTGGTAAGCAGAGATGTAGTTTTTGATGAGAACAATTCATGGTATGAAGATTCATGCAGGAAGGTCAATTTACCATATAATCTTGAAGAAGATTTTCCAAAGCTTGGTAGAGAACAACCGAAGATTGAAGAACAAGACACCTCAGAGGATGATGAAGAATCTCAGATGGAAAAGATCAAAGCATGGAAGTCTAAAGGTAAAGCAAAATTGCAGGAACTTGGACATGAGGCAGAATCATCACATCATGGCCTAAGAAGATCTATGAGGGAAAAGAAAAAACCAGAAAGGTATGGGTTTGACACCTCATTAGTAACTAAACATTCTATCTACATAGCACAGGACATAAACCAAGAGGAGCCATCATCATTTGAAGAGGCCAAAGCAAAAACAGAATGGAAGCATGCAATGAAGGAAGAGATTGAAGCACTTGAGGAAAACAACACTTGGGATTTGGTGCCCAAGAATTCATCCATGAAGGTAATAGGCTCAAGATGGGTCTATAAACTCAAGAAGAATTCTGATGGTTCAATTAACAGGTATAAGGCAAGGCTTGTAGCAAAAGGCTTTGCACAAACTCAGGGAATTGATTATGAGGAGACCTTCTCTCCTGTTGCAAAGATGCCTACTATTAGGGTTTTGCTTAGTATTGCCTCTTCCAAGAATTGGAAGATACTTCAACTAGATGTAAAGAATGCATTCTTGAATGGTTGGATAACAGAAGAGGTATATATGGCACAACCACCTGGTTTTGAGAATCAAGTTTATCCTGATTATGTGTGTAAACTTAACAAAGCATTGTATGGTCTCAAGCAAGCTCCAAGAGCTTGGAATTTCAGGCTTGTTTCATTCTTGCAGGACAAAGGCTTTCAACCAAGCAAAGAAGATCCTTCACTCTTTATTAAAAAGAGTAATTCTGAGGTCATCTACCTATGTGTATATGTAGATGATATTATATTGACAGGAAATGATGCAGATGGTATGAAGAAGATCAAAGATCAGATGAGAGAAGAGTTCAAGATAAGTGATTTGGGTTCACTTACCTACTTCCTAGGTTTGGAAGTTGTCTACAAAGATCATGGTTTGTTTCTCACTCAAAGAAAGTACATTAAGGACATGTTGGCAAAATTCAAGATGCAAGATTGTAAGATTGCAGGTACTCCAATGGAGGTCAATCACAAATTGAGCTCACATGAAGGTGAACTCATAGAGGACATCACATCATATCAAAGTCTAGTGGGTAGTCGCAACTATGCCACATTGACAAGAGTAGATATATGTTACAGTGTGAGTGTGCTAAGTCAATTTATGCACACACCAAGGAAACCACATATGGATGCTGCCAAAAGGATTCTCAAGTATCTCAAAGGAACCATAAATGAAGGACTTTATTATCCTTATGTATCTGATTTAGGTTTGAAGCTATTTTCTGATGCAGATTGGGCTGGCTCCAAGGAAGATAGAAGGAGCACTTCAGGTTATCTTACCTTTGCAGGTTCAAAGCTTATTTCATGGTCATCCAAGAAGCAACCCACAGTTGCTCTCTCTTCTACTGAAGCTGAATATAGAGGTCTTGCTATAGCTACACAAGAAGCTATGTGGATGAAGGCATTATTCAAAGATCTTGGATTGGAGTTTGGAACTCCAACTATTTTTGGTGACAATATGAGTTCTATTCACTTGGCTGCTAATCCTATTTTTCATGCAAGGACTAAACATATTGAAGTTCATTATCACTATGTACGAGAGAAGGTTCTAAGCAAAGAGATTCAAATATCATATGTGTCCACTCATCAACAATATGCAGATATTCTAACCAAAGCATTGGATGGTACAAAGCTTTGCAAATTCAAGGCTATGATTGGTTTGCAGGTAATCTTGGAAGATTGAAGACCTCAAGCATACTTGGCTTGAGGGGGAGCTGTTGGAGCAAGTCTATGACAAGCCTAAGTATTGGCTTGAGTCTCACAAAGTCTTAGAAGAAGCTTTAAAAAGAAGACTATGTAAAGTTCACTTGTGAACTACCTCTTGTAACTTTTGAAGAGTTTACTTAATGTAAAAGTAAGAGAATCTTAAGTGGTTGAGTCCACATGATCAAGAATGGAAAGAGGAGCCACGAATTCGTGATTTGTGGTAGGTAGAGAATCAAATCAATCATTGATTGATTGGAGAGTGATTGAGGGAAGTTAGCCTCCCAAACTCAACTATAAATAGATGGCAGTTTTAGTAGTGGTTAGAGAGGCCTATGTGAAGACCTCCAAGAGCTGAGCTTTATGCCATATCAAGGTGTGATTACAAGGCACACATATGTATCAATAATTCATTGTATTGTACAAGCAATATACTTTTATTTTCATGATTATTTGAGTTCATCTTTCCATGTTCTTGTGAAGTGTACTACTCACTACCATTACTCTCAGTTTTCTCAGTGAGCTTGCAGAGATGTTTTCTCTGAGCTTGGTGCATCATTTTCAGTGATTTAACTTGCTAAAGTTAGCTCTATAAGTCTACTATATGCTCATAAATTTTCATGTCATTTGGATGTTTCAATCTTTAGTTATGTTTATTTGAAGTCAACAGGGTCTGTTCATCTTCACCTCTCTGTCAGGTACCCGACTTTTTCACTCATCTTGTCAGAGGTGTTTCTCAGTGGTTACGTATCCAAATTCAGTGATTTAAAGCGTGTTGGATTCAGCTTACTGTCTACTATAACCATACAAATTTTCATAATCATTGGATTTCTACAGTTTGAGTTATGGTGAGTTTTCTGCTCACTGGTCTATTTCTGTAGCAGCCCGTGAAAATCGGGATGATGTCATCACTTGTTAAAACTCATTCTCAGTGTGTGCTTTGTTATTTTTGATGAGATTACTCTTGAAAGTTAGCTCTTTAAGCTACCTAGACTTCCCCAAGAGGAATTGAGCTAATTGCTGCTGTGCTCAGAGAATTATGAAAAACACTGGACAGGTGTATGAACCAAGAATAGCAAGTTTTCACCTCTGAGCTAACTCCAACTTATCTGTTTTGATCTATCTTTTTGAGAGTGATCTTCCAAGGTACATAGGGTGTCTAATACATCCATTGGCAAGCTAAAAGGGCCCACCATATACTCCTGGAGTTCATTTGGCTGGTGTAGATCAAGGATTTTGCAACACCTCTTCATCTTCAAGCACATACGTATCCATCTCTTCACAGAAGTTACAAGGAGAGTTGCTTGATCTCATTTCTCCCTTTTCCTTAATTCTTTTTTGGTATCTCATCAATTGAATCAAATTTCATATATATTGAGCTTATGATGAAGAGATATATGGTTTTCACTCTTCCGTAGTTTTGAGAGTTATGATGGTAACTTCAAACCCCTTAATGTTCAAGGTCCACCAAATGGGACAGTTGGGCCGTTTACCTTTGGGGTGCATGGTCAGGGTTCGGCCCCCCTTGTTGTAGTGGATGATCCTCATCCTTTATAAGACTCGGATGTATGATTTTAGGCTCATTGACTTTGATTTACCTTGCAACATTCTTCTTGTTGAAATCGATCTTTCAACTAGTCTAAACTCATGTACTTGCTTAGCCTTAGGGCACACTCTTGAGCTCTACCTTAGGAGGCCTTTGTGCTTTGTATCTTCACAATGCAAGACATTTAACCCCTTCTTTGTGAGAAACAAGAGGTCGCATGGATGCTATCCCATCTTCACGTGTACTTTTCAATTAATTAAAGCATAATTCACAGATCTAACTTCCCTATGTTCAGGGTTCGCGAAGGTCACATAGGAATGACATAAGAAAGGGACATGAAGATGATGTTCTTGATATATTTAGGTAGTGATGCGTGTGAACACTCTAGGATCACTAGGGCACTTTTTTCCCTCTTTAGGAGGTTTTTTTCCCCCAAATTGTATATATGCCTACTACCCTAATGGGTTACTTATCTTTGTACATTCTAGTGGTAATACATTCACTATTGTGTGTTGTGCTCCAAGCTTCTTCTTCTTCCTTTTATTGTTCGCGTGCTTCTGCAGACCTTGAACTCTAATGATTGGTATCAGAGTAGGTTGTTGCTTCATCTAGGGCGTTGTCAACACCTCTCCGATCACAGTCACATGAAATGTGGTGTGCATAGTCAAGCTGACTAGGAGATCAAATCAACTTTGCTGTGCGATGTTGAAATCACAATCTGAGTTTGTTTTAGCCTTCAAGCACACTATCATAGTGCTTATGTAGGCTATTTTGTCTTTTTGTGCCAAAGATATATACATGTTTCAATTCGCCCGTATAAGCATCTTGAAGTCTGCTATAGGTTTAGCAAAAATTGTTAGGGTAGTTGTGTTCAACTTTTTCAGATACAATCATTTTTCTGCATCTGGATATTTTAGTTAGTGGCCATGGCTGAAAGCAGTGATGTATTTCATATGTTGGCTATTGAGGATAAGTTGGATGGTACAAATTACCCATTGTGGGCTTACATGATGCATCATGTATATATCACAAAAGGAATATGGAATATTGTGTAGGGTGTTGAAAAGCATCTTATTACACCTGCAAATATAGGTACTGAAGTTAATGTAGATGGCATTGAAGATGATGATATTATTCATGTTCTTGTTCATGCTGCAGTTTCTGCTACACCTACTATAGAGGAAATTCATTAGGTTGGCAGAGATGCTCAAGCACACGCATTGATAGTTTTGTCTGTCAAACGTGCCATTATTCCTCACATTTGCTCTTGCAAAATAGCTAAGGATGCTTGGGATACACTTACCACATTGTACTAGGCTAGGAATGAGGCTCGTGTTGTTTACCTCCAAAAACAGTTGGAAACTGAGCATATGAATGAAGGTGATTCTATGGACAATTTTCTAACAAAGATCAAAGATTTGAAGGAACAATTAAGTTTTGATGACGAAGTCTTGCTTGACAAATCACTTGTGCAGATCGTTTTGAATGGTCTTCCTGATTCATATCAAAGTTTTGCTTCTATTCTCCGTTTGATGATGAAAGGCAATCCAAACGCCTTGACATTTGAGGAGTTACCCTCTGTTCTTTTGCAAGAAGATCATTCTAGGCAGAACAGGTCCATTATGCGTGTTGTAGATCAAGCTTTTCTAGATAGTGAAAAGGGCAAAGGTAAATGGAGCTAATCTACTAGTAAGCAGAAATCTGCAAATGTTGCACATTTGAAGAAGGAAGACAAAGATGAGAAGAAGTCAAGAAAGAAATACTATAAAGGAAATTATCATGTCATAAAGAAGTGAAGAACTGTCCAAAATTGGCTGCAAAAGAGGCAAAGAAAAAAGAGACTCGAATGGCTGTTACAGTGGTTTTTACACCAAAAATAGAGTCTGCTTATCTTATGCATAATGAAGAATGGGCAGTTACTAGTGTTTGCAATTTTGACCCATCTTCTCATGAGTAGTGTATGTCTACAGTAGACTTAGATGTTTGGTACTTTGACAGTGGAGCAACCAGACATATTACCTCGCAGCATAGTTTCTTCACTTCACTTGAGCTTGCCCCTACAGGGAATATTATCACATGCGCCAATAACTCCTCTTATCCTATTATGGGAGTTGGTAAGATCAATCTGACTACTGTAGCCTGCTAATGGTAGTTCATTTACATTGTCAGATGCTTTATTTGTGCCAGGGATCAATAAAAATCTATTATCAGTTTTTGCATTAGCCAAGATTGGCTTGGTTGTGAAATTTGTTAATGATAGATGTATAGTTCATGATCTCTCAAATGGCGACATGATTATTGCTTCTGACATTTTATGTCGTGGGCTGTATAAGCTCATAGACTATGAAAAATCCATGAATGATTCAGCATGTATAGTACATGATTCTTAGGCTATGTCAGATGCAAAGCTTTGGCATGCACACTTTGGTCATTTGAATTTTGCTAGTTTTCTATGCCTGTAGAAATCTTAAATGGTGTGCGCTTTGCCCAAACTTGAGGCACCCAGTAAACATATTTGTGAAGGCTGTATTTTGGGAAAAATGCAACGTTCCTCCTTTTCATAATGGTTTAGTTTGAGCTACTAAAAAATTATAGCTTATTCACAATGATGTCGGTGGTCCTATGCAGGCACCCTCTTTTGGGAACTATCTTTTCTTCGTGACTTTCATTGATGATTTTTCTAGGCATGCATGGGTATATCCATTGAAAGCAAGGTCCGAAGTGTTTATGTGCTTCGAACAGTTTTTGGTTTTGGCTGAGAATCTGTCACCGTGTAAAATGGGTGCCCTCCATTTTGATCGAGGGGGGGGGGATATATTTCTTCTAACTTTAATGCATTTCTGGTTGAACATGGGATAAAAACATCAGTGCATAGTGCCATATACACCTCAATAGAATGGAGTTTTTGAATGGATGAATAGGTCACTCATTGAGATGGTGAGGTGTATGGTCAAGAGGTAGGCTTTACCACATAGTTTTTGTCTTGAAGCTATTATGTGTGTAGCATATGTACTTAATAGGTGTCCCACTAAAGCGCTAGAGTCTATCACTCCATATGAGGTTTGGCATGGTCGCAAGCCATCTGTTGCTCATCTAGGTGTTTTTGGTTCTTTGTCATATGCATTAGTGCTTGAACAACAACCCAAAAAATTAGATGATAAGGTAGTGAAATGTATTTTTGTTGGGTATAGTTGTGAAAGCACAGGCTATTGTCTATATCATCCACAAAATATATGCATTTTGCTTCGCCTTGATGTTATTTTTATGGAAGATGCTATTCAACCTTTACTTTCATGTATGAAGGAGACATCTATTAGCTCCAAAGACATGAATGATACTTTGCTGCCTCTTTTTACAGGTGGATAGTCTAGTACTGGTCCTAATGAGGCAACTTCTCAACCTTTATAGGCTTCATTTGATGATGCAGATCATACCATTTTCTATGTAGATTTGCATGATGCACTTGTTGATGAGAGAGATGATAGTGAGGAGATAAAAACTATGCCAAAATGGGTGGTGCAAACTTTGCGTGATTGCAAATTAGATGCACCTCTGTCATATCATACTGTTCAATCTCTCTTAGTGCCTCTTTTGCATCAGACTGCTATGCTATGGCTATATCTACTCTCTATGATGACAATGACACTGTTTCCTTTGATGAAGCACAAAACTCTGAAAATTGGATGGCTGCTATGCAATCAAAATATGATGCTATCATGAAAAATGGTACATATTCTTTACGTGACTTTCCTCCTAGAGAGGAAGGCCATTGGCACTAAGTGGTTATACAAGCTGAAGCATAAGCTTGATGGAACAGTTGATATGTATAAAGCTAGGGTTGTTGCAAAGTGTTATGCACAAGAAAGAGGCATTGACCTTTGCACCTACATGCCAAATTGATGGAGAGTATTAATCTCTAAAAGAACAAGCTACTCTTGAATTTAGAACACCTCTATATCAAGAGTAACTCCAAACCTTCACCAATTTAGAGGATCAATGTCCAATTATCAAAATTTTGACCAGACTGTGAAAATGATAACTCTATAGAAAGTCTGTTGCACATAACTCTCTCATTGACTTATCAAATGTGTAAAGTTTTTGACAAAACTTTGCACAAAGTTTCACCTATATTTCTGCACCTCCTCGAAGTTAAATCATTCCAAAAGACTCAGTAGATCTTGAGAAATGGGCTTAACAAGTCACCTATATCTAAAACTGTTCTTCTGAGAAGTCGATTTAGACACCTGTAACTTCTAACACTTGGTTCTCTAAATCTAGAACCCGTTTATGGAAATGCTTGTAGCCACAAGTAGCTTACCTTCCAACTTAAATATTGAGTGCTTGCTTGCTCAAAACTTTACACTGTGGAAGGAGAACTGACCAAAACATTAACATCGAATTTTGCGTCTGTTTCAAGAACCAGTGAACACTTCTTCACATATGAATGTTCCTACTCATAATTCTCACAACCTATTTACAATTAGGCTCTAAAACTTTAGCCATAGACTCATTAACTATGGAATTAGACATCTACAAAAGGATTCTTGAAATGATCAAGCACAAAAGGAGAATACACAGAAAGATCGGGTGCAACATTTTTCATTTCTGAGAAATTCTTACATCTGAGTAATGAGAGAGATTTTACTCACTTCTAAAAGTCTAATGGCACCTAATTCTTCTCAAATCTTTTTCTCACATAATCTCTCTACTTTGCCCCAACATTTTCTTTGTATATATAGGCAAATTGTTACAAGCTCATGACCATACAAAAGTATATGATGAACTGACTCTAAAATAATGTACATATGTATACACATCTTTATCTCCTGGATACGCATTTCCTTCATGCTTCATGTCTTGGTCTTTTCTTCAGTCCTTGACTTCATGTCTTCGCCCAAAACTTCAATTGTTGATTGCCCTGCACCAACAGCTCCCCCTGAATCATCAATTGAGGTTTTATCTATCTTCTTTATGCCTGCCATGTCTTTGAATCTCTGTAGCTTTGGTCCATCCAGGCTTTTGGTTAGCATATCAGCTATCTGATCTTTTGTTGAAGTATTTATGACTTCAATCTCTTTATCCATCACCTTCTCTCTTAGAAAGTGATACTGAATCTCAATGTGTTTAGTCCTGGCATGAAACACAGGGTTAGCATCTAAATACAATGAACTCATGTTATCTCCATGAATAGTGGGCGTACTGTGAATGATGTCAAAACTCTTCATCAAAGTCTTAAGCCATATCACTTCCTTTGCAGCTTCAACCATACCTTTGTACTCTACTTTTTTAGATGACAAAGCAACTGTGTGTTGCTTCTTTGAACACCAAGAAATTAACTTATCTCCCACATAACACAAGTATCCATAAGTTGATCTCCTATCATCTAGATTACCTGTCCAATCTGCATCACAATATATCTTGATGTTTGTATCTGATGTAAAAACATAATACAAACCTTCTTTGAGTGTACCCTTAATGTACCTCAACACTCTTTGTCCTGCAATCCAATGTTCTTTCCTAGGAAAATGCATGAATTGAGATAATACTCCCACTGCATATGACAAATCAGGTCTAGTTAAAGTAGCATAAATCAGACTACCGACCAAACTTTGATATAGCTTCATATCCTTGAACTCTTCTCCACCATATCTGCTCAATTTGTGATTCACTTCCATTGGAGTAGGTACTACCCTACAATCATCCATTTTAAACTTGATCAACAAGTTTTTCAAATACCTTTCTTGAGTTACATACACTCCATGTTGAGTGTATGAGATCTCCATGCCCAACAAATATGACAAATCTCCCAAGTCACTGATCTTGAACTCTTTCTCCATTTGCTTCTTTAGGCTTTGAATGCCTTTCTCATATGTACCTGTAAGAATTATATCATCAACATATATGCACATGTAAATGAACCCATTATCACTTGCTTTAACAAGCAAGCTACTATCTGCCTTTGATACTTGGAATCCTAGTTCTTTCAAGAACTTCACAAGTCTATAATTCCATGCCCTTGGGGCCTGCTTCAAGCCATACAAAGCTCTCTTGAGCTTGCACACATGATCTGGATACCTTCCATCTCTGAATCCTTGTGGTTGCTCCATGAAAACATCATCTGAAATATAATCATTTAAAAAAGCATTCTTCACATCTAATTGACATAATTTCCAACCTTTACATGCAGCAGTAGCTATGAGTGTCCTGATGGTTGCCATCTTTGCCACAGGACTATAGGTCTCATCATAGTCTACACCATATGTTTGAGCAAAACCCTTCACAACAAGTCTAGCTTTATACCTATACACACTTCCATCTGCAAACCTCTTTGTCTTGTAGACCCATTTACATCCAATGATCTTCTGACTATTTGGTTTAGGAACCAAATCCGAAGTCTCATTCTCCATCAATGCATCAAACTCTTCTTGCATAGCTTTCTCTCAATTTTCCTTACCTTTTGCCTCTTCATATGTAGAAGGGTCTTCATCTGCCTTTATCATATAAGCAGTGTCATAGCTATACCTTGTAGGTTGCCATTTGTGTCTTGTTGACCTTCTAAGTGCTCCACTTCTTGAGGTTTCTGGCTCATCACACTCTGGATCAAATCTTGGCACTTCTTCAACTTCAACCTATACTTCATTGTTCTTTTCTTCATCAAATATCTGAACCTTTGATTTACCTTTCTTCTGATCCACAATTTCTTCATCACCTGCATAAATATTTATTGTACCTGCATACCAAGTACCTTGCTCATCAAATGTAACATCCTTAGACACTAGGAATTTTTTTGTGGATGGACTCCACAACCTATATCCCATCTGCTTATCATCATAGCCAATAAACACATACTTTTCAGCTTTAGGCTCCAATTTATGCCATAAGCAATAAACACATACTTTTCAGCTTTAGGCTCCAATTTATGCCTCAATTGTGATGGCACATATGCATATGCCAAATATCCAAATACTTTGCAATGATCTAGAGTAGGTCTCTTACCCCACCATGCCTCATATGTGTCATACCCTGCAAAGCTTTGCATGGTAATCTATTGGCCAAATAAGTAGCTGTATTTATAGCCTCAGCCCACAAATAATTTGGGCAATTTTTCTCCTTCATCATGGATCTTGCAAACTCAACAAGTGTTCTATTCCTCCTTTCTGCTACACCATATTGGTGAGGAGAGTACCTGCAAGAAATTTCCCTTTTTATACCTGCATTCCATAAGTAATCACTAAACTCATTAGAGAAATACCCTCCCCCTCCATCTGACCTTAGTCTCTTCGACTTATGACCTGTAATTCTCTCTGCATACACATGATAATGTTTGAATGTATTGAATACCTCTGACTTATCTTTGATCACATAGATAGTGATCCATCTGGTAGCATCATCAACATAAATCACATAATACCTTGAGCCATTGATACTAAAATCCTTTGATGGTCCCCACACATTTGTGTGTACCAATTCAAGCTTCTCTGAATACATAAAACCATGCTTGGAATAAGATTGCTTATGAGCCTTACCTAATTGACATGCTTCATATTTGTAAGTCATATGTTGACCTGCAACATTAGGCAACCCAAGCACTGAACCAGTGTTAACCATATCTTTGATACCTCTTTCATTAAAATGTCCAAGCCTTTTGTGCCAAAGATCTAACTCAGAGATCTTATATCCTCCATAAGTGAACAAGGCATGAACAACATTCCCTTGGATCTTCAATGTGATCAATCTTCCTACTTTCTTCCCTGAAACAATTTGTTTATACCCATTGCTAGGGTCTTCCCCAAACACTCCTTCATTAGTGAACCTAACTTCATAACCTTTTTCAACAATTTGACCTACACTTATCAGATTCTTAGGAATTGTAGGAACATATAAAACCTTACTCAAGAGAGTACTACCATCCTTGGCCTTCACTGATCCAATTGACTTCACATTGTGCTTTGTATTGTCACCTCTTTGAACTACATGATTAGTTATCTTATTCTCCAAATCATTCATCAAAGTTATGTTACCACTCAGGTGATTGCTACACCCTGAGTCAATGTAGAAGACTCTTTGGTCTTCACTTTGCCTTTCACAAGTTGCATTCATTATCAATGTTGAATCCTCCTTCTGATCTGAAGCATAATTGTAGTAGGTATTGTTGTATTGTTGACTTTGGAATCCTCTACCTGCATTTCTTCCAAAGTAACCTCTACTACCTCTACCTCTGAAATTACCTCTTTGATTCCTGCCACCTCTTCCTCTTGAATTAAAATTCTGATTATATCCACCATTACTCTGAGTATTATGCCAAAAATCATTAGCTAAGTGATTTGTCTTAACACAAATCCAGCAAGCTTTGACTCCATCTTTATTACTCCTGCCTCTTCCTCTACCTTTGCCACCTCCTCTTCCTCTTAGGAAGTTAGCTTGGCTAGTTGTACCTTCATCTTCATTTGCTTGTTGCTTCCGTTTGATATTCTTCTTCTTATCTTTTGAATACATTGCTTGACTTGCACTCTTATCACTTTCACCTTTGACATCCTGCTCAAATGTTAGCATATGTCCTAGCAACTGATTTAAATCAGGAGTGAAATGATCAAGTGATAATTGAGTAGACAAAATGAATGGCTTCTATTTGTCATCACCTCTCAAACCTGTGAGGATTTGCCTTACCAATTTATCCTCCTCAATGTGTTCATCAACTGCTCCTAATGCATCTGCAATGTCCTTCATCCTTGTTACATAATCTGAGATGGATTGAGAGGCCTTCTTCTTGAATGTGGTAAATTCTGCCCACAAGGATGCGTTCCTTGGCTTTGTAGTGTTTTGGAAATGCTCCTCCAAAGCATTCCATATATCACTTGCACTTTCAAGACCTCTAATGTGAGGTAGCAAGTAATCATTAACTGCCATGTAAATAATGCTCCTGGCTTGAGCATCTTTCTTCATCCAAGTCTTCAAATCTGATAATTCTTCCCTAGTTGGAACACTAGGATCTCTGAACTGAGGCTTTTCTTCTTCACCTGTGATATATCCTATCAAATCTTTTCTCATAAGGTGAGCTTCCATCCTCATTGACCATGCTGGATAGTTCTCTCTATCCAACTTCTCTATTTGAAGAGAGTCTCCCATCCTTTCTTCACTTGTGTATTGAATTCTTCAAACTTTATGAGTAATAGATGTACCTTTACTTTGAATGATACTCCTTCTGTATTCCTTGATGTCGTTTGGCCTCCTTCTCAAGCTTTGCTCTCAAGTTTTCACCTTCTGAATATTTAATTGTTGAATTCTTTATGTCTACAGCAGTCGGGGTTCTCCTTCCTTCAATTTTGATACTTCCTGCTCTGATACCACTGATGGAGAGTATTAATCTCCAAAAGAACAAGCTACTCTTGAATTTAGAACACCTCTATATCAAGAGTAACTCCAAACCTTCACCAATTTAGAGGATCAATGACCAATTATCAAAATTTTGACCAAACTGTGAAAATGATAACTCTACAGAAAGTCTACTGCACATAACTCTCTCATTGACTTATCAAATGTGTAAAGTTTTTGACAAAACTTTGCACAACGTGTTGGGTATAGTTTGTGCACCTCCTCAAAGTTAAATCATTCCAAAAGACTCAGTAGATCTTGAGAAATGGACTTAACAAGTCACCTATATCTAAAACTGTTCTTTTGAGGAGTCGATTCAAACACCTGTAACTTCTAACATTTTGTTCTCTAAATCTAGAGGCCATTTATGAAAATGCTTTTAGCCACATGTAGCTTACCTTCCAACTTAAAGATTTAGTGCTTGCTTGCTCAAAAATTTACACTGTGGAAGGATAACTGACCAAAACATTAACATCGAATTTTGCACCTGTTTCAAGAACCAGTGAACACTTCTTCACATATGAATGTTCCTACTCATAATTCTCACTGCATGTTTACAATTAGGCTCTTAAACTTTAACCATAGACTCATTGACTATGGACTTATACATCTACAAAAGGATTCTTGAAATGATCAAGCACAGAAGGAGAATACATAGAAAGATCGGGCGCAACATTTTTCATTTCTGAGAAATTCTTACATCTGAGTAATGAGAGAGATTCTACTCACTTCTAAAAGCTAATGACATCTAATTCATCTTAAATCTTGTTCTCACATAATCTCTACTTTGCCCCGACATTTTCTTTGTATATATAGGCAAATTGTTACAAGCTCATGACCATACAAAAGTATATGATGAACTGACTCTAAAATAATGTACATATGTATACACATCTTTATCTCCTCGATATGCATTTCCTTCATGCTTCATGACTTGGTCTTTTCTTCAGTCCTTGACTTCAAGTCTTCACCCAAAACTTCAATTGTTGATTGCCCTACACCAACAGAAATGACTAGTGTTCAGAGCATCTGTGCACTTGAAGCTCATCATGGTTGGAATATACATTAGTTGGACATTAAAATTGCATTTCTGAATGATGACTTGCATGAAGAAGTGTATGTTTTTCAACCTTTTCGCTTTGTGTATGAAGGGCATGAAAACCAAGTGTGCAAGTTAAAGAAGGAATTATATGGTTTAAAGCAAGCACCATGTTCTTGGTATGAAAAGGTACATGCCTATCTGATTGCACATGGTTTTGAGAACAATCCAACTAAAAGCACCTTATATGTTAAGCATGCTAATGATGTGCTTCTGATCATTGTAGTGTATGTTGATGACATTCTTCTCACTCGTCCTCATGACAAGAATATTGCTGATTTTAAGGCTGATTTACATGCCTCATTTGAGATGTTCCATTTGGGGCATTTGCATCATTATTTGGGCATTCAATTTATGCAGGCTGATGGTGGAATACCTTTGTGTCAAATGAAATATATTGACACATTATTGGAGTGTTTTGGCCTTGAAGACTGTAAACCTTTTGCCACTCCTATGGAGACAGGTTTACGATCGAGTCTTCATGATGTTGTACATGCATTTGATGTTGTTGTCTATTAGTAGGTTGTTGGATGCTTGATTTACTTATGCATTATGCAACCATATATTCAGTTTGTTGTCCCACAGATGAGCATGTCTATGCATTGCCTAGGTGTCAAGCATTGGCAGGCGGTTAAGTGCATCTTTCGCTACTTGAGTGGTACTTTGCTACTTGGATTGTTTTATCCCAAGGGGGGATCACTACCGTAAGATTTACATGTTTTTTTTTTACTCTGATTGGGCTAGTTGCTATGACACTCATGTGTCCACTAGTGGTTTTTGATTCATGCTTGGTAGCTTTTGTATATCTTGGTTGAGCAAGAAGCAGCCTACTATGGCCACTTCTAGTTGTGAGGCTGAGTAAAGGGCAACTTTCACAATGACTGTTGAGTGTGTGTGGCTTACACACCTTATGGCTGATTTGGGTGTTGGTCAGTCTTCTGCCACCACCATCTTCGGTGATAGTTAGAGCACATTGGCAGTTGCGAGGTGTTGCTCTAGCACAATGGTGAGAACCACGTTAAGAAGCTTCACCTCCTTAATGTCAATCCGCGGAAGAGATAGGAGTGATATGAAGATCGTGAATGTGAGATGAAGTGAGAGTGAAGGTGAGAAGCATAGAAATGCACACACACATACACACACACTACGAAGAGACAAGCAAGACACAATGGAAGGTGAGAATTTAGCTCTATTACTCAAGATCACTATTACAAGCTCAAAAGAACTCTAACCTCAAATAAGCTAACCTCAAAAATGAGCTCTCTAGCTCTTTTATAGTTTCTAGACTAGTTTTGACCGGTTTCACATCTAGTGACCGGCCTAGTTAAAAAATAGGTCCTAGATGCTATTTGGAAGGGTAAACGGTATCTAAAAATAACGAAGATTGGTACGTGCATTCTACCTAAGCTCCTCAAGCTCGAGGACTCCTCGGCTTGCACAAAATGGAGCTATGAATTAGAAAATGGGATTTTGTCTATATTACATATGTTACAAGAGTGATGAAAATCACTGTTGGATGTTTGAAGAAATAATAAGAAACATATTTGTTTGAAAAATTGATCCGACCGGCTCCCTGCTCCGTCTTTACATGCTTCCACGCCGTCTGTGCCTCTGACTACTTCCAACACCCCCCTCCCTCTCGCTTCTGTCGTCCTCGACAGAACCTTGTTGTGCGGTCTGCCGGATGTAGTTTTGTAGGAGGTCGTGAGCGAGGGTGTGCTCAGATACTCGAATGCCTCGGGCTAGGTCTGCCTCGAGCTTCTCCCAATCGATAGGTTGCGGTTCGTCGGGTGGCGGGAGTTGATAGTGCGCGGAATAAACCATTCGCTCACAGGCAAATAGTTGCAATAAATGTGTGGGCCTGCTTATGAATACCTCCGAATGGTATTCCCAAAATCCGGTGGTGAACATCTCTTCAAATGTTTGCTTGTAACACGCCGGTAGGTATTTTATTCTACAGTGCCAGGCATAACACACCCGAAGCGATGGCGTTGTGCTCATGTCATATACTAGATCAAAGTTACCATGCTCAAATCCCGGGGTGTTTACATGCGGTGCCTTGACGCGTCGGAAGACTTTAAATATTTTGCATCATGTCAAAAATTTTGACAGTCATATGCGCTGCGATATCATCCATATGCTTCAGGCGAGGGAGCCAGTGACGGATTGTAGCCATCATATAGCCAACAGTGGGTAACTCGGTGGGCGGCTTGAAGTAGGGGTAATTCAGCCAATCCTGACACTGCCTATTGTTTTGGACCTTAATAGCGAAGGCTGTCCAGGAGCGGCGTCGTGGTACTGGTCCCCAGCAAGGATTATACTTTAAATGTAAAGGCGCTTTCACCCAGGTGCTCATCATTTCTGGGTACTTCTGGAGTAGATCTTTGCGCCAATCAGGTTGATGGATCTCTCCTCTTTGCGCATTTGGTGGCAAGTCCGCCGGCTCGAATTGTGTAGCATGCGTGGGTTTCATGCCGGTTTCTTTCTCTATAGCTAGCTGATATTAAGCCATTAACATGAAGTACGGTTTATACTGCAGCTCATGCCCAGATATATAGCGTCGGGGGGCCAAATGAGCAAAGAAGGGGGATTGTAAGATTCTCTCTTCAATCATGGCCATGGCATGTAGCTGTGCCTGTACTCTGGCTGAATGTGTCGTTCCAAGTTCCTCAATCGTTTTCATCCACGCGGGGGTAGGAAGTTCATAGGTCATCTGGCCTTCGGCCGTGACTCGTCCGCCTGAGATGGGTATTGGCTCGTATGCTTCTTCAAACGTTTCCTCCACCGGAATGGTTATGTTCTCGTCGTCAGCTGGGATCTCCGGTGGGGAGTTAGGCCGTGGTGGTGCTTCGTATACATCTATGCGTGATTGGAGAGTGGCTACCTAGGCCCGTAATGCGTTGAGTTCCTCTATGAGGTCAGGAGAGGGGTCCACAGGTTCTGGTACTTCTGCTGCTACTTGTACTTGTTGTGGTGCCGGTTCTCTGAGCTGTGTAACTTGTGATCTTCTTTTAACTTCTGATGCTCTTCGTTCATTCGATCATAGTCCTCTAGCAATCTCACGTGATCCTCTAGCAACATCTGCATCGATGCGGATGGGATTGCCTTGAATCTGCTAGGACTTAATGGTTGTTCTGGATGGTCCAAGGCTGCTTCCAAATTCTCTCTATTCTGCTCTTGGAGTCTCTGGTTCTCCTCTTTTGCTGCGGCTAGGTGCCTTCTGAGTAAGCCCATATTCCTGGTCAGCGTCGCGTTCCTAATTGTTTGGGCTCGAAGCAGGTTGTCCAGATCAGCAGTGGCTTCTTTTGTTTTCTCTTCACTTTCTAGCTCTAGCTTATGATATGCCTCTCTTAGTTCTTGGTATCGCGTATTTAAAGAGGCATTCTCGATTGATAATGAATTAAGCTGCGACTGCAATTCATTTGTCGTCCTCTGCAGCTATTGATAATTGTTGCCAAGAGATGCAAACTCATCTCGTACTTGTGTCATGCATGTGAACATTTGTTGAAGTGCAGTGTCTATGGTTGGCGATAATAGCAATGGAGTGCTGAGTGAGGATGCAGTGGAAGTAGATGCAGCGGGAATGGGGAATGGGGTTGGGAAGGTGGATGCAGTGGTGATCGTGGAAAATTGTGACGTACCTAAATATGATGGTGCTGTGAGTGGAGTGGGGGCTGGTGCGGTGGGTGGTGAGATGTCCATGTCATTGGACGTGTCAAGTGCGGTGACTGTGAAAAGTGGTGTGTATGTGGGTGGTTGTGTAGGTGTGAAGACGGGATTTACAAATGTAGAGTAATTTACAGGGGGGATGGCTGGAGCAGCTTGGTGAAAAGGGGAAATAGGGGTTATAGTGGGTTGGGGAGGTGAAACTGGTGAGAAGGTTAGTGGGGTTAGAAAGGTGAAAGGGTGTCTTAAAGGTGGGGGGAAGGATGGGAAGGATGAAGGGATGAAGGGGTTAACATGTAGACGAGGTGGGGTGGGTGCGGGCATGGTGGCATGAATGGGCAGGGCAAAGGCTGTGGCTATGTTTCCGTGGACTGGTGTGGATGTGGGAGGAGCAGGTGGGTGTGCTGGGGATACAGGATGGATTGGTGAAACATGAGGTGAGAGAGGAGTAGATGGTGTGGATGTTATTTCAAGGATAGTGGTAGTATGTACAACGGTAGTACGTGGTGGGGAGTCAACTAGGATAGCTTCTTCGGTGATGGATCTTTCCGGACGTAGGCGTGCATCTTGCGCCTGGTGGGATGATTGAGCACCTACCGGAACTGGAATATATTCACCGGGCTTTGATAACAGGCGAATTCTGTGAGGGTCATATTGGGGAAGTGGCTTCCTTTGTAAATATCTCAGTGCTTCGACCGGGCCGATGGATTGGACCAATTCTCTAAACCCTCTGATGTAGACTTCTTCAAATCCTCCGGAGATGAGTTCTTGTTCGATTAGGGTCTGGCTCTCTTCTTCAGTCAATTTCTTCCGTGCCCAGACTTTCTCCATCGTTCGATATAATTTCTTGATTGCCAGCGTGTAAGCTGCTGCTTCGAAAGTCTCCTCTTCATGCGTGCTGGTGTCACCGTGTGCATCGGTTTGTTGGCCTTGGCCATCTGTCTGTTCCTGTTCTTGGGACTCGTGAGTGCCCTGGCTGGCTTCATCGTCACCTTCTTTGTCATCGGTGGCTGTTCTTTCGTCATCAGAGCTAGAAACAACTTGTTCCTGTGGCTGATCCCGCGGTGTGGTAGGGTAACTGGGGCGTTCATATTCTTGAGAGAACATCTGTCCTTCTGAGAACTGAAAGTCGCTGGTCAGCACATCATGCATTTCGAAGTCGAAAGTGGTGTTTGTTGGGTCCACCTCCATATGTGGCATTGGGAAAGAAAAGGCTTCCGCACCAATAGTGGTGGGAGCTTCTGCTGTCGTGGTGGTGGGTTCTGTGGTTGTAGCTGCTTGAGGTGTAACGGTACTAGTAGTGCTCTCCGTGACCACTGGTCTAGATAACCTTATGCGAATAGGTTGTACTGTGGGAGCGGCTTCTGTCGGGGATTGCGCTGGAGAGGGTTGTGGTGATGGTGACTCTGGCACTTGAAGGCAAGGAATGGTGCCTCTCATGCGCTTACCTGCCCATGTTCTGCTGGGCTTCCTGGCTTTCTTCGTCGGTCCTTTGAATGCCTTCAGCTCTTCTCCTGTTAATGCACGTTCAATTGGCAAGTCATAAGCCAAGCACATATAAACAATTCTTGTCAACGCACAACATCCATTAAGCACTTTCTTTCGTTCCCATCTGTGTTGTGCCAGATACATTTGATCAATGATCCAGCTCGCCAGATCGACAGTCTGAGGTCCAGTACATGCCAAGTACAATCCAAACCATATTCTTTTATGTGGCATGGTGAATCTGTCCTGAGCGGGGAATGCAAAATGTTGCATGCATATCCGTAGCGGCTTTGACAGCTCAGGTGTAATTGCTGAGATCTCCTCCCACTTAGTGACATCCCCACGTTTCATAGGGTCTAGAACTAATCTTTCTCGATCTGTGGGCGTGTGGGTTCCATGAATCTTGATGGCAGCTCTGATTAAATCCTTCGAAAGGTAAAATCTTTTGTAAGGTGGATCATCCACTAAAGAAGGCAAAATAAAAGTTCCTGGGATATCCTTATTCTCTGAGGCCAGCAAAGTGGTGATTAAATAATAACATCGATAAAAGTCAGGTTTGGGCAGAGGATCACTGAAATACTCTGTGAAGCCGGCTCTGGCCCAAACATGAGTTAAGTCCTGAGTGTTCTGTAGGCCTTCGAACTCTCTGGAGAAGAATTGGTATTTTCCCCAAGTGCGGTCATCAAACATCAAATTAGATTCAAATATAAAATCCGCGTCCGCTAAGGGTCCTGCAAGTCCCTGAAACCAGTGAGAGTTACGGTGTATCTTTTCTATGTAGCCCCTAGGTGGGTTATCGATCGGCATGGGCCCTGGAAATCCTTGGAATTCTGGCGGTGGAGCAGTCGGGTGGGCTTCTGCTCGTAAAACATTGAGGGGGGCTGCAGCTACGCTGGGGCCTGCTTCTGATGGTCCTTCGTCGGTTTGCATGATGACTGATGCGCTAATGAGAAAGATCTGCTACAAAAGATTAACACATTAGCATGGAAATTAATTATGATCCCATTAAAGTGAGATCGCAATCCCTTTCCATAACTGATGCGTAACCCGTGTAGCCAAGTGCTGTGATGTGATGGATGCAATGCTTCTTGCAGCACTAGTGCAGGTCTCTAGACACCTACACGTTTCAGATTATGCATACATTTCTTGATGAGGTGAGATTATGGGTGATGTGTGATGATGGTGGGTGAATTTATGCAAGGTTTAAAGGTTAGTGATTTATTACAAGGTTGTATGTTAGTCGGGGGGGTAGTTTTGTTAGACAATGGGTTAGGGGGAGACGGTTGGACACGCTTCGGTATCCATTTCCTAAGAGTCCTTGAGTGGGTGGTGGGTTTCTGCTGAGGGGCAAAAGGTAGTATCGGGTGTGGTGGTGTTGAGGGATGGAAAGATTTGTGAGGGGTATATAATACATGTCTTAATGGTTGAGCTATGATACATGGTTTGGGTACCCAAATCTGCGTGGGTGTGGGTCTATGGGTAAGGTATTTCTTGGTGATCCAAATTTGTCGAATGCTCGGACCTGTAGAAGAAGGTAGAGGAGATGGTGGATACTGATTCTGTTTCTGCCCTGCCTTTTTCTTGTCGATCTCTGCTTGGTTGGAGTTCTTCGGTGCTTTTTGTCCTTTTGGAACCCATATTTGTCTGGTGCCGCTTCCTTTGGGTGGCCTAGACTTCTTTCCTTGTTGTGTCTTCTGATACTGCCGTCGGTCTGGGTTCCTTCGTCGTGGTTGACTCTGTTGTGGTTGAGGTTGAGAGGTCGGATGGACGCTCTGCTTTGGAAAAGAAGGGAGATCCAACACTTGCGTGACCTGCCCATTAGGAAGTGATTCGTTCTTTAACTTTAATCTAGGCCAGTCCGCAACAAGTTTGGAAGGATGAGCACCGCAGGGTGTTGTGCTCATTTGGTCGCTGATGCAACCCACCTGACCGCTGATTGTGTCCATCTGCCCTAGCGGATGGGTAGCTGCCCCTTCTAGTTTGTAGGAAGCCCCAGGGAAGATCTCCTGTCGTCCTTCTGATTGACAACTGTCCATAGCCAAGCCCGAGTGGGTTGGTGTAGACGTAACGTGACTAAGCTGATCAAAGATCTTTCGGTCTTCCGTCGCATGTGTTTCATAGGGTCTAGGGTTACAACCGTCAGGCGGAATGCCGTTAGGGAAGTCAAGCGGTATCACTCGCTTCTGCTCTAAGGTTCCAATCTGTAAGGAGCCTTGTCTAAGATTTAGGTCCACTGAGTGATCGTATAGCCAATCTTGGCCAAGGATTAGGGGTTCTATCAGGTCGTCATCATGGCACACTAGGAGTTTTGCTGTCATGGTCATATCCTTAATGAGGATAGGAAGGTCCACCTCACCCATGCAAGGGGTTTCCATGCGTCCTAGGCCTAT
The DNA here is from genome assembly GCA_020310875.1 of Ceratopteris richardii. NCBI lineage: Eukaryota > Viridiplantae > Streptophyta > Polypodiopsida > Polypodiales > Pteridaceae > Ceratopteris > Ceratopteris richardii. Next base: position 128,204,920 of record CM035434.1, on the reverse strand, counting down.
GAGGTATGCCTCAATTGGCCGCATTTCTATTCCTGAATCCTTATAGTGGGACCATCTAATCGCACTAGTCGCAGCACCTGAGTCAATTAAAGCCCTGAGTTCTTGGCAAGGGTTGCCGTGCTCTAGCCTAACTGTAATGAATGGTCTCCTGTCCACTATGCTAGGATGAGTGGTTGACTTTACTTGACACATGGCCATGGGATATCTGGGTGATGTTTCCGGATGGTTATAATGTTCTCTCCCTAGTCCTTGTTATCTTAGCCTCATGCGCTTAATGCGTTCTATGGCTTCTGCCTGAGCTTCAGCTCGTATTCTGTTTTCTTCCTCCTTACGCTTCTTTGCCAACGTGAGTCGTCTAAGCATATCCTCAGTAAGAGGTTCCTGATATAGCCTGACTCTACAGCCACTAATGTAATTAGGCATTATATCTCCTTCTAAGGTGGCTAACTGTACTGCTCCGCTTGTCGAGAGTCTGTTAATGATCATAGGTCCATAACCTCGCTTTTCAAACTTCCGTGCGTGCTGTTTCAGCGTATACACTAGAACTAAATCTCCTTCTTTTAAACCTTTATCTTTCACATGTGCATCAAAATATGCTTTCTGTCGCTTCTTCGCTTCGTATATTCCTGCTGCTGCTTTCAGCCTGGTTTCTCCTAATCGTTCCAAGTCCATTATTCTCGCTGATAATTCATGGCCGGTCCACTGATGTTCTTGTGCAACCTTAAGGGTCGGTATCAAGAAGTCCAAAGGAAGCACTGCATTCTGACCAAAAACCATCTGAAAGGGAGTTGCATTGAGTACGGTCTTGTAGGCCACTCGATATGCCCAAACAGCGTGGTGTAACTGTTTGTCCCAATCTGAACGTTTGTTGTTCACGAGTTTCGTCAGTACGTTACAAAGTATCTTGTTAGTGCTTTCAGCCTGACCATTGGCCTGAGGATGATATGGTGCAGATTTCTTGTGAATCACCATAAAATCCTGTAACAAATATTCAATGACTTGGTTTAGAAAGTGAGTGCCTCGGTCGCTCACTAACTCTATAGGCAATCCATATCTCGTAAAGACATTTTCAAATAAGAATTTTGCAGTCGTGTGAGCATCATTCTTTTTTGTGGCTTTTGCCTCTACCCATTTCGTAAGATAATCTGTGGCAACAATAATGTATTCAGCATGTGTACCTTTTGCAGGGGGGTTAATGGGTCCTACAAAGTCTATACCCCACTTAGAAAATGCACGTCCGCCCATCATGGGTTTCAATGGCATTTCATCTCTACGAGTAGGAAACTGAGTTCTTTGGCACACATCACATCTCTTTACATAGGTATGAGCATCCATGTGAAGAGTGGGCCACCATAATCCTGCAAAGAGAATGGCTTTGACTATCCTATCTGGTCCAAAGTGACCTCCTGCAACACCTTGGTGTGCAGTCTCTAGTATGCTCAGATAATCGCTTTCATGAACGCATTGTCTTAGGTATCCATCTCGTCCTCTTTTGTATAGGTTATCGCCAATAAGTGAATAATCTTGAGCTTCCTGCTCTAGACTGCGTTGTCGTGCTAAAGTCATTCCTTGAGGGAATGTGTGCGTCCTCAGGTATGTCACTAATGGTTCACTCCAGTCTGGTGTGAGGGACACGTGATATAATGTAGCATGCTCTACTGGTGGTCTCTCACAGCAAACACGGCATTCTTTACACAACTTGTAGACATCTGCTTCCATCGTAGGCCAATATACTCCTAATCTATGCAGAGTCTGTAATGTTCGATGTTTTGAATGGTGTTGCTGTAATGCACCTATGTGTGCTAATTGCAACCAATTCGCATGTTCTGATTCATCTACACAACAAGCAAGAATCTTTTGATTATCCTGTTTATATATGCTTCCTGCCATTATTTGGTATCTCTGAGACTTGGTAATCTCTCCCTCTTTGATCTTTATCTTAGAAGTCTTGGGTCCGTATGTCAGAATAGGGACTATAGGTTTAGCCCATTCTGGTGCTATCTCAAGGTTAAACAAGTATGCATCTGGTAATTCATCCGCTACTCCTTGAGGAGCTTCTCCTGAGGTTAATCTTGAAAGGTGGTCAGCTCTAAGATGCGTCTTTCCTTTCCTGACTACCACTTCAAAATCATACTCCATGAGTAATAGAAACCAACGTATCAGTCGTCCTGTGTTACATGGTTTGTTGACTAAGTACAATAGGGCTTGATGATCTGTAAAGAACTTGAATTTGTTGGCCAACAAGTAGTGCCTAAACTTCTTTACCGCGTAGATCATCCCTAATCCTTCTCGTTCCGTTGTGGTGTAATTTCTTTCTGCTACGTTCAATTGTCTGCTCGCGTAAGCTATGGGGAGGTCTATGTTACCTTCATTCGTGGGTTGTGCTAACACACATCCTATGGCGTAATTGGATGCATCCACATGTACATGGAATGGCTTACTCCAATCCGGGGTTGTCAATATAGGTGCTGAGCACAAACGTCATTTAAGTTCATTAAATGAATTTTCACATTCTTCTGTCCATTCAAAGTTGGTTAAAAGAGAGTACAAAGGCTTGGCTATGATTGCATACATGTGTATGAATCTCCTATAATAACCGCAATGGCCCATAAATGCTTGTACCTCTTGGATGTTCGTCGGCCAGGTAGATCCGCAATTACCTTCACTTTTTCCTCATCCGTAGAGATTCCATTCTTTGACACAATGTGTCCTAGAATTTTGCCTTGTCTGACCATGAAAACGCACTTTTCTGGGTTCAAACAAACCTGATATTCTCGACATTTGTCAAATATTTGTCTTAACTCAGTGATATGTGTCTGTCTTATATTTGAATGAGCACATATGTCATCGACATAAACTTCCAGACTCTTGCGTAAGAATTCCTTAAAAACATGAAACATGAGTCGCTGGAAAGTGGCGGGTGCATTTGTTAAGCCAAATGGCATCACACGAAATGCAAATATGCCCCATTCAGTGGCAAATGCCGTCTTGTGTTGATCTTCTGGAGCGATGGCTACTTGATTATAGCCTGAAAAGCCATCAAGAAAGCTGTAAACTTCCTTGCCCGCAACTCTTTCCAATAGATGCTCTGTGATAGGAAGAGGATAACTGTCTCTAATCGTTGCGGCATTAACTTTTTTAAGGTTAATACACACACACAATTTTCCATTCTTCTTGGGCACAACCACAATGGGGGATACCCATTCGGTATGCTCAATTTCGTAAATGAATCCTGCTTCTATCAAGCGATCTATCTCCTCTTTAATCTTCGCAGCGTAGTTATCATTATACGTGTACGGTTTCTGTTTTGTCGGTTTTGCATCTGGAGTCATAGGGATTCTATGAGAACATATATCTGGATCTACTCCTTTCAAATCTTTGTAACTCCACACAAAAACATCTCTATATTCGCGCAATAGGGCAACTAGTTCTTCTTCTTCTTCCTTCGTCAAATCATGCCCTATGTATGTACATTTTTCTTCTTCTCCTTCGATAGCAACTATTATTTTCTTGGTTTTTTCTCGGTTATCATATACTTGTCCGTCATTCGCCTTTCTATTAGGCATTCGTACCATGATCCTTCTATCTTCGATTTCATATTTCTTGAAGTTCTCGGGTACTTCAAATAAAGATTCTTCTTTTTCTGACATGGTTTCTTTCTTCTTTCTTTTCTTGCCTTCACTCTTGGTAGTCACTTCTGTGGCTAACCTCACCTCATTCGTAATCTCCTCGTGTCTCTGAGTGTGAGTCTCTACTTCGTAGAAATATTCTTCCTCTGATGCAAAGGGTGGGTCCATGATAATTGATTCTAAATCGAAATCGCTTGCATCCTCAAATGCATCAGTGTTAGGTTCACACTCTTCTAAAATTGCATCGCACATGATTGGCTCTATCGTGAAAACTGAAATGTCATAGCCATCCTCGTCACAGTGGGGTGTCCATTGTTCTTCATTGATGGCTACATCCATGGTTGCTAGGATTTCTGCCCAACCATGGGGTTCAAACTCTTCGTCTGGGAATACTACAGGTGCATAGGCTGGATCTTGGAGGGTTCTTGGATGTTGTTCTGCACCTAAGGTTCTGGCTTCTAACCTTTCTTCCTCTTGTTTGGCTACTTTACACATCCATAAATGAGTATCCTCATGTAACCAAGAAGGATCTGATTCTAATGAGTGCACGGATTCCGTCTCTACTGGTATCTTATGGATGGTATTCCATTGTATTGGGGGTACATCTTGATGTGAGTAGTCTTTAAGATTGACTTTAGTAGTCACTCCTAAATGTTGCAAGTACAAAGAATTAGTTCCCCAATCTTGTACAATTTGCAACTGACGCATGAATGGTCGTCCCAATATCATCTCATAAGCACGATTTTTCGCAAAGTCACAAATGGCGAAAGTATGCTCAAATTCTACACCACAAGTGGTGAGAGATATGCCTTCTAGTAAGCCTAATGGTTTTTCTATGTGTCCATCGGCCATTTGTAGCTTCATCCTGGTGGGTCTCAATGCTGGCTTACCCCAACGTTTCCATAAAGCGGTGGTAGCGATGGCTACTCCGGCTCCTGAATCTAAGATGGCTTTCGTGGTGTAGCCCTGATGGGTTATTGGAAGATATGTGTTACCTTCCTCTCCTTCGCTTACGTCTCCAATCTTTTCCACGGGTATCTCTGGTACCTTCTTATGTGATCCTATCTGAGAGGGTGTGGTAGCAAGCTCAGGGAATTGATTTGCTACGTGCTTCCACAATTCTGGTTTTATCTTTAACAACTCCTCCAGAGTGAGATTACACTGTACTTTAGTGTTCTTGATCACTTCCGTGTTCCTAGGGATCACTGATTCTTCATTCCTCACTATTATCGTGGGTGCTCTCATACTAATAGACTTTGCTTCCCAAGGTCCTGTGAACTGAGGTAATTCTTGTAGAGAATTAGATTCAAATCCTGTGGGTTCACTCAGTTGTTCCACCTCTACATCATCATATATAGAGGGGATGTCTTGGGGAAATTGTTCCTGCAAGTCGTCTATTTCTTGGATAGGAGGATGAGTTCCTTGTTCTTTTCTCCATTTCTCTTCTTGTATTTCTCTCAAAAATTCATGTGAGTACTTATGTATGGAAGACAAATTGTCTTGACTTTCTGTATTGGGTACTTGAGACAGGGATGGTGCATTCCTTTCCTGTGTTTCTGTGACAATAGGGTTCCTATGCTGATCCTTTTTCTCTTTGCTTTCTATCAAGTATTCTAGCCTCTCCATTAGTCCTTGAAAATGTAATTCCGGTTTTGCCATGTTATTCCAATTAAGATATCTAGAGGCTTCGAACAAAGCTTGTGCTAGTTCTACCATTTTCATGCACAGTTTAGTTCTCTCAATTTCTAGATCAGCTCGAGGGTAGTTTTTACTCATTTCCGTTACTTGAGGTCCCTCTTTTATTCTAGCCTGATATGCACGAAACATCATGTCTAGATCTTCTGGTATGGGTTCCGCTAAAACTGATCCTGATTTCTGAGCTGGGTTTTCTTGGTTTAATTCCTGTGAAGTCAATTCTTGGATTTTGGCTCTAGATTCCTTCAAACTTCCTTCCAACTCCGTTATCTTTTTACTCCACTTTCTCTTTATTCTTTCTCTAGAATCTTTCCAAGATTTTGTCTTTTTACTGCTAGATTCTGCAACTTCACTAGTTCCGGCTACTTTCTCCTGATTAAGTTGTTGGTTTTGTAAGAGCGCCTGGGCTCTGGTTATAGCTTGGATAGGCACGTATGTAGGATTGGATCCATCTGCGTTGTTTACAATACCTATCACGTTGATCGGTGTCACATTCGAAGTGTTAACTGGGTTCTTAGGACAATCTTTGATTATGTGCTCTTTGCCACAATCGGCACAAAAGCCTTGTATGCTATAATACTGTGATTGCCTTGCTATTGGGGGATGTGGACAATCCTTTATGAAGTGATCTCCTTGGCACCTAAAGCATGGTCCTCTAGGGCCCTGTGGTCTCTGTTGTCTCAATTGGGGCCGTGGGTTTGGGTTTGCGTACATCACATTAGCATAGTCTGGCTCCCAACTAGGTTCCATTGGTGGACTATCATAATGATACGTCTCCACATGTTCTGGTGACTCCGTGTAATAAGCGGGTGGACTAGTTACATGGGTAGAGTCAAAACTGTTTGAGTTCGGGTCACTTTCTGTGATCAAGGGTGAAGAAGGCACTAAGGCCCTACTTAGGTTCTCTTCTGCAGCAGCGTATTTGACTGAGATGACATTCGCTGGTGGGGGTGGCTGCTGAGCTAAGACGGGTTGAGGTCTCTGTTGAGCCTGGTATGGGTAGTTCTGAGGAGGCCTATAGTAATAAGGCTGAGCATTGTATTGGCCTTGATACCTACCTGGCTGCGGGTATGCTTGCGGATAGTTCTGTCTCACGGTTTGTTTGTTGTATGGGCAGTCCTGAGCCGTATGATTCGTGTATCTTCTCTCAATTGTACAATATTGGCCACTAGGGTTGGCTTGAGGTTGTGGTGCATTGGGACACACGTTTGCCAAATGATTTCCACCACAAGTGTAACAACGTACATTAGTTGGTAGCTTGGGCACCTGTTTACTAGAAACTCCTAGTTTTTGGGCCACTTTTTCTGCTAGGTCCTCTATCGAATTAGACAATTTTGTGGATGCTAGAGAAGAACAATCTGAGTCTTTATAGACCTTTGAGAGTTCTAGTTCATCTCCGAGGTTGTCCTCGATGTCTATACATATTCTTACACACTCCTCTAGCGTTCTGGGTTCTTTTAGGTACACATAGGAGCGTAGTTTAGCACTCAACAAGCCATCTAGGAACAGTGATACTTGTTTGGCTTGTGAGGGTAGCTCTTGCATTGGACATCGTTCAACATATTGTCTAAACCTACGTCCTGCCAGTCTAACTGTTTCTTGAGGGGTCTGTTTAAAGCTATGAATCAACGAAGACGTGTCATGTCTAATCCCACTTTTAGAGAATTCAGTGATGAATGACTCTAAAAAGTGATGGATGTCTCTAAATTGCCTTTGTTGCAATGGTTGGAACCAAGTTAAAGCGGTATTCTTTAATGTTAGTCCAAATGCATTGTATTGCGTGAACATGTCTTCAACTTGTTCTGCTCTTAGTACTTGCTTGAATTCTGCGACATGATCATAGGGATCTCCTGTCCCATCAAAATAATTCTTCATTGATTTCACTAATTGAGTGGGTCTCAATACTCTTGCGTGTTCACGTGGCCTAGGTAGAGGAAAATCATCTCTACCACCTAGTACTCCATGATCTCTTTGTCTATCCGATGTATTAGTGTCTGTGGTTATTCTATCTCTCCCTATGGGGTGATTAAAGCTTACTTCCGGTCTCTCTTTATTTCCCTCTCTTTGATTTCCATGGGCTGAGGATGTTCCTGCCCCTTGTTGACTTGTATTCATGTTCGTTCTAGATGGAGGGAATACCAATTCACCTCTCCATGTGTATGTGTTTTTAGCGCGGTCAGGTACCACAAAGACTCTTTCTGCAGTCTCATCCAGATATACAACCTTTCCAGGTGTATCCGGGTCCTTGAACTCGTAAATTGTAATGATGCCTATCTCACCAGGGTGTTCCTTTCTGTACCTCCAAAAGGCTTCATCTGTCTCTTTATTTACAAACAACTCTGTGCTTCTGTTGTCCTGAGGGATCCACTCTGGGATGAGTACTCTTGTTAATACGGATTTCCCTCTAGGTGTTCTAGGTTCTTCTAATGGTTCTTTTCCTTGAAATTTTGCTTCCGTCTCTGGTTGAATCATGCCAAACTCGTTGGTATTGTTTGGCTGCGTACTTAAGATGTACATCGTTCCTTCCTTGTCTATGTAAGCGTCTCTCTCGAATTTCACCACTGGACGTTCCAATCCAATGGGTTGATCGGGGTTGTGCATTTGCACCACTTGCCTTCGCAAACCATCCTCATAGATGCGAGCACCTAATCGGTTGGTTCGGAGAAACTCTAATTGCGTTCTATAGGGTCCTTCTGGTTTTTCTAAGTAGGCTACATTCGACCCTCCGTCTAGTCTGTCTGCGCTAAATGCCATTTCTGATTCACTTGATTCTGAGCTCAACTCGTAGGGATAACTACTATTCAATTGCTGAGCCCAAGATCATGCAGTAGTCCTTACACTTGCTTCCGAAGATCTAAGGCTTCGTCGGTCCGATTTACCTATGTGTCTCCCTGATCTAAGGTTCATTAATTTTCTTCCTTGCACACTCAATTACTCACTTAGATCGTCAATGGTTCTTTGTTATTACTGTCTTGATTCTTTTTTTTTTTTTTTTTTTAATTTCTTTAGATTCTTGTCTTAATGTATGCATCAGGAATTCAACTTTCCGTTATAATTTTGAGTTCTCGTTCCGTCAGACTTATGTTCTTTCCTTTAGGTTTTCGTCACACACACCTTTACTTGTAGTCTTGAACTTGATAAACTCAATTCTCTTGAACTTGAGGCGTTCCTATCGTCTTAAATCCACAATGCTAGCGTTTATCCTAAGCTAAGAATTGACTGAGGGGGTTGAGTAATCTTCCAACCTCGAGTCAGCTTTTCTGGTTGCTCTGATGCCCAAGAAGACGCGCTTCCCAAGCTTGATGCCCTTCACTGCCTGCTTGCTTGCCTTTGATCGCCCTTGCTAGACCTGAAAAAATCCAATATTAGACCAATTCACAGTTGGATGATCAAGCACTTGAGTATATACACCTTTTAAGTCCCTTCTCTTTTTGCCCAAATTTTCAATACTTGCCCCCTGGCTTCCTAGTCCCAAACTAGGTGAACCTCAAAATAGCTTATCCAAAAATAGATGTATTCTTTATAAAAAAAACAGTTGAGGTCACGTAGTACTCGTCATGAGCTTTCTAACGAGCTATTAAGCTCCAAAAACGGACTTCGGATGAAAAAGTTATGAGCGTTCAGGCCCTGGGGGGTAAAAACTGACAATCAGATTTTCCTTCAAATATGAGCTAAGGGGTCTCCTATGAGTCTAATGGTCCAAAAATTTCTCAAAAATACCCCCAAAATTGGTCAAAAAATGGAACCCTAAATTTGCGATGGGGGTGCACAATCGCGATGGTCTGGGACCATCGCGATGGTCCAAGCGAACCGTCGCGATGGCGTGGAATTTGGACAATCGCGATGGTGCGAAAAGGTGAACCGTCGCGATGGCCCGAAGTGAACGATCGCGATGGCGTGAAGTCGAACCGTCGCGATGGCTCGAAGTGAACGATCGCGATGGCGTGAGGTCGAACCGTCGCGATGGCCCGATCAGGCGGACAATCGCGATGGCGCGGTCAATGGTCAAAGGTGGACAATTGCGATGGTCCGAAGTGAACCATCGCGATGGTCACAAGTGCGATGGCATGAGCCAATCGCGATGATCCGATTTTGGGTTGTCGCGATGGTCCGAAAAATGAACCGTCGCGATGGTCTATTTTGACACGTGGCACTGTCGTGGCGATGGCATGGGCCAATCGCGATGGTCCGGGGTCAGCTGAACAATCGCGATGGTCCAAGTGGACCGTCGCGATGGCTCAAGTGAACCGTCGCGATGGTCCGAGACCGTCGCGATGGTCCGGCTGAGCCGTCGCGATGGCGTGAGCCTATCGCGATGGTGCGACACAATCGCGATGGTCTCAGCCAATCGCGATGGTCCACCAAAGTGTGAATTTTTGAGATGCGCCTGTGGATTCGTAGATGCGCAAGGGTCGCCTACCTCGTGGTGTGGTCGCCTACCAAGAATTCCGAAGGTTGCAGACCATCGCGATGGTCCACCACACTCGGCAGATCTTTGACAGAGAGTAAAATTTTACCTTTTCCAAGCTTTCCTGATGCACTGGAGCTCTGTACCTGCAAGAAAACTCAAGAAAACACAAGCACACACAAGCACAAAAGTTCTCTCTCGCTCTCTCGCATGCACAAATGAGGGGAAATGAGGTGAATGGGTGGATATGGTGAATTTTCTGATTTTTTTGGAGATGAAGATGATGATGCGATGATGAAGATGGAGTGTGGGGGAGGTGAAAAACACTAAAAACTAAGTAAAAACAACAACAAAAACTGAAATTTTTACCTTCCAATGCCACTTCTTGCTATACTCTTACCATCACACATTCGTCCTAGACTCGATCCCCGGCAACGGCGCCAAATTTGGTGTTGCTCTAGCACAATGGTGAGAACCACGTTAAGAAGCTTCACCTCCTTAATGTCAATCCGCGGAAGAGATAGGAGTGATATGAAGATCGTGAATGTGAGATGAAGTGAGAGTGAAGGTGAGAAGCATAGAAATGCACACACACATACACACACTACGAAGAGACAAGCAAGACACAATGGAAGGTGAGAATTTAGCTCTATTACTCAAGATCACTATTACAAGCTCAAAAGAACTCTAACCTCAAATAAGCTAACCTCAAAAATGAGCTCTCTAGCTCTTTTTATAGTTTCTAGACTAGTTTTGACCGGTTTCACATCTAGTGACCGGCCTAGTTAAAAAATAGGTCCTAGATGCTATTTGGAAGGGTAAACGGTATCTAAAAATAACGAAGATTGGTACGTGCATTCTACCTAAGCTCTTCAAGCTCGAGGACTCCTCGGCTTGCACAAAATGGAGCTATGAATTAGAAAATGGGATTTTGTCTATATTACATATGTTACAAGAGTGATGAAAATCACTGTTGGATGTTTGAAGAAATAATAAGAAACATATTTGTTTGAAAAATTGATCCGACAGGCTCCCTGCTCCGTCTTTACATGCTTCCACGTCGTCTGTGCCTCTGACTGCTTCCAACACGAGGAACCCTGTGTTCCATGCTCGCGCTAAGCACATTGAGGTGCATTATCATTATGTCAGGGAGAGGTTCTATGTTGGAGAGATCAGATTGCCATATGTGCCCACATAGGAGAACATTGTAGACCTTTTCACAAAGGCTCTACCTAGGGAGAAGTTTGAAGCTTTCTGCAAAGCTTTGGGCTTACTTCATGTTGTGGATTGATTCCACATAGCTTGTCACTTCCTTATACATGAGTGCTAGATCCTTGTTCACTGCATCACTCCGAGGGGGGTTTTGTTGATGTATTTAGGTAGTGATGTGTGTAATCACACTTGGACCACCGGGGTAATTTTTCCCCTCTTTAGGAGGTTTTTTCCCCCGGCTTGTATATATACCTACTGCCTAACGAGATACCTACCTTCGTACATTCTAGTGGTGATACATTCAGTATTCTGTGTTGTGCTCCAAGCTTTTTCTTCTTCCTTGTGCTATTCGCATGCTTTCGCAGACCTTGAGCTCCAACAGATGCTACCCCCTTTGAGTTATGACTATGATTCTAGTAAGCCCAACAAAAATTACCAATAGTAAGTGCACTTTGCGCAATTAGAATGTAGTAGCTATGTTATTTTTATTTCAAAATGCATGGGGGAAAAGCAATAATCATGGAGGATTGGGAAACAAAAGATTTCCATATTTACATTTACTTTGCAAGTTGGTCGTCACACTTTTCTTCATTAATTGGTGTTGCTTGTAGAAATTGGCTACGACTTGAGGAACATGTGCCGTTTCTCCTTTACACTTACTCATTTTATGACTCAGAGAGAGAGAGAGAGAGAGAGAGAGAGAGAGAGAGAGAGATGCACATTGCAAAGCTTCTCGGTGCGTCCTCAACAACCAACACGGCAACGAATAACTTATCTCAACGAACGAAGTATGCATTCATTATGCAGATGTTACAGATTCGTAATAAATTTGGTCACTCTTGTTTCGGTCAACTAGATATTGCACGGAATCCATTCATTGTGTTAGATTCATATAAGTGTTGTCTAAGAAACATTATGGTAGTGATCATTTCATCTTTAAGCTCTTCTAATGGCATAGAAAATAAGAATCTTTCTTTTATGATGTCAACCTTATCCACACTTCGTGGAAGTCGTTTTCTTTGATTTCTTACCCGTCTTTACATTCAAGCAATCCTTCCTCTGAGCATGTGACAACATAAAATATAATATATACCATGATGGACATTGTTTGCTAAGCAATTAGGGGCCAAGATCCCACACTAAAACCATTTAAAGGGATACATTGAGCCAACATGTGGCTTGTATAGAGTTCTATTGGAATCAGTAATCCGGAGGCAGAAAACCTCAAAATAGCTAAGACCATGATTTCAATGCTAAGACCATGACACTTCATGATTTCAATGCTAAGAGCATGTTGGATCTATCAACAAAATACAGGATAATAACAACTCTCTCCATCTGTTATGGTCATCCTTAGCCATGACGTCAGTGACTGTATCATTGGATTGTAGCACATCTTTGATAGTACGAAGAATGTGGTAACCATTAGCTAGTAATGCGAATCTGAGAGAGTAAACATAGTTCTTTTTTCCACCCCTAAACATTCTTTGGTTCGTTCTTAACCATAGATGCCAAAGAGTCAAGCTCCTCCATATTTGCCATAGAACTAAGTCCATTTTCTTGTAGCATCATAGGAGAATTTCTTTAACATCCACTTGAGGTATGCCCTTTAGATACAAATAAAGAGATATGAGTTGCAAAAATTTCTTAGCATGTTAGAAATAGATGAAAAGGTGGTGTAAATCTTCCACCTTACTACATAATGCATAATTCCCTTCATTAATATTGATCCCCTTACTCCTGTTGTTGCCTGTGAAAGACTATTATGTAGGATGAGCCATTGGAAAAAGAAGTTTTTGATGCATTGAGGGAAGACCCACAAGCACTTGAATCAACATCTTACAGCATCTTAGATTCCGATAGTGAGTTTCTATAGCAAGGGAATCAAATATTCCAACATGTCTTTGTATTGGATCAATTCTTGATGACAAGCATTAGGTAAATTAGAAACAAATCTACAATATGCATAAGAAATTACCTCATTCCGTTGAAGTAAGCATGCCTAGTTCTTCAAACCAGCTTTGAAATAGTTATGTTCTCTTATGGCTTGCTGACATTTATTCCAATGAGCTAAACAACGATCCCATGGAGACTCCTGCATAAAAAAGTTAATATTGCCAATAAAATCTATCCTAGGCTTATAACCACTTTTTACCTTCATCCATGTCTACTAATCCCTACAGATTAAGGTACTCCCAATAGGTGAAAAGATCAAAAGAGAAAGCACAATATCCCACAAATGATGATTAGTTCATGCCTTTTAACTTTCTATAGATAAAAAATAAATTTTCCTTCTTAAGAGAACAACCCAGGTGTCATCAAAGGAGAGACTTCTAACAATCCATTTTGCTCCTAAAATTTTAGACATTTTCATGGAACACACAATATCAATAGATCCTTCTTGTTTGAGCAAACACAAAGCCTTCCCAGACACTTTTATCACCTTAGCAATCTAGTCATTGCCTCCCCACAAAAATATCCTTGCAAGAACAATAGCTTATATAATCGTTTAACTGAAGGCATCCAATAGGACAAAAATTAAGTGAGGGAGTATCTCCCTTGTTATATATCCAAATTACATGTTTGGTGGTTCATTGGAAAACTATAACTATCTGCTTGCATATTTTTAAGTGTCATAAACATTGTAGTTGCACGATGAGAGCAGTACTCTCTTCAATTGGTGTGTGTTCTCGGGTCCACCTCTACTGAAGGTCTCCATTAAAACTCAAAATTGTAGAGGTCATATCTCCTTGTGTGTTTATACAATTGAGTTCTTTAGCTCGTTGAAAAGATCTTGATGTCTAGTATATGTATTTAAAAAAGTTCTAAAAAAATTCGAACTCATTAGAAAACAACAAGCTCTATAAGCATGACCAATTTTCTACACATAAGTTTGTGAACTAGTTCCTAGTAGGTCCCACCTACTTCTAGCTATACTTTGGAGGTCAATAAACTTCAACAAAAAATGGGATACATATAAGGTACATGAACATGAATTAGAGTTCCACTTGTAGACATGATGAAAAACTTTCTTGAAGTTACAAAGCTTGGAGGATTAGAGGAAGCAGTCAAGTAAGATAAAGGAAATAACTTTAGCTTGACTGAGAGTGTTTGATGATTAAAAAGTGTTTGAAGCTCAAGAGTATGGGAGCAAGCTAGAAATAAGAAATTAAACACCAAGAAAAAACAAATGATTTTCATTTACATGAATTAAATGAATCTTGGATGCTATGGAAAGAAATTGGTGAGGGCAAAGTTATTTCAGTGTGTGATGTGATTGAACCTCAATCTTAGACATGTATATGAATATGATTGGTCTAGGAACATGAGCTCTTAGGCTTTTAATTATTCATATTCTATCTTGGAGTCATGTATATAGTTTATAAGCTCACTCCTTGCTTAACAACACCCTTATTAACTTCTTTCTGCGTATTGTACATAGATTTCATTGTTACCCTCTCTCCTCTCTTTGTATGATCCTCAACAATAAATTATCATTAAATTGGTTATTTTTGCTTCATTAAAACTCCACTAATATTTATTTTCCTCTCATTGGAAAGCTTATTCTATGTAGGACTTAAATCTAAGGTTCATTGCTTGGAGAATATGAATGTAAGAACCAAAACGCTTTCTATGTATTGAATGGATACTCTATCAAAGAACAAACATCAAGTTTCCAAATTAAATGATCTTACACTCATTTCAAAACCATATTTGCCTTGGATTTTTAGATAATGTTTCAAGCCTTTCATGATCTTAGAGAAACATAGGAAATATGGAGTCTATGTTTGCAAAAATGAAGATCCTACAAGGGTATACTTGCTTTTGCTGTGTACATAGGAGTGTTGGGCCTTGGGTTCTTTCTAAGTTTTAGTGTTAAAAGTACTATACTATATTTTATCTTAGGAAATCATAGATTCATATTTCATTTTCAAGGTTTTTGATGCTTTGTAGGATCTCTCTTTGTCTTATTTCCTCTTCTTCATCTTATCCCCTCTTGTTTTTGTCTTATTCCCTATGACACATTTGAGGAGTCGCCAACTTTAGTCCATAGGGAATGAACCCACACCCCCAAGAGGGGAAGGGTCAAACCTATTGAGCTAACATGTGGGCAATGGCTCACCTTCATTTGATTGAAATGTTTGACGGCCAACAGTTTTACATACAACCCTACATAGTTTACTCTGGAATTTGTGCCATATCAAGGTTTATTTTAACTGTGCTTCATAAGTTTCTTAATTGGATGTTCCTTCAACTTCCAGTCTACAATCTCCATTTTAGTTAGAGGGTGTTGGAACATAAAGCTTAAACCATGCTTCAGATGGATTTGATCTACATCAAAAAGGCTATGGTTTTGATTATGCCAAAATATCTATTGAAGCATTCTTTTACCTATGCTCATTTATTGTATTTTTTTCACGGATCATTTACCATTGTAAAAGCATAGAGCTTTAAACATGTAAAGGGATAAAACGAGAGCCCAAATTTCATGAATTTGTGGTGGTTGAGCTCCAATCAATCAATCAATCAATTAATCACCTAAAAGTAGATCGAACTAGATCTTCACTTTTCCTAGATTGTAGGAAAGTGATTTGATTCCCTCCAACAACCTTTATTACCTTCATTTGAATTCAAAACCCACTTGTAGAAGTCATGGAGCACTTCAAGAGTCTATATAAAGACTGAAAACCACCATACACTAGTGCCCATCATTGTCTTGCTCCTTCATTTTTCTACATCATCTTCTTCGACCACAATAAGCTTGTAGATGATATTGCTCTGTCTACAAAAACCCAAATTTGAAAAACAAGACTCATTGGAGCGATATTACTGTCTATTTCAAGTATATAAAGTTTCAAAGCATTTGCTTTACTAGAATGGGAGAAATCTGAGTTTTTCTATCTCGGGACTATCTCTATGCATTCTTGAAAAATAGGAGGTACCACTATTGAGTGTCTGATTCATTTCAAAAGCATATTTTGCTTATTTCTTGTACTCTCCTACATTCTATACACTCAACCTGTGTATCACGCTTCCAAAAGGATTGTTTCTAATGGTAATCATGTTGGTCGCTATGACCATTTGAAGTTGATTGTCTGATCCAAAGATAGTACGTTTTTTGAGCTAGTCAATGTGCAATCCGATCTGTTTTGTATCGACTCTTTCTCCTTGCTGCTCCAAAGTACATAGTGCATTTTATTGCATTTATTGCATGCTGATAAGGTCTATTTGAGTCTCGATAAGCACAAGGGCTGGTCTTGTGCCGGTTGGCTATACCAAACTTCGTCACTTTGGAACTCACTTTTCTACCTCCTACAAGCTTCTCCAAGTTCTTTCAGTGGTACCAGAGCTAGATCAAGATGGGTGACCGCTTTCCCTTGATGCTTGAGAAGCTTGATCAACACAACTATGCCGCTTGGCAAATCAGAATGGAGGCCTATTTGCAAGGTAGAAATCTTTATGGAATTGTAGCAGGTGATGAAGCTATGCCTATTCAAAGATTGAAAGGAGGCCCTACACAAGAGGAGATAGATAAGTTCACACTTTGGTTTGCAAGGGATGCTCAAGGGAGGCCGTACATACTAAACTCTATCTCTGATTTTCTATTACCACATATTAGAGGATGCAAGACATCTCAAGAGACTTGGGATGCCCTTGAGACTTTTGTTTTTGCTAGTACCAAAGGAAGAAAGAATCAACTTTGGAATGAGTTCAACCAAATGAAGAAGACACCTAAACAAACCATCATAGAGTTTGTTACCAAGGATAACGAGGTTGCAAATCAGTTATCATCCATTCAAGAGCTGATTGAAGAAGAGGCTATCATGAGATGAATTCTCAATGGGATTTGAAGTGATAAGCAATGGCAATCCTTCACCACGGCCTATGATCTCATCATGGATGTGAAAAACCCAGACTTCAACATCCTTCTTGGATAACTCTTCAATCAAGAGGACAACAATAACATAAAGGAAGGTATCTCCTATCATGGTTTTTCAATTAGTGCTCTATATGAAGATAAACACGATGAGAAACTAAAAGGCAAGAATAAGGAAGAAGATGAAGAGGAGACTTCCCAATCTAACTTTGCAAGCATGAGCAAGTGGAAAGGGAAGAAGAAAGGACCAAAGCATGACAAAGCCAAAGGTCAAAATTTTCAACTTTGTGCTATCTGTGATGAGACCAACGACATCAATCAGAAACCCAGAAAGGAAGTGGAAGAGGTGGATATGGTAGCTATAGAGGCAAAGGTGGACACAACTTCAACAATAACAATAGAGGCTATAAAAGAAGGGACTTCAACAATTATTTAGCAGATCAACCACATGAAGACTCATTGCTTCTTATGAATTTAAGCCACAAAGAATGTAAAGAAGATGGTCACTTGTTCTACATAGATTTCGGATGTTTGAATCATGTTGTAGGCAACATTTCTCTTCTATCTGACTTGGAAAGTCCAAAGCATAGACATGAAGTTCAAATAGGGGATGATACAAAGCACAATGTGGAGAAGATTGGTAATATCAAAGCTTCCAATTGTAGGACAAACATTATGATTAAGGTTCTCTATGTACGCACTATCACTAAAAACCTAATAAGTGTAGGTCAAATAGTTAAAAAGGGCTTGCAAGTTAGGTTCACCCAACATGGAGTTTTTGTGGAAGATCCATGTTAAGACTTCAATAAGATAGCCAGAGGTGAGAAGCATGGTAGGCTCTTTACTTTTGAAGTACAAGAAACTAGGAATATAGCTCTATTAACTTTTGGGTCTCAAACCCTAAGTGAGCTTGAAGTGTGGCATAAGAGGATTGCTCATGTGAATGAAAGAACCTTGAAGGATATATGTAGGGATCAAAGTGTTCTAGGACTACCAAACATATCAAAGCAACACATGATCAACAGATGTGATGCATGTTAGATTGGGAAGGCATAAAGACAACCATTCAACCACAAAGGCTACATGTACAACAACTTATTGGACTTAGTACATACAGATGTATGGGGATTGATTCAAGAACCTTCATTCGCAGGATCAAGGTATTGTGTCTCATTTATGATGAACTTAGTAGATGGACATGTGGAGTGTTTTATTGCTTCAAAAAGTATCTAGCACATGTGGAGAATCATACACGTAGATCACTCAAGAAGCTCAGATCTAATGGAGAAGGAGAATACTTATCCAAAGATTTTGATGAGTTCTTGCAAGATAAAGGTATCAAAACGGAAGTGACTACTAGGTACTCTCCTCAACTGAATGGAATAGCAAAGAGGAGAAACAAGATATTGGTTGGATCAGTGAGAACAATGCTTGAAGAGATGAGGTTGCCACATTATCTATAAGTAGAGGCTATTTCAGCTACATTGTACCTTGTCAATATACTACCATCCAAGTCACTTCAAGGTATGACTCCTTATGAAGCATGGCATGGAACAAAACCTAGTCTTGAACATTGCAAGGTGTTTGATTGTTTAGCTTATGTTCATGTACCATCCCAAATAAGAGGTAAGCTAAATGAAGGGGCAACAGAGGTAGTGTTTCTTGGGTATGACTCAACTGAGATTGATTAGAGGTTCTATAGTCCTTCAACCAAGGAGTTCACTACAAGTAGAGATGTTGTGTTTGAAGAACATAGGTGTTGGTATGATGAAGACAAACAAAAGGTAACTCTACCATATGATCTTGATTCCAATTCTCATCAATAAGGAAGCAAGCATGATATACAAGTCCAAGATCAAAGAAGTGATACAGATGATGACCAAGATGAAATGGAAAAGGATTACAAACTATGGAATTGAAGAGGCAAACCAAAGATTGAAGAGTGTGGAGAATGCTCCAAGCAAG
Source organism: Ceratopteris richardii (assembly GCA_020310875.1). Taxonomy (NCBI): domain Eukaryota; kingdom Viridiplantae; phylum Streptophyta; class Polypodiopsida; order Polypodiales; family Pteridaceae; genus Ceratopteris; species Ceratopteris richardii. The sequence goes on along the minus strand of CM035434.1, from coordinate 128,186,133 downwards.
CTCCTAGAAGATCAACAAGAGAGAAGAAACAATAAAAAAGGTATGGATATGATTCCACATTTGTTACGAAGCATTCAATCTACTTGGCAAAAGATTGAATTACAGAAGAACCCTCAACCTATGAAGAGTCAAAGGGAAACCGTAATTGGGAAAATGCCATGAAAGAAGCAATAGATGTATTGAAGGAGATGGACACTTGGGATTTGGTTCCAATCTCATCCAATCAAAAGATAATTGATTGCAGATGGGTGTATAAAGTTAAAATAAACTTAGATGGATCAGGTTGTAGGTACAAGGCAAGATTAGTTGCCAAAGGATACTCGCAAACTTATGGTATAGACTATGAGGAAACATTCTTACTAGTTGCAAAGATGACTACGATCAGAAATGGACTTGTAGAAGTCATGGATCACTTCAAGGGTCTATATAAAGACTTCCAATCACTTTTACATTACATGGAAGCAATATACATGCAATTGTGGCCATCATTGTCTTGTTCCTTCATTTTTCAGCATCATCTTCTTTGATCATAGTAAGCTTGCAAAGGCTGCTGCTCTCTCTACGATCTCCAAGTTTGGTAACAGAGGACTCAATGCAAAGGTATTAATGTCTAGTTTATGTGTAAAAATTTGCAAAGCATTTTCTTTAGTAGATTGGGAGAAATCACAATGTTTCTATCTCGAGGTCTATCTCTATGCATTCTTGAAAAATAGGAGGTACCACTGTTGAGTGTCTGATTCATTTCAGAAGCATATTTTGCCTTCTTCTTGTACTCTCATGAATTATATACACTCAACCATATGTGTATCACTCCTCCAAAAGGATGTTTTCTAATTGTAATCATGGTGGTGGCTATGAGCATTTGAAGTTGATTGTCTCATCCAAAGATAATAAGTTTTTTGAGCTAGTCAATGCACAAACCTATATGTTTTGTATCGACTCTTTCTCCTTGATTCCCCAAAGTACATAGTGCATTTTATTGAACTTATTGCATGCCTATAAGGTCTATTTGAGTCTTATAATCTCAAGAGCTGGTCTTGTGCCGGTTAGCAAGACCAAACTTCGTCGCTTCGCAACTCACTTTTCTACCTCCTACAACCTTCTCCAAGTTCTTTCAGAGGGCACATTAGTTCAAGGAGAAAAACTATTTTTTGAATGATATTTCAAGGAGAAAAAATATGTTTTGAATGATAATTTGTATAGGCTTCATGAATTGCAATTATATTAACAAAAGAGGGAGTACAAAAAAAAAGAAATAGTTACAAGACGAGTGAATCTATCTCCTTTTTCACTTTTCTTTAATTCTTTTTTGGTATATCATCAATTGAAACAAATGTCATATAATATATATTAAGCTTATGGTGAAGAGAAATGTGGTTTTTAATCTTCCTTAGTTTGAAACGAAATGAAAGTTTCCTTCAGCTCTTAGGGACCACATGATAAAGATAATAAGGGATCTACATATGATTTCACATATATTTGTGAAACAAATGTCATATAAAATATATTAAGGTTATGATGAGGAAATGTGGTTTTTAATCTTCCTTAGTTTGAAACGAAAGGAAAGTTTCATTTAGCTCTTAGGGACCACATAATAAAGATGATAAGGGATCTACATATGATTTTACATATATTTGTGATAGTTCTGATAAAAACCATCATGATCAAGTGTAATCCATGGTCAATGTGAGAGTGCTCAAAAATATGATGGTAAGTTCAAACCCCCTAATGTTTTAGGTCCACCAATTGGGATAGTTGGACCATTTGCATTTGGGGTGTGAGGCAAGGGCTCAAACCTCCTTGTTGTAGTGGATGCTCCTCATCATTCATAAGACTGGTATGTATGACTTTAGACTCATTGAATTTGATTGACCTTGGAGCATTTCTTCTTGATGTAATCGGTCTTCAAACTAGTCTAAACTCTTGTGGCCTTAGGGCCATACTCCCTAGCTCTACCCTAGGAGGTCTTTGAGCTTTGTATATTGAGAGTGCAAGACATTTAACCCCTTCTCAGTGAGATACAAGGGGTTCCATGGATGCTATGCCCATCTTCACGTGTACCTTTTCCATTAATTCAAGCATAATTCAAGGAGATTGGATCAGGGATCAAACTTCCTACGTTCAAGGTTTGCGAAGGTCACATAGAAATGACATAAGAAAGGTACATGAAGATGATTCCACCCCTTTGAACTATGCCTATGATTCCTGTAAGCCCAACAACAATTACCAATATTGAGTGCACTTTGCGCAATAAGAATGCAGTACCTATGTTATTTTTATTTCAAGATGCATGGGCGAAGCAATAATCATGGACTAGGAAAATGAGGGCTTCCAAAAGTAAAGCTGAGGGCCTCTGGATGTAAAGCAGTTTAGTGTTCTTCCCACTTTCCCCTTGAGTCCTCCCCTAGTCGGGATGGTGCTCTCTCTCCTTCGCCCTTCCCCCTCACTCCGGAGGGGCTTGTCTGCCTATTCTGTGGTTTGGGCTCTCCCTTTTGGCGCTGCATGGTGCCTTTTGAAGCTCTTTGCAATGGGATATCAGTCCTAGAAGCTCCTCAAAATGTGGATGCTGAAGTGAGTGCTGCAACTCTGCCAAGCTCATCGAACGAAGGTCCATAGGTAAATTCTTTCAACCACATAGGGCAGAACGAGTCTACGAAGGTTGGTATGTCTGCTATCAGCCATATTGATCAATCGTCTTCTGGTAGTTGCTCTCCTCAGAGGTCTTATGCTGACACCATAAAACATCCAGGTAATCCCCTCCCTTCCCCTTTTGTTTTTGACCATGGTGCCAAGTCGCAGTTCAACGTCAATGTGGTAGAAAAGGGGAAAACTGAATGTTTCGAGCACCCCCACATGTTGTTAGTTGATGATGTAGCAAGCGAAGATGAGTGTAAGGAATTGAACTCACAACCTCTTGGTTAGGAATGTGATGGGCTAACCACTTGCCCCAAAAGCCATGGTTGAGGATTACTTCCTAATCCTCTCTCTTAGGGTGTGGTTCAACCATCTCCTACCAGGATTATGTTACATTCTTCCCCCCTTGAACTCCTAGGGAATGTACCCTGACCAGCTATGGGACTGGCAGGATGTACCCTGGATGTACCCTGGCAGGATGTATCCTGACCAGCTATGGGACTGGCAGGATGTACTCAATCAAGTTCCATCCAAGGATTCCCAAGGAATTCACACATTGCAAGCTAGCTCATTGGAAAGTTCGTTCCGAGAGCTTTCCAACGGTATATTACACACCTCAATCCGACCTACGGATTGGGAGATACACCCCAATCATTGTAAGGTCCATCATTGAAATCGACGCGCGCCTTCCACAATTCCTACCCTTTCACATGGAGGATGCCCAAGCGCCTTTTTTAGAGGCCATTGGATCATTCCACTTTGCCCAAGCCTACTTCCTAGGCTCTGATACCAATGTAAGGAATTGAACTCACAACCTCTTGGTTAGGAATGTGATGGGCTAACCACTTGCCCCAAAAGCCATGGTTGAGGATTACTTCCTAATCCTCTCTCTTAGGGTGTGGTTCAACCATCTCCTACCAGGATTATGTTACAATGAGGAAGAAGATTTTATAATAGACCGTACATCCCTAGATAGCTGGTATGAACACCGATTTGGTAGGGTAGTTATTGGGCTTTGTGATGGTCCTAGACCTCCTCACGAAGTTCTAAAATCTTGGATAAAATCTCATTGGGAATCTCGGGGGCTGTTGGTAAAACATATTCAATATTGTCCTAACAATTTCTACCTTTTTTTTTTGAGGAGGCTAATAGTGCTCTGCATGTCATTAGCGAACCTCAATGGCTTATCTGAAATACTCCTATTTCCTTCTTTAAGTGGCATATAGGCTTTAATCCAAAGGGTCCCAAGCCAACTAAGATCCCAGTGTGGGTTGAATTTCCCGAACTGCCCATCGACTTTTATCCGTGGATTGAAGATTTAAAAATATGGTTGGTAGACTCTTGGGGCAAAAGTCCAGAGATAGCATTATCAACACTAAATGGGACCCACAGGTCTTAATAGAAGTGGATGTGTCCAAAGAAATCAAGACCCAAATTGTGATTAAAGACTCCCAAGGGATAAAGCTTCATATTCAAAAGATTTTGTACCGGAATCTCCCTAATGCATGTTATAGTTGTTATAAACAAGGGCACCTAATTTGTGATTGTCCCCTTCTCCAAAATCTTACAGAGTCTAGTAGTCAGGATAAACCAGAAGTCCCCCTAGTGTCTAGTAACAGTCCTAATTTTCCGGGTACAAAAAAGGTGCAAAAATTTAAGAAGAAAAATTTAAAATCTGAAAATCTCTATGATATCCTGTTAGAGGACATTTCCAACCCATTTGATGATAAAGATAACAATGATGTCTTTTCTAGTGTTGTTGAACAGGATGAAAATGTCAATCCTAACAAAATTGTTACAGGTGATTCTAAAGCTGATCATGTAGCTGTCCACAATGTGTCCTCAAAAAATTGGAAAACTATTGGTAGAAACAATAAGGTGTTGCAAGAACCAATCATCCTTAAAAGTAACCTATGTTACTCTCATCAGGTAAAGGACGTCCCCCCTCCTATCTTGGAGAGTTTTGGTCAAGAACGTGATGATATGGACCAAGACGCCTTAGATTGCATGGATGGGAAAGGTGAGCATTGTGAATATGTTCTTATGTCCCAAGATTTGGAGATCTCTAATGACCACTCTAAAGTCACTAAACCTAAAAGGAAAGATATTGTCAGGCTATCCATATCTGCTCCTAAGCCGACTAAGAATAGTCAAAAATAACTTCTTTTGTGCTCATGTTTGACTTGAATATCCTTTCTATAAATGTTAAAGGGCTGACTGATGTAGTCAGGCCCAAAATGTTAAGTTGCTGGCTTAAGTTGTTGCCCAAGCTGCCTGATATTCTTTGTTTGCAGGAAGTTAAGATAGGGGGCGAATCTCTCTCCTGAGGCACCTCAACATTGTAGCCTCTAACTTCACTTGGTACCACACCAGCCACAATAGTGGTAAAGGTGGTGTTGTGATCAGGTTGTCTGATGCTATTATCAGTTCCTATCGGGCTGTTTCTTACAATACTTCCCATCAATGGTGTGCTGTCAAGCTTGGTGCAACATTGCTCTGTTGTTTCTATTTATGCTTCTAATCTCTGCAATGAAAGAAAAGCCTGTTGGGATGAGCTGTGTAATATTGATGGGCCTGTCATCCTTATTGGGGAGTTTAATATGGTTATTAATATTCAAGATAGATGGGAAAGAAAAGGACATTGTATTAGTGGTGCTGGAAAGTTGTCTTGGGTTAATTTGTGTAATTACCATGATGTCTCTGACATTTCTTGTAGCTCGGGGTTCTCCTGGTCTAATAAGTAAGCTGGCAATAACTATATTTCCGCTAGACTCGATAGGTGTTATGATACTGCTGATATCATTCATGGGTGCTAGGATATCAGTGGTAAAATTGACCATTCCCTTCTTGTCTCCGATCACAAACCTTTCTGTATGACCTTCAAGAAAGGCAATCCTGAGTATAGGTCCAGTTGGCCCCACATTGACTATAGTCGCCTCAGACTGCCTAGTATCTTGTCTCCCACCAAGGATATTATTTCCTCCCACTTTGGGAAGGATAGATCCCCTACTGTTGCTTGGGATCATGCAGTTAATGACATCCAAAAGCTCTTCACCCTTCATAGGAAGCAGGCCTTGGAGTTAAGGGCTCAAAGGAGGAACTTGATTATGAACCATTTGAACTCCCTAGATGTTAACTCTCAAGAGTATATTGAATGCTCTTTGAGGTTGTGTAAGGAGAGATATCTTGAAGCTAGAAAATCCCTTGCTTTATCTAGAGAATTTTGGAGTGAGAACATGGACAGGAATAATAAGCATATGTTTTCTCTCATCAAGAAAAGGAAAATTAGGGACTTTGTCCCTCTGATTAAGAAAAAGGAAGCAGGTTTCACTACTAATATTGAGGAGACCTTACAGGAGGCCAAATGCTTCTTTATGGATGTTTTCTCTGTGTCTCCCAAGTGGGGGGACGACATCCATAGGGCCAGAGCCACCATTGCCATGAAAAGGAAACAAATGATTCCTTAGAGCCTGGTTCCCATTTTGGACCTACCCCTCACTGCTGGTGAGATAAAAGAAACCATCAAAAAATTGAAACCCTGTAAGTCTCCGGGATTGGATGGCTTGCCTAATGAATTCTTCATCATCTTAAGGGATTTTCTCATTCCTTACATTCTCTTGATTTGGGAACAGGTTTCTAGTAAAGGATTTCTCCCTTGTACTATTAACACTGGGGTTATTAGGCTTATTCATAAGAGAGAGCCCAAAGATGACCTTAACAACTAGAGGCCTTCTTGAGCAGAAAGGTTTTATCAAGGGTAGATTCATCCTAGATGCTATCATCTCCCTTTGGGAAGGCATGGACTATGCTAGTGACTTTGGTCAAGACTTCTACTTTTCTAAAATTGATTTTGATAAAGCCTATGATAGGATTGAGTGGGACTTCATCTTGCGGTCTCTTCATGACTTGGGGTTGGGAAGAAGATTTATTAAATATGTGAGTTCTCTTTTTGGAAATGCTTTCTCTAGGGTTGCTGTTAATGGTCACATGTCTGAACCCTTCAAGTTGGTTAGGTCCATAAGACAAGGTTATCCTCTTGCTCCCCTTTTGTTTGCCATAGCCAGTGATGCTTTGGGCTGGCTTGTGAAGGATGCTATTTCTGTTGGTAATATTGAAGGTATTAAGATTCCTAACTCCCCCTCCCCTCTCTGTCTGTAGATGTTTGCTGATGACACTAATGTTGTTTTGAAAGCTGAAGCCAATTCCCTGTCCAAGTTCATGGAGTGTCTGGATACTTTTTGTTTGGCCAGTGGTTCTAGAGTTAACCACAACAAAACTGGTTTTAAATATGCTAACAATGTGATCCCTGACATTATTACTCAACTTGGCTGTAGATTGTTAAAAGAGGGTGAGGTCTTTAGACTTCTTGGGATTCCCATGGGGTTTAATGTTTCTCTTGCTCAGAAGTGGGAGTGGGTGTATGATAAATTTAAAAAGGGTATGGCTCTTTGGTATGATGCTAACAGCTTCCGCCCCATAGAACCTTTATTCTCAATCACTACTTGCTTCCTTAACTTGTTTATTTTCTTTCTTGCTGGACTCCTTCCAAGAAAGAGCTCGGACAGGTTATTTCGTTGGCTAAAAGGTTTTTATGGGGTGGCTCTGCTAATAGTAAAAAGATTGTTGAGGTTTCTTGGAATATTTGTTGTCTCTCTAAAGAGAAAGGGGGGTTGGGTATTATGTGCCCTTTAAAGATGGCTGACAATTTGGCTGCAAAGTGGATCTTCAGAAGCATTGGAAGCATTGAGATATGGTCTACCTTAATTCATAGGAATGTGTCTAAATTCTTTGTTTCTAATAAGAGATCTTGGCATAACTTAAATCTGTGGGATAGAATTTCTTGCCCCCACCCCATCACCCCTGTAGGGAGCCCTCTAGTATGCAGGTTTTGGAATGCTTGGTTCAAAGCTAAAGATTTATTCATCCCTCCTCACAATTTGAGTTCTCTGGCTGAATTTTACCTGCAGGAGTCTCCCTGGCTGGGATGGTTGGCTCACTGGAACAATGGAAACATCTCTATTAAACAACATAAGTGTCATAGGCTTTCCTTCAAGTCTTGGAGGGACTTTATGATGAATGTGAGTGTTATGGAAGACCATGTCCTGATCAATGGGACTAACACTTCTGTTGCTTGTCTGCAGGTGTTGCTATCTCACAAGAAAGTGCTGGAAGCCCAACTGAACCTTTGCAACTGGAAGGAGCTCAAGCTCTTTGATGTGGCTTGCCTCATTTACAAGAACTTCAAAAAGAGTAAAGGATCGATTGACGGCATCACTCCTAAACTAAAGAGGAAGTGGAGCTTGTATTGGACTCCGTCTCAATGGACTTATAGATTCAAATCTCTGTGGGCTTACCCTGACAATAGCAAGCATTCTTTTGTCCAATGGTTGATCATCCATCAAGGGCTGTGGGTGGGCCCCATAGTCAGGAAAATATTTATTGATGGAGGTAAATGTGCATTCTGTGGCAGGGTGGAGGATGTTTATAACCTCTTTTTTGAATGTGTTCATGCTAAGCCTTTTTGGGAACTTGTGGAAACCTTTCTTCAAAAAACTTATGCTCCCAAGCTTCAGAAACTGGATGCCTTGCTTGGATGCTGCAAAAATATGGATCTCTTACTGTGGAACACCTAGAGAGGCCACATCCTGTGGGCCATCTGGTTGAGCAGGAATAACCGGGTTTTTGGTCAAGTGAGGAAGAATTTCCTTATCTCCCTCCCTAATTCTCTTAGAAAGGTGTCTATCGCAAGCCCTCTTTGTCCCCCCATGAATTACACTGTATCTTGATTGAACACAAGTACACTAGATGGAAGGCCCTGTTGGCCCTGTTGTATTCTCACCTCAGATTTGCCATGTTGGCATCCTTGTAATTCTCTGGGATTGAGGTGCTCCTGCCCCCTGCACTGATGTAAGTTACTCTGTTAATTTATATTTTCCTGCTTTTTCAAAAAAAGATTCATGAACTATTGGGGAACAAAAGATTTACATAGTTACACTTTTCTTCATTAATTGGCGTTGCTTGTAGAAATTGGCTTCGACTTGAGGAGAGAGAGAGAGAGAGAGGCACTTGCGAGCTTCTCGATGCGTCCTCAACAACCAACACGGGAACGAATAACTTTTCTATCTCAACGAATGAAGTATCCATTCATTCGAGAAAGGAGGTTTTATTTCTCTCGTCACTCACTCTCGCTCTTTCGTCAATATATCGCTCTCTCTCTCTCTCTTGGAGTAACTATGTTATTTTTTATTTGAACATGCATGGAGGATTGGGGAACAAAAGATGTCCATACTTACATTTATTTTTCAAGTTGGTCACACTTTTCTTCATTAATGTGTGTTTCTTGTAGAAACTGGCTACGACTTGAGGAACATGTCCCGTTTCTCCTTTACACTTACTCATTTTATGACTTGAGGAACATGTCCCGTTTCTCATTTTACACTTACTCATTTTATGTCCCGTTTCGTTGAGCTTCTCGGTGCGTCCTCAACAACCAACACGACAACGAATAACTTTTCTATCTCAACGAATGAAGTATGCATTCATTTAAGTTCTCTCTCTCTATCATTATGCATATGTCATAGATTCGTTATAAATTGTGTCACTCTTGTTTTGGTCAACTAGAGACTTGAGACTAATGTTCACAAGACCCCCCAAATCCCACAAAGCAGGGGAAGCTTTTACAGAGCTTAGATGACATTACAAAGAAGGTTAATCACCCTCATGTGGGCTCCCTTCTCTTGTACTTTTCTTTATTTGATTCAAGTCCGGGAAAGTAAGCGAATGTCGAACTTCCTTTATCAAAAAACAAAAAACTAGAGACTTGAGACAACGTTAGGTTCAAATAAGTGTTCTCTATAAGAGAGACGTTATGGTAGTCATCATTTAATCTTGAAGCTCTTTGATGGCGTAGAAAATGAGAATGTTTCTTTTATGATGTCAACCTTATCCACACTTCGTGGAAATCGTTTTCTTTGAGATCTTACCCATCTTCACATTCAAGGAATCCTTCCTATGAGCATGTGACAACATAAAATAGAATGTATACTACATAATGGACATTGTTTGCTAAGCAGTCACATTCACCAACATCTATGATAGACATCTTGGAATCTTTTTTTTTGTTTGAACGAAACAGGAAAGAGGAAAAAGTTAATGGAAGGAATGATATAAGGTGTGTAGGGGGCAAGTAAAGGGATACATTGACCCAACATGTGGCATGTACAAAGTTCTATTAGAATTAGTAACTCGAGGTAGAGAAACCTCAAAATAGCTACAATCAATGTGATTGCAATTCTTGAGTTAAAGGTTAAGACCATGTTAAATGTATCAACAAAATACAAGGATAATAAAAAGTCTCTCCATCTATTATGGTGATTCCTGACCATGACGTCAATGACTCTATCAATGGGTTGTAGCACATCTTTAATAATCTGAAGAATGTGGTGACCATTCTCTAGTAATGTCACTCTCACACAGTCAACATAGTTCTTTTTGCCACCCCTAAACATCCTTTGATTCTTGCTTTAACCATATATGCCAAAGAATAAGACTCCTCCATAGTTTCCACAAAACTAGGTCCATTTTCTTACAGCATCATAGAAGAATTTCTTTGACATCCACTTGAGGTATGCCCTTTAGATTCAAATAAGGAGTTATGAGCTGCCAAAATTGATTAGCATGCTAGAAATAGATGAAAAGGTGGGGTAAATCTTTGACCTTACCACATAATGCACAATTTTCTTCATTAATATTGATCCTCTTACTCTTGTTGCCTGTTCAAAGTCCATTATGCAGGATCAGCCATCGGAAAAACAAGTTTTGGATACATTTTGGGAAGGCCCACAAGCACTTGAATCAACATCTTAGATTCCAATAGTGAGCTTTTTGTAGCAAGGAATCAATTATTCCAACATTTCTTTATATTGAATCAATACGTGATGAGAATCATTAGGTAAAGTAGACACAAATCTAGAGTATGCATTAGAAATTACCTCATTCCCTTGAAGGAAGCATGCCTAGGTATTCAAACTAGCTTCAAAATATTTATGTTCTTTTATAGCTTGCTGACATTTATTCCAATAAGATAAACAACCATACCATGGAGACTCTTGCATAAAAAAGTTAATATTGCCAATACAATATCTCTTAGGCATATAACGACTTTTTACCTTCATCCATGTCTGCCAATCTCTACAAACTAAGGTACTCCCAATAGGTGAAAAAAACAAAAGGGAAAGCACAATATCCAACAAATGATGATTAGTTCATGCCTTATAATTTTCTAGAGAGAGAAAATAAACTTTCCTTCTTAAGAGAATAGCCCAAATGTCATCACAGAAAAGGCTTCTAACAATCCATTTTGTTGCTAAATGTTCAACTAGTTTAATGAGACACACAATATCAATATCTCCTTTGTGTTTGAGCAAACACCAAGTTTTCTAGGACACTTTTGTCATCATAGCAATCTGGTCATTACCTACCCACAAAAATATCATTGCAAGAGCAATAGCTTTATATAATTGTTTCTTAGAAGGCATCCAATAGGAAAAAAAGTAAATGAGGTAGGGAAGCACATATTTATTGAGCACAAAGGATCTATGGAATAGGGAAGAGTTACTATTATAAAATTTAAAACTTTTATCTCTAAATTTAAGCATGATCCAATCCCATCTTTGCTGAAAAGAGACCTTGAAGCCCATGGGGATACCTAAAAGTATGAATATAACACCTTCCTCAATAATTTCACAACCAATCTTAGTAATTCAATTAGGAGTCAGGTTGTTAGAAGCATTGAAACCATATTGTGTTTGTGATTTATGTGAGGTCCATTAGCTAAGTAAAACAAGTTCATGAAATCCAAAAAGGAGGTAGTAGAAGAAGAATCATCATTGATGCACATGTTAGTATCATCAACAAACATATGAAGGCCAAGTTTGACAGAAGGATTAGGAATGTTTTCATGTTACATAAAAAAAGTAGTGTCATGGAGCGCCAAGAAACTAACTATTAATCTCTCATATCATAAAGGCTGACCAATAAGCATCCACATCCAAGTTCATTAATACTTTAATAAAGAAAAATTGATGGAAAAAGGGCGAGATGCAAGGTAAATGAACACGCATTAATGTGCCACTTGTAGACACGATGACAAAGCTCTTTGAAGTTACAAAGCTTGGAGGATTAAAGGAACTAGTCAAGTAAGATAAAGAAAAGAACTTGAGCTTGAATGAGAGTGTTTGATGATTAAAAATTGTTTGAAGCTCAAGAGTATGGGAGGAAGCCACAACTAAGAACTTCCAATTCACTAAAAAACCAAATGATGTTCATTTACATGAGTCAAATAAATCTTGGGTGCTATGGAAAGAAATTGGTGAGGGAAGAGTTCTTTGCATGTGTGATGTGATTGGACCTCAATCTTACACATGTATATGAATTTGATTGGTCTAGGGACATGAGCTCTTAGACTTTTAATGAGTCATATTCTATCTTGGAGCCATGGATATGTTGTATAAGCTCACTCCTTGCTTAAGCACACCCCTATTAGCTTTTTTCTACATATTGTACATAGATTTCGGTGTTACCCTCTCTCCTCTCTCTGTATGATCCTCAACAAGAAATTTTCATCAAACTGTTTATTATTCCTTCATTACAAATCCATTAGTATTTATTTACCTCTCACTGGAAGGCAAGCTTATTGTACGTAGGACTTAAATCTAAGGTCCATTGCTTGGAAAATATGAATGTAACAACCAAAACGCTTTCTATGTATTGAATGGATACTCTATCAAAGCACAAAGTAGCCTATTTTGATGAAGCTACTTGAGAGATCATCAACTTTCCAAATTAAATGATCTTACACTCATTTCAAAACAGTATAGGCCTTCGCTTGTTATACAATGTTTCAGGCTTTCATGTTCTTAGAGAAACATAGGAAATATAGATTCTATGTTTGCAAAAATCAAGATCCTAGAAGGGTGCACTTGCTTTGGTTGTGTACATAGGAGTGTTGGGCCTTGGGTTTTTTCTCAGTTTGACTGTTCAAAATACTATACTATATTTTATCTTAGAAAATCAAAGAGTCATATTTCATTTTAAAGGTTTTTGATATTTTGTAGGCTCTCTTTTTGTCTTATTACCTCTTCTTCATCTTATCCCCTCTTGTTTCCTTCTTAATCCCTATGATAGATTGAGTATGTGCAGGTACCTTCATGCTATTCTCATGTTTGTGGTCCTCTTCTAAGTGAGGTTCCTTCATTCTCTACCTTAGATACCACTATAAAAGCATGAATTGGGGAGATCCATGTAATCAAGCATTGCTGTATAACGAGATAACCCATGAAACCTTTAAAGAAACACCGTTTGGTTATGAAAATGTTCATAATGGTAATTCCAAGGGCTTAGAACATGGGATTTCAAGCATTCACGTTACTTATGGTTTTCTTGGACTATCATTAAAGTCTATACGGATCTTTTACCATAATATATATATTTATATATATATATATATATATATATATATATATATATATATATATATATATATATATATATATATATATATATATATATATATGTCATTCTCGCTTTACATATATGATATATTCTGGAGGTGCACAAGTAAAATATTCCTCTTGATATAAAAATGTTTGGCATGCTGGTGAAGGCCACAAACAATAAACATAGAAATGATAGTCTCAACAAATGAGCAATAGGCTCGTATTAATAATGTTGTTTTGCATTAGAAAATCTAGGGAACGTAAGAAATTGACAGGACCGCCTTTTTTTTTTTAAAGGAAGCTTGATCATTGAGATCTTCTCTTCAGCTTGAACTACTTGGAGAGTACATCGAAAGGTGGGCATAGCATGCATGCAGACCTTTGGAATCTCAAAAAGCAAAGATTAGATGTATAATAAGTATTAGGATACAAAGCTCGAAGGCCCACTAAGATAGAGATGGCCCTAAGGCATTAACGTCTCATCGCTTGGGTTGAGGAGTGTCTGATTTTGGCCCATAGAGGATGAACCCCCACCCCTAATAGGGGAAGTGTCAACCCTACATAGTTTATTCTAGAGTTTGTGTGATATCAAGTTTATTCTACTTGTGCTCAATATTTTTGTTAAATGAATGTACCTTTAATTTCCCCTCTAGAGCACCATTTTAGTTAGGGGGCACATTAGTTCAAGAAGAAAAAACAAGTTTTAAATGATATTTTTCAGAGAATAGATCAGGGAAATCTAGTTTTTTTTTTTTTTTTTTTTTTTGCAAAAGGAAATTTGGCAATAGTTGATTCTCCCAAACTTTAATTAATAGAAAGAAAAATTGTACAAGTGAACATGCATAACACTTGTACAATTATTCTACCAACTACATAATTTGAAATGTCATATATATTGATGAAGAGAAATGTGGTTTTTACACTTCCGTAGTTTTAAAAATTATGATGATAAGTTCAAACCCCTTAATGTTCAAGATCCACCAAATGGGACAGTTGGACCGTTTGCCTTTGGGGTGCATGGTGAGGGTTCGATCCTCCTTGTTGTGGTGGATGCTCCTCATCCTTCATAAGCCTAGGATGTATGACTTTAGACTTATTAACTTTGATTGGTTTTAAGACCACCCTCCCCAGCTCTACCCTAAGAGGCTTTCAAGCTTTGTATATCAACAGAATGCTAAGACCATGTTAAATCTATCAACACATAATAGCAACTCTCTCCATCTGTAATGGTGATTCCTTACCATGACCTGAGTGACACATAAACACACACACATTATCTATGTTTGCTTCTTACATGACACGTTGTTATCAAACAATGGAATTTCTCTAACATGTAGATGCTTGAAGAGCTTTTTCAAGCACATAGCCTCACATGTGTATAGGGGTATCTATATCTATGTTCACTCTCTTTGTAACATAATGCCTTAGTTTGTTGTGTGTTTTGAGCTCCAAGAGACTCTTTTTGCACGTGCTCTGAAGATATGACTCGATATGCTCCTCTTACCATCTTTGGTATTGTGTATTAGAAATCTCGTAGCTACATTCAGGTGATCATAAGTAGGTGCACGTGAAAATTGAGATATGACCCCTACAATATACCAGAGATATGACTCTTACTGTGGGCACATGGATGTTTAATCTTGTCACCCTTCGGGACTCTTAGTGTGGGCACATGGATGTTTAATCTTGTCACCCTTCGCGTCATCGAATAGATTGAGAGCACATGTATGGTACATACAATGACCTTTGACTAACAGTTTTAGGGGCACATGCACTTAGCATTTCAGAAGAAAATGCAATGCATGAGTAGTTACAACTTAATTCAATTGTTGGGTGATCAAACGAAAAAAATAAATGGGTGATTGTCTGTTCAGGTCATCCTTTCTTTCACCATACAACTCAGCAAGATCACTTTCCATTTTGGCCAAAAAGCAAGAAAGAGGTCGAGCTTCCAGTCACCGATCTCGCATGTGACCCCCTACCTATGATGAGAACATTGAACCTATCTCCTTCTAAAAGCTTGGAGCTTTTTTTTTTCAAGCTACACATAGCAAGTTGAATCGCTTGAATTGGACTTGTAAAACTGAAGTTACAGCCCAAAAACTGACCTGCTATCCAAGTGATTGTAGATTCATCTTTTACATCAATCTGAGTTTTTAAAATTTTCAGCAATTTAGAACTCCAAACCAGGTTTTGCACCCTTCTAAAGTTACAACTCTTTATCTTAGCTACAAAGAGAACTTTAAAACGTACCAATCTAAGCCTCATAGCTCAAGTTATGACCAAACTATTGAGCAGCTATCATGAAGTTTCCACCTACACTTTCACTTCTTGTGACCTAAGCTTCCATTCAAGCTTCTTGCACACTAACTTTCAGCAAGCTCTGATACAAATGAAGGGCTTTGATGTGCTGAACAAGAGGAGCAAGGAGGAGATGGAGGGAGAGAGAGGAGAGAATAGACGCGCACACATGTGCAAAAGCCTCGAATCCCACATAATGATATCTGTTGAGACAATGCTCTATATATGATGTATATATGAATATATTGGTAAGGTCACATGACCATTACATCCCAAACAAAAATACCACTCAATCCTATCATTGGCTTTATCAAATTCACCTTTGAAGAAAAATTAGACTTGCTTAAGTTCACTAGCATGCTTTAAACCCTCTCACATAGATACCATAGCATCTAGGAAGAATATACCTTTTATAAACCCTTTTTGCTAAGGAGGGATGATTTGATTCATGATGGGGCTAATTCTTCTTGCAAAAGAAGAAGAAACGATCAGTGGTCAAACAAGTGATGGGCCTCTAATTGTTGATGTCTTCTTAGTTATCTTTTTTATGAATCAATATAATCAACCTAGTATTCATATGGATAGAGAGAGAACCTTTCTTAGTAGCCTCTTCCCAAATCAAGAGAATGAATGGAGTCAAAAAACTTTAAGCTCTAAGGAGAATTCATTAGGAATCTCATAAATACAAGAAGATTTACATGGATTTAAATTAGTAATGGTTTCTTTAATCTCACCAATAGTGAGGGGAAGTTCCAAGATGGTAGCCAGGCTCTAAGGGATCATTTTTTTCCTCTTTAAAGAAATATAATCTCTCGACCTCTAGATATCCTCCCCCCACTTGGGAGAACTAGATAGAACATCAATAAAGAAGCTTTTGGGCTCCTCTAATTTCTCTCCAATGTTGATAGTAGTCCTAATATTCCTCTTATTGAATAAGGGGATGTAATCCTTCACCTTCTTCTTTTTAAGGAAGGAAAACATGAACTTGTTGGGTCTATCCATCTTCTCACTCCAAAATTCTCTTGAACAAGCAAGAGCCATACTAGCCTCAAGGTACATGTCATATCCTAGTTTTTGTTGGAGATCTAGAAATGTTTGGCTAGGCCTAGAATCATCACAACTAGACAACTGAGCCAAGTTCTTCTCTTCTCTTTGAGCTCTTCTTTTTCTAGTAAATCCTCTATAATAAGTGAAGTTTTCTTGAATCTCAATAACAAACATTTTCGGAGTTTTGGAAGAGAGTGACATAGGTGAAATTGGGCAAAGATGAATCTTTGATTTTACTAAAAAAAAAGGAATCTTAAGTAAATTGGTATACAACTCAGGCCACCTACCTTGAACATGGGTGAACCTATTTTCAGACAACAAATGATAGGTTCACGGTCATAGATTGGGAAAGTGTGGTCCAAAACACATTTAACATCCCGAAAGTCTTGAAGTAAAGAGAAAATTGCACAACAACAATCAAGTATATGTTGATATATTTAGGTAGTGATGTGTGTGAACACACAAGGATTTCCGAGGAATTTCTTTCACTCTTTAGGAGGTTTTCCCCCCGGCTTGTATATACGCGTATTGCCCTAACGAGTTACTTATCTTTGTACATTCTAGTGTTAATACATTCAGTATTGTGTGTTGTGCTCCAAGCTTCTTCTTCTTCCTTGTGTTGTTCACGTGCTTCCACAAATGTCTAATTGCAACAATTGGTATCAGAGAAGGTCACCGCTTCATCTAGGGTGTTGTCAATACTCCTCCAGTCATAGTCTCAGAATCGCACAAAATTTTATGTGCATACTCCGAACACACTATCGTAGTGCTTGTGCAGGCTATGAGTTACTTATCTTTGTACATTCTAGTGGTAATACATTCAGTATTGTGTGTTGTGCTCCAAGCTTCTTCTTCTTCCTTGTGTTGTTCACGTGCTTCCGCAGACGTCTAACTCCAACAAGGAAGAAGCTTGGAGCACATCACACAATCATGATCAAGCGCAATCCATGGTCTATGTGAGAGTGCTCAAAATTATGATGGTAAGTTCAAACACCCTATTGTTCAAGGTTCACCAAATAAGATATCTGAACTGTGTGCCTTTGGGGGTGTGTGGTGAGGGTTCGATCTCCCTTGTTGTAGTGGATGCTCCTCATCCTTCATAAGACTCGGATGTATAACTTTAAACTCATTGACTTTGATTGGCCTTAGAGCACACTGTTTTTTCTGTAATCTATCTTTAGACTAATCTAAACTCATGTACGCGCTTGACCTTAGGGCCACGCTCCCTAGCTCTACCCTTGAAGCTTTCTATCTTGCTAGTCCAAGCGATTTAACTTTCTTGTCAGATACAAGCGGTCCCATGGATGTTATGCCCATTGTCACTTGTAATTCTCAAATAATTAAAGCAAAATTCGGGAAGATTGGATCACATATCGAACTTTCCTATGTTCAAGGGTCACGGAGGTCACATAGAAACTACATAAGAAGGGACGTGAAGATGATGCTACCCCTTTGAAGTATGACTATGATTCCTGTAAGCCCAACAAAATTTACCAATATTGAGTGCACTTTGCGCAATTAAAATGCAGTAGCTATGTTATTTTATTTCAACATGCATGGGGAAAGCAATAATCATGGAGGATTTGGAGAACAAAAGATTTTCATACTTACATTTATTTTGCAAGTTGGCCACACTTTTTCTTCATTACTTGGCGTTGCTTGTAGGAATTGGCCACAATTTGAGGAACATGTTCCGTTTCTCGTTTACACTTACTGATTTTATGACTCCATGAGAGAGAGATGCACTTGCGAGCTTCTTGGTGCATCCTCAACAACAACCACGGGAACGAATAACTTGTCTATCTGAAGGAATGAAGTATCTATTCATTGTAGAAAGTAGGTTTTATTTCTTTCTTCTCTCTCTCTATCATTATGATGTTATAGATTCGTAATAAATTGGGTCACTCTTGTATCGACCAACTAGATAAATTGGGTCACTCTTATTGGAGTCTTGCGACAACGTTAGGTTCAAATAAGTGTTCTCTACAAAGAGAAACATTATGATAGTCATCATTTCATCTCGAAGCTCTATGATGTCAACCTTATCTACACTTCGTGGAAATCGTTTTCATTGATATCTTACCCGTCTTCACATTCAAGGTCATCATGGACATTGTTTGCTAAGCAATCGCATTCACCAACATCTTGGAATAAACATCTTGGAATGTTTTTTCTCTTTTTGAAGGCAACACGAAAGAGAAAAAAATTAATAGAAGGAATGACACGTGTGGAGGGGGCAAGATTCCACACTAAAATAGACCAAAGAACTACATTGAGACAACATGTGGCTTGTACAAAGTTCTATTAGAATCAGTAACCTGAGGCAGACAAACGTCAAAATAGCTACAATCAATGTGATTACAATTCATGAGTTCAATGCTAAGACCACATTAAATCTATCAACACAATACAAGGATAATAACAACTCTCTCCATCTATTATGTGATTCTTGACCATGACGTCAGTGACTGTATCAATGGGTTATAGCACATGTTTAATAGTATGAAGAATGTGGTGACCATTAGCTAGTAATGCCAATCTAAGAGAGTAAACATAGTTCTTCTTGCCACCCCTGAAAATTCTTTGATTCCTGCTTAACCATATATTTCAAAGAATCAGACTCCTCCATATTTGCGATAGAACTAGGATCATTTTCTTGCAGCATCATAGAAGAATTTTTTGACATCCACTTGAGCTATGCCCTTTAGATCTAGATAAGGAGATATGAGCTACCAACATTGCTTAGCATGCTAGAAATAGATGAAAAGGTGGGGTAAATCTTCGACTTTACCACATAATGCACAATTTCCTTCATTAACATTTATCCTCTTACTCCTATTGCCTGTCCAAAGACCGAAAAGTCCACAAGCACTTGAATCAACATCTAAGATTCCCAAAGTGAGTTTTCTATAGGAGGGAATCAACTATTCCAAAATGTATTTGTATTGGATTAATACTTGATGACAATCATTAAGTAAATTGGACACAAATCTAGACTAAGCATAAGAAATTACCTCATTCCCTTGAAGAAAGCATGCCTAGGTCTTCAAACTAGCTTTAAAACAATTATGTCCTTTATGGCTTGTTAACATTTATTCCACCTGAGCTAAACAACCATCCCATGGAGGCTCTTAGATAACAAAGTTAATATTGCCAATAAAATCTCTCTTAGACTTATAACCACTTTTTACCTTCATCCATGTGTACCAATATGTAGAGATTAAGGTACTACCAAGAAATGAAAAAATCAAAATAGAAACCACAATATCCCACATAGGATTTAGTAATTGGAGCTTGAGAAAGAGAAAACGATGTCCAATTTGATGATGAAGATCAGAACCAGGAATTATCAACTTGTACATCACTTAAAGATAGAAACAATAGAATCAGATACCTTAAGGAATTGTATGATAAACTCATTAAATTTTTTTTTAATAAAGGAAGTTCGGCCTTAGCCTACTCTCTCGGACTTGTATTGAATAAATGGAAAAGAAAAGTACAAGTGAAAGGGGCTAGTGCCCACGGGACCCCCCAAGTCCCACTTAGCAGGGGAAGATCTTTACAAAGAAGGTAAATCACCCTCTCATCACCCTCGTGAAGGGCCCACTTGGGTTTAATATTGTTGCTGATAAGAAGGATCAATTTATGATGCCTGAAAGGGGGGGGGATTTCTTACAGTTGGAGATTCTTTTATCGAGGAGGAACAATGATTTCTCAATTGACCCCTCTTTGGGGGAGTCTCCAAAGTTATAAGCATACCTTTCCTGCCAGATCTTCCATAGGACCTCCCCTCTGATGGCATTCAAGAGAGTCGCCGAGGAGCTGATCACTTCTCCCAAGAGAGCTTATTTCCAGTTGATATGCTTCTCAAGTCTAATTTTCTTTCTGACAATTTGCAAGAGTCTATTGGAGTTTGGACAAGTAAAGAAGATGTGGAGTATATCTTTAATGGATCGACAATAGTGCTTGTACCAATGAGACGGCCCACAAATTTGGCTAGCCTTTAGGTTAGTCCAGATTCCTCGATGGAGAATTTGCCAAAGGAGGACATAATTTTTGTTTTCGATGAGAGTGTGCCAAAGAGCCATGAACTTCATATCCCACCTCAGCCGCGTCCACAATGGGCACTTCTTGGTGAGGCTGATCTGATAATCAATGTTTCCTTTGATATTCAAAATTTTCATTAGGAAATTACCATTATGCCATCTAAGACCAAGCAAGCACGACGAGTCATGACCCATGAGAAGACGGACTTTAGAGCGGTCCCAGGTGAGGCATCTGGTTTGTAGAATATTCCTTTCTTCATATGTAATTGTGACGCTAGGGTCAATATCCTCGAAGTTGATCCACTAGTTAGTGTCTTCTTTCTAGAGATGTTTCCATTTTCTTAAGCCCTTGTTTTGGAGCCTCTTGGCACTTCGAATGTTCCAAGAATCCATGATCCTGATGCCATGGATCGGAAACCAAATAGATTCATTTGTTTGATACCAACCACCCACTTCAAATCTTCACTGATTCTTATGAAGCTTTTGACTTTATTCCAACTCTTCCATAGGGAGCCCAACAGCTTTGAGCCTTCGGAATAACTAGGATCGGGGAAAACAGATAGGTCAGGATGTTAAGGTTCATCCGATTCGAGAATCCCACAAGAGCCATCGCATTCTTGTTTTTGAAGATTGGCCTTGCCCACGAGGACTCCCCATTGCACCATGCCTTAATCATCCATTTTACTGCAAGTTTGTTAGCCATGCCCCCATTATCCCTTTGGTGTTTCGGTATATAAGATAAAAAAGCCTTTAAGGACACTATCCAATTTAGACATCGTAGATGTGCATTTTCCTTACCTATGAGAATACATCAAAGAATACAAGATTACTATACTCGATATTCATTTTTGGAGTACTCAAATAATCCTTTTGTACTAACAAAGAATTTTTCCCACAAAGTGAATTTGAGCTGGAGAAAAGTTTTTTTGGCAGAACACAAGCAATGCAGACATGTGTGCATAGAGGCACCCATCAGCTTAACGCTAAATCGTGCATATTGTCCATGTGCTAGATGGAGAAATTTACCTGATTTCTAGAAAAGAAGAAGAAGTAGACATATTCCCAAGACTTGGCTAAATGTTTCCAAGTTAGAAGGTCCACCAAGGGGAGGATGGCCTACAAATTCATACATGCTCAATATATTTGATACATTCATAAGTGAAATGCAAATTGTGCAAGATTCTACCATAGTAATACACGTTAGAATTCTCAAGATAATAAAAGAATGTCTAGAAAGCTTAACATAGGTCAACATTAGGACCATGAAATTTCTGGGCCTTCATTTAGGAACAGATACATTACTTTTTGATATAAGTGAAGCTCAAGACAAGCAATGCATGATGTCATATTTTTCTTGAGTCATATTTATGCAAAGCATATATCTTCAAACTTTTGAGGACACTTTTACTACCAAATTTTTTGAATAGGAATCAGAGACTTTTGGCAGACTCTCTCTAGGTCTTTAGTAGAGAATAATAGCATATGAAAGTATCATTTTGGAATATCAAAGCAGGAACACAATGGATGCTCGAGATTAGTGAATTAGAGAAAATCTATGATAGAGCTTATCAATGACATCGACTCTAAAGAAAGACAAAACTACATAAAGTTTCAATAGGTGTATAGTAGAAAGTAGAAATAGTAAAAGGGACAATCAAAACTTGTACATAACTTTTGATGAGGACATCAAATGGTTTAGGAGGTGGACGATGTTGAAGGACAACATTTCACAACATTTGTGTATTGATATCGTTTCTTTGTAAATACCCAAAAAGTAGAGTTAGAAGGCTCTAAATCTTGTAAAATGCAAGAAGAATCTTCCTTGAGTTGTCACAAAGCTATGTAAAAAGTTAGAAAGTCATCAAATAACTAGAGAAAGTGGTTTAGGAGTCTAGAAGATGCTATATTCGTGGAGTTATGAGGATTTGAACTTTCTAGCCAACAAGACTAAAAAAGTCATGTTTTTATTAATCATATCTTTTTTCAAATGTTTGTGGATCTCATGTCAAGTTTGTTTATATCTTTGATGAATGATTGATTTGTGGTCTATTTCATTAGTCTTTAAACAACAATCATGTTAATGCATCCTTGGACTGATAATTTAAAGAAGTTTCCTTTTCTTTAGAGGTTCAATCAAGTCACTATTGCTACAATGGGACAGATGTTCTATTAATGGAGTGGTGAAACATTGTTGAAGATGAGTTTTACATTGTCATTGTCAGTCATTTCATCATCCATGTTAATATGGTGAGGATGCTTGTTGATATTATTCTTACGCTTCTGATTGAATTAGTCATAGGGCTATCAAGCTTACTTATGTTAAACAAAGAGCTGAATAGGCTAGTGTTACCATTTTTTTGCCCCTTGATGGTGTCCCCATATGAGCAAGATCGGGAATTAGAACCTCCAGTAGTACACAACTTTGCATCGGAGCACTGATCAATGTCCAAACCATAGACCGACCTTTGTTCTCCATTGATAGTCGTGATGCCATTTCACAATACATCTTGGAGAGACATTGTCTCCCCTTTCAAGGAAGACTAGAGAACATGTTCTTGGGGCTGCGCAGCTATGGCAGCTCCATTGAACCCCTTCGGGACACACACAGACGAGAGAGATAGAGAGAGCGCTATTCAGATAAGCCACGCGGTCCGCCGTAGACTGCGCGTGTTTCATTACCTTAAAAATATGAGTTACAGTATTTAATGCCACGTCCTTCTTGGGGTTGTGCAGCTATGGCGGCTCCATTGAACCCCTTCGGGACACACACAGAGGAGAGAGATAAAGAGAGCGCTATTCAGATAAGCCACGCGGTCCGCCTAGACTACGCGTGTTTCATTACCTTAAAAATATGAGTTACAGTATTTAATGCCACGTCATCAAATCTCCCCCTAAAGCTCAAAGTGAGCTTGAATACAAAATGAAAGAAATACATATGTCCATACAAGATGAAATAACATGAAATGAAATCTAGATATAACTAAAGCTTTCTAACTCCTAAAGCTTCTCTGAAGTAGATGAACTTTTCTTTTGGAAGAGCTTTGGTGAAGCTATCCGCCACTTGTTCTCCAGTGCTGATGTGGATCAGCTCCACTTCTCCTTCGATGACCTTCTCACGAACAAAGTGATAATGAACTTCGATGTGCTTCGATCTCGCATGATAAACTGGATTCTTTGATAACATAATGCTACTCACATTGTCACAATAGATGACCACCTTTTTGTCGATGTAGACTCCCATGTCTTCGAGTAGGTAGTTAATCCATGTTGCTTCACAAACGGCTTGGGTAATGCCTCTATATTCAGCTTCGGTACTTGACAAGGCGACAGTTGGTTGTTTCTTGCTACTCCATGAAATGGTTGCACTTCCAAGTGAGAATGAAAAACCACTAGTTGACCTTCGATCCATGACATTCCCTGCCCAATCTGCATTTGTGTATGCATATATACATGGCTGAACTTTTCTCTCATAAAACAAGCCAAAATTACATGTTCCTTTCACATATCGCAATATGTGTCGCACTGCATCCAAGTGCACTCTACATAGTTTATGCATAAACTGACTCACCAAACCAACTGCAAAACTCAAATCTGGTCTTGTCTTTGTTACATAAATCAAACTTCCAACCATTTTCCTATACACATTGGCATCATGCAAGTACTTCCCATCATCCATAAGCTTAGCATTAGCATCAAGTGGCGTATCAACAGGTTTGCAAGCACTCATACCAAATTTGTCAAGCATTTCCAGCATATAATTGCGTTGTATCATCCAAATTCCTTCTTTCATTGAAATTACTTCAATCCCTAAAAAGTATTTTAGCTCTCCCAAATCCGACATCAAAAATTCAGATTTTAGTTGCCTTTTCAAACCATCAATCCTCTTTTCATCATTGCCAGTAATGATCAAATCATCAACATAAATCACTAATAGAATCGTTTTGCTTCCTTGATTCCATACAAATAGTGAATAATCAGCCTTCGATTGCGTAAATTTCAGATCCAACAACTTCTTAGTGAATCGTTCACACCATGCTCTTGGAGCTTGTTTCAAACCATGAAGCGCTTTCTTTAACTTGCATACATAGTCCGGATACTTTGGATGCACATAACCTTCAGGTTGCTGCATATAGACTTCCTCATGCAATTTACCATTTAAAAATGCATTCTTAACATCCATTTGATACAATTTCCAATTGTTCATAGCAGCCCATGCAATTACGCTTCTCACCGTTGTCATTTTCACCACTGGACTGAACGTTTCATCATAATCCAATCCATATACTTGTGCATATCCTTTTGCACTAAACGCGCTTTAAATCTCTCCACTGAACCATCACTTTCGCACTTCACTTTATATACCCATTTACATCCAATAGCTTTCTTATTCGGTGGCAACTTCACTAATTCCTATGTAACATTCTTCTTCAATGCATTCATCTCATCATCCATTGCTTTGCACCAATCTTCACTTTTTGATGCATCATGAAAATTCTTTGATTCCTCATGCTTAATTCTCTCCGTCATGTATGCATAATGAAGCTTCATAGACTTATTGTATAGATTTAGTCTATCCATAGGATGTTTTACTCTTGTAGATCGTCTCAAAGGTGTTTCTTCATGTGTCTCTTTTCTTGGGTGTGGGGGAACATATTTCTCTTTTATATTTTTCAACGTGCCAGGCATAACTATTTCGTCGTCAATATGTGAATCAGATATGTACTCTCTCATCTTCTCTTTTCCTTTCTCCTTTCTCCTTGCACAGTCTTTTGCATTTTCACTCCATGACGTTTCAGGTGTAGGAAACTCATATGAACCATAGTCTTGACTCTCTTCATGGTCAAAATTCTTACGAATTGTTCTTGGCTCATCATGAACATTATGCATAGAATTATCCATATCATTCTCTATCACAACCATGTCTACTCATTGAATATAACATCTCTACTCACTATACATTTTTTGTAATAGGATTATAACATCGATATCCTTTCTTCTCTTCCGAGTATCCAACAAATATGCACTTTTCAGATTTTGCCTCAAACTTATGTCTCAACTGACTAGGCACATGCGCATAACAAATACTTCCGAAAACTCGTAAATAGCTAACATTAGGCTTATGCTTCCATAGCCTCTCATAAGGTGTGAGATCATGAACCATGCTTGTGGGTGCTCTATTTATAACATGCACAGCAGTATGACAAGCTTCTGCCCAAAACATATCTGGCATGTTCTTTTCATTCAACATGGCTCTAGCAACTTCCTCAATCACACGATTTTTACGTTCTGCAACACCATTTTGCTGTGGTGTGTATCTACAAGATAATTGCCTTCTGATTCCATGATCACTTAAGTACTGATCAAATTCTCTTGAGATATATTCTCCCCCTGAATCTGATCGTAGGCACTTTATATACATTTCCAACTGCTTTTCAACCATGTTTTTGAATCTCACAAAGCACTCAAAAACTTCACTCTTATGGTTCAAGAAGTAAATCCATGTATATCGGCTATAATCGTCAACGAATATAAAAAAATATAGTGAGCCACCAACTGATTTTGTTCTAGCTGGTCCAACCATATCACTATGGATTAGTTCTAGAGGTCTCCTCCTGTGCATTTCTCTTCTTGGAAACTTCATACGTTGATGTTTTCCAAATGCGCATGCTTCACAAATTATTTCAAAGTTTAAATGACCAAATCTTGGTAGTCCACGCACTAAAGTTTGCTTCTCCATGGACTTCAATTTCCTCAAATTGATATGACCAATTCGTTTATGCCATAATTATGCTAGATCTGAGTGTTCACTATTCTTGGCATACATACTTTGATAAAGAGGTGTGCCCATGTCAAAGGTGAACAATCTACCCATCTTCTTTCCATGACCAAGAAATTTCTCTCTTTTGCCATACTTGAAATCATGTATGAAGCAACCATGCTTGTTGAAAATTACTTCCATGTCCTGATCTGTAAGCTGACCAACCAAAACTACGTTCTTTGTAATGCTAGGCACATGTAAAACATCACTTAAAGTGTTCCGAACACCATTATTTTGTATGAGCGGTACATTTCTAACATCGTTAATCAGATGTAAGGTATCATCACCAGTTGCCACATATTCTTTAGACTTCAAGGGCTCTTTTGACTCAAACCAATCTCCTATTCTCGTCATGTGATTTGTGTAACCCGAGTCTATGTACCAGTTCATATCATTTCCAGGTTTAGACATACTATTCAACACATGCTCCATTGCAAACATATTATCTCTGCCATAGTCTCTATATGAACTCTCAACAGAGAAGTTTCCATGTGACGCATAACGGCCTCTACCTCTTCCTCTTTGGCTATTCTGCTTATGATAACAATCTTTCTCAAAATGGCCATACTTGCCGCAATGGTAACAATTCCCAGGTGCCTGTGATCTTCCACTACCTCTAGAATATGATCGTCCTCTACCTCCTAACATATCCACTTTATTTGCATTTCTAGAAGATGATCGTCCACGACTAGAACCTCTTCCTCTATTCTGAAAAAATGCATGATCTCCCGAATTGCCACTTCCTGATGCATTTAAACCAAGCTTTACTTCTTCTGTCATGCAAAGAGCTACTAGCTCGTCAAAATCTGGCATAGTGCCTCTCACTGAGATCGAAGTATCTAAGCTCTTGTACTGCGGTCCTAGACCATTCAGCATAACTGAAACCATATCATCATCATCGATCGTGCAATTTATGGAAGCTAAATCATCTGTGATCTTCCTAATTTCAGCCACATAATCTGTTATGGACCTATTTCCACGCCATACACTATGCAACTTTTGCTTTAAGTGAATTTTTCTAGCTTCCGTCGACGTACCATATATCTTATGGATTATATCCCAAGCTTCCTTTGGTGTGCTAGCTTTCATAATATGTGGAATCAGGCTCTCTGATATACATATTGAAATCCAATGAAGAACCTTTCTAGATTTTTCAATCCACGTTTTATATTCTTTCTGCTCTTCTGCATTCGGATTCTCTGGCAAGTCAGAACACTCGTCCTCTCCATTCACTAGTCCCCATAGACCTATTCCCATCAAGAAATTTTCCATTCTATAAGACCATATGTGGTAATTGTCTTTATTCAGCTTATCACCAACTATTTGCGCAATATTATCACCCATCCTTGCAATTTTGGCACTTCTCTATGCTATGGCAATTTTATGGCGAGGCCTAGAAAAATTTCGGCAACATTTTGATTGTTTTTCTAGATATATGCACCAAAAACTGATACCACAAGTAATCTTAATGATTTGCCTCTTATTCTTAGCACTCCCTGCGTCTCTATGCACTTATATGCTCAATTTCTACCTCTTCGAAAAAATTTCAGCAGAGTCTCCTTTGTCCAAACTGTATATGAACCAAGTCAACTATAGTCACTCCACTCCAAAAACCCAAACTCTGGGTAAAAACATCAATAAGAGTCCGTAACGTAAGCAAATATACTCTGACGGGAGGCCTCAAAAATACACATTCATCCCGTGATCGGTATACGAGGTCTTTGGACTGTCTTCTCTTTGGTCTTCCACCTATATCACCAGAGTATCTCCAAGCATGAGAATACCCCAGTTAAAAACCTCACCACGTCCCTCAGTTTTTGTTTAAATTCAAGGTTTTCAGCAGGGTAATATAAAACCTCACAAGGCGCGTGAGTTGTCCAATTAAGGACCCACAAAATGCTTACATTCGTCTCACAGCGTGTGAGTATTGTCCATTCAAGGACCCACAAGAGAAATGCATGACGTCGCCTGTCACATGCACTCGAAATAAAAACAAAATGAAATATGTGTACCAGCTGTAATCAAGATGTGATGCCTGTCCGATATTTTTTTGACTTTATCGACAGCAGAGAAGGAGCCTAACTCTTGGCGGATCATCCGTCTGAAGTGATTCTATGGAAGAAGGACCCTCAGAAATAGGAACTTCCTTTGGAACGAATATCTGTGTCATGTGCGTACAGTGATCGTGACTCATGAGGATGCGAAACTCTGATTGAAGAACTGATTCAGAAATAATCTTCGAAAAAACTAAGGAACGTCATAACGTCATTTTCCTTTTCTTGCTGCAGTCTGATTGCTGCTTCTATCTTGGGAACGACGATTGCTGATGGGAACGGTGGAATTCGATGGGGGAATGACAGGGATTTTATCATTGGAAATGGACATCAGCGGCTCCTCTGTATAGGGGTAGAGACCTCACGTTGAAGGGGAATGGACAGCGGATGTCTTGGGAGAGAAGGCAGGCGACTGTAGTCAGAGGCAACAGTTTGCTCACACGCCTCTGTGATCAGTAATGATGAACAAGAATTAGCTTTGATTCCGTCGGCTCTGATACCACTTCTTAGGGCTGCACAACTATGGCGGCTCCATTGAACCCCTTCGGGACACACATAGACGAGAGAGATAGAGAGAGCACTATTCAGATAAGCCACGCGGTCCGTCGTAAACTACGCACGTTTCGTTACCTTAAAAATAAGAGTTACAGTATTTAATGCCACATCATCACACGTGAAGGAGCTTTTAATTAAAGCTAACCTAATAGACAAGAAAGAACAACAACGAAACTCAAAAAGCCTAGCCTTCGCTATGCTCTCAAGGCCCTCAAACATCTTGGGCTCTTCTCGAGAAGTCTAAAGCCCATAAGTTTGAAGCGCATGTAACAGGATATGGTAGAATCCACACCTTTTCAAGCACGATTTGATATGAGATATCTGTTTCATATTATGATGTTACTTACGTGCTTGTGTATGTGTATTGTGTATTGATAAATCCGAGCTATTGTGAATTTGAACATGTTCATATGCCCAAACAATACACGAGAAAATGTTGGGATGTTGTCACTTAATCATTTAGCATTTTTAAGTGATGTCTTTAAATTATGAATTTCCAAAGCTTATGTGGATGGAGTTTTGTAGGTGATGGAGAGAAATAGAGGATTAATAGTGAATGGAGTAAGTAGCTTGGTAAGGTTGCATGGGTCGATAGGGGAAGTTTGAGATGGTGATAGAATAGGTAGACCGGTTGACAAGGGGCACTAGGAATATTAATGGTTCTATGTTAAGATGATGAAAGTTTGAGTGGAGGAGTAATAGACAATAAGGAAGGCTAATTGATCATCATTGGATGGATGGATAAAGCTTACCTACGGTGAAGGAAAATTCAAGACAGAGAGGATATAGGTAATAGGAAGGGTGAGAAGAGTGAAGAGAGGGTCTAGGTAATAGGAAGGGTGAGAAGAGTGAAGAGGCTTTTCATAGGCACTATAAAAACGTGGACCGCCCAAGAAAAAACAAGGTTACAAGGAAAATTTATACGAAGGGAACTCAAAGACGCTTTAAGGGATCCATGAATTAAGGAGTAAAGAAGCGATAACTCCCCATTAGGGCACATGATGGCAACTAGGAATGAGGGTGATGGATAGTATCTCCCTTAGAGATGAACATACAATAGGGGGCTGGTATGGATAGATGAGAAAGTGTTTGGAGGGTAGAATGATGGGGTGGATCAAGGAGAAGCTACATATGTCTTGCTTCAAGGTGATCTCTGCACAAGGGGTGATTGAACTCACAACTTCCCACGCAACGGTCAAACCTCACAACTCGCGATTGGGGTGAATGAACTCACAACTTCCCACACAACGGTCAAACCTCAAACGATTAATGACTTCACTAAATCCATGGACTCGTAGAAAAGTAGGGTGATTTGTACATAACAAGTCTATGGAAAGAGGCAATTGAGGGCATGATGTATGATGACACCATACAATGGACACAATCTTCAAGCGATGGACATTTTAGAGAAAATGATGGAAGATATCACACGTAGATGATGGAAGGGACCAACAAGGAATGAAAGGGCCATCACCAAGTTGGTAATTACATCAACACAAGTGTTGCTCTAGCACAATGGTGAGAACCACGTTAAGAAGCTCCACCTCCTTAATGTCAATCCGCGGAAGAGATAGGAGTGATATGAAGATCGTGAATGTGAGATGAAGTGAGAGTGAAGGTGAGAAGCATAGAGATGCACACACACATACACACACTACGATGAAGAGACAAGCAAGACACAATGGAAGGTGAGAAATCAACTCTATTGCTCAAGAACACTCTTACAACTCAAAGTAGCTCTAAGCTCTTCTCTACTCAATAAGGTAACCTCAAAAATGAGCTCTCTAGCTCTTTTTATAGATTCTAGACTAGTTTTGACCGGTTTCACATCTAGCAACCGGCATAGTTAAAAAATAGATCCTATGCGCTATTTGAGAGGGTAAACGGTGTCTAAAAATAACCAAAATTGCTACGCTCATTCTACCTACACTCCTCAAGCTCGAGGACTCCTCGGCTTGCACAAAATGGAGCTATGGATTACAAAAAGGGTTTTTCTATGTTACATATGTTACAATAGTGATGAAAATCACTGTTGGAGGTTTTGAAGAATATTTCTAAAACATAAATCTTTGAAAAAATTGATTCGACTGGCTCCCTGCTCTGTCTTTACATGCTTCCACGTCTTCTATGCCTCTGGCTGCTGCCAACACCCCCCTCCCTCTCACTTCTATCGTCCTTGACAGAACCTTGTTATGCAGTCTGTCGGATGTAGTTCTGTAGTAGTTCCTGAGCGAGGGTGTGTTATGATATGCGAATGCCTCGGGCCAAATCTGCCTCGAGTTTCTCCCAATCAATTGGTTGCGGTTCATTAGGTGGTGGGAGTCGATAGTGCATGGAATATACCATCTGTTCATAGGCAAATAGTTGCAATAGGTGGGTTGGCCTGCTGATGAACACTTTCGAATAGTATTCCCAGAAACCGGTTGTGAACATTTCTTTGAAGGTTTGCTTGTAGCACGCCGGTAGGTATTTAATTCTGCAATGCCAGGCATAACACACCCGTAGCGATGGCGTTGTACTCATATCATATGCAAGATCTAGATTGCCATGCTTGAAGCCCGGGGTGTTTACATGGGATGGCTTGACGCGTCTGAAGACTTTAAAAACCATTTGCCTCATGTCAAATATCTTGACAGCCATGTGCGCTGCTATATTGTCCATGTGTTTCAAGCGAGGGATCCAGTGGCGAATCGTGGCCATCATGTATCCAATTGTGGGTGGTCCTGTAGGTGGCTTGAAGTATGGGTAGTTTAGCCAATCCTGGCATTGCTTGTTGTTTTGTATCTTAATCGCAAATGCCTTCCAGGAACGACGACGTGGCACTGGTCCCCAACATGGGTTGCATTTTAAGTGTAAAGGTGCCTTAACCCAAGTACTCATCATCTCAGGATACTCTTGTAAAAGATCTTTACGCCAATCTGGTTGATAGATCTCGCCTTGCTGCGCTCCAATGGCAAATCCTCAGGTTCAAATTGAGTAGCATGAAATGGTTTCTTGCCTATTTCTTTCTCTATGGCCAATTGATATTCGGCCATTAACATGAAATACGGTTTGTACTGTAACTCATGCCCGGATATGTATCTGCGCGTGGCCAAATGAGCAAAGTAGGGCGACTGTAAAATTCTTTCCTTAATCATTGCCATTGCGTGCAACTGCGCCTCTACTCGTGCGGAGGTGGTGGTTCCAAGCTCTTCAATTGTCTTCATCCATGCGGGAGTAGGAAGTTTGTAAGTCGTCTGGCCTTCAGCCATGACGCGTCTGCCTGGGATGGGTTGTGGCTCATAGGCTTCTTCAAAGGTTTCCTCCACCGGAATAGTTACATTTTCTTCATCAGCTGGGAGCTCTGGTGGGGAATCTGGCCTTGGTGGTGCTTCATATATAGCTGATTCAAGAGTTGATACCTAGGCCCGTAGTGCGTTGAGTTCCTCTAGGATGTCAGGAGATGGGTCCGCAGGAGCTAGTAGTCCTTGTGTTGTAGGTGCTCTGAGCTGGAGTAGCTTATGCTCTTCTTTTAGCTTCTGATATTCTTCATTCATTCGATCGTATTCATCAAGCAATCTGATGTGATCATCGAGCAACATTTTCATTGATTCGGAGGGCATTGCTTTGAATCGGCTAGGACTTAATGGTTGGTCTGGATGATCGAGAGCAGCTTCTAAATTTTCTCTGTTCTGCTCTTGTAGCCGCTGGTTCTCTTCCTTTGCTGCTGCTAGATGTCTTCTGAGTAAGCCCATGTTCCGTGTAAGCGTCGCATTGCGAACTGTTTGGGCCCTTAACAAATTGTCAAGATCAGCAGTGGCCTCTTTGGCTTTCTCTTCACTTTCTACTTCCAGTTTGTGGTATGCCTCACGTAATTCTTGGTATCGAGTATTCAATGAGGCATTCTCAATTGACAATGAATTAAGTTGCGACTGTAAGTTGTTGGTTGTCCTCTGCAGCTGCTGATAATTATTTCCAAGAGATGTGAACTCATCTCTTACTTGCGTCATACACGTGAACATCTGTCGAAATGCTGTGTCTATGGTGGGTGATAATATTAATGGTGTGCTAAGTCAAGATGCAGTGGGTGTAGATGCAAAGGGAACAGGGAATGAGGGTGGGAAAGTGGATGTTGTGTTGATTGTGGAAAATTGTGGTGTGCTTAAATATTGTGGTGCCACAAATGAAGTGAGTGGAGGTGCAGTGGGGGGTGATGTATCCATATCGCTGGATGTGGTGTCGAGTGCGGTGACTGTGAATAGTGGTGTGATCGTGGGTAAGTGTGTGGGTGTAAATACAGGATTTACAAAGGTTGAGGAGTAATTTACAGAGGGGTTGTCTTGGACGGCTTGGTGGAAAGGGGAACGAGGGGTTACGGTGGGTCGGGGAGGTGAGACTGGGGAGAAGGTTAATGGAGGTGGGAATGGGAAAAGGGGTCTTGGAGGTGTTGGGAAGGATGGAAAAGATGGATGGAGAAATGGGTTGGATAGAAAGGTGGATGTGTTAGGGGGTAGACTAGGTTGAGTGGGTGCGGGAATTGTGGGATGAATGGGAGTAAGGACGACTTCTGCTACTCTGCCGGAGAAGGAGGATGTTGTTCTGGGAGAAGGGGGGTGTATGGGGGAGACTGGATGGATGGGAGATGATGGAGGAGCGGTTGGGGCGGTCGGTACTTCGACGACTGTGGTGGTATGTACAGCGGTAGTATGGGGTGGGGAGTCGACGATAATGGTGTCCTCTCCCAATGAGCTTTCAGGGACGAGACGTGCTTCCCTGGCCTGTTCTGAAGACTGACCTCCGGTGCGTACCCGAATGTATTCACCCGGTTTGGTTAGTAGGCGGATTCTGCGAGGATCATACTGCGGTAGCGGTTTTCTCTGCAAATATCTTAAGGCTTCAGTGGGTCCAACTGATTTGACAAGCTCTCTGAAACCTCTGATGTATACTTCTTCGAACCCGCCCGAGACAAGCTCTTGTTCTATGAGTGTTTGGCTCTCTTCGTCAGTCAACTTCTTACGCGCCCAAACCTTTTCCATAGTACGGTATAACTTTTTGATGGCCAGTGTATAAGCTCCTGCTTCGAAGGTTTCTTCTTCGTGTGTGCTCGTGTCACCTTGGGTGTCGGTTTGTTGTCCTTGTTCGTCTATTTGCACATGTTCTTGGGATTCATGAGTTCCCTGACTGGCTTCGTCATCGCCTTCATCTTCGTCGGTTTTTGTTCTTTCATCCTTGGAACTAGACACTACTTGTCCTTGTGGTTGATCTCGCGGTGTGGTAGGGTAGCTGGGCCTTTCATATTCCTAAGAGAACATCTGGCCTTCTGAAAACTGAAATTCATTTGAAAATACATCCTGCATCTCAAAGTCAAATGTGGTTTCTGCTTGTTCTGCTTCTAAATGGGGTATCGGAAA
Organism: Ceratopteris richardii; assembly: GCA_020310875.1. Taxonomy (NCBI): domain Eukaryota; kingdom Viridiplantae; phylum Streptophyta; class Polypodiopsida; order Polypodiales; family Pteridaceae; genus Ceratopteris; species Ceratopteris richardii. Next base: position 128,151,792 of record CM035434.1, on the reverse strand, counting down.
AGAGAAAGCTTCCGCACCAATAGTGGTGGAAACTTCTGCTGTAGTGGTGGTAGGTCCTGGTACTGTGGCTGCTTGAGTAGTGACTGTGCTGGTAGTGCCCTCCGTTGTAACTGGTCTTGATAACCTTATGTGAATGGGTTGTATAGGGGGTTCAGTAGGAGACTGTTCAGGAGAGGGTTGTGGTGAGGGTGATTCTGGCACCTGAAGGCAGGGGATAGTTCCTCTCATTCGCTTTCCTGCTCTTCCTTTGCTGGGCTTCCTAGCTTTCTTCATTGTTCCTTTAAATGCTTTCAACTCCTCACTTGTCAATGCACGTTCGATCGGCAAGTCATATGCTAAGCACATATATACAATTCTAGTTAGTGCGCATCATCCATTGATGACTTTCTTTCTTTCCCATCTATGTTGTGCTAAATACATTTGATCAATGATCCAGCTAGCTAGGTCAACTGTCTGGGGTCCAATACAAGATAAATACAAACCAAACCATATTCGTTTGTGAGGCATTGTGAATCTATCTTGAGCGGGGAAAGCAAAATGCTGCATACATATCCGCAGTGGCTTTGAAAGCTCAGGTGTAATCGCCGAAATCTCTTCCCACTTTGTAACATCCCCACATTTCATAGGGTCTAGAACTAACCTTTCTCGCTCTGTGGGGGTGTGGGTTCCATGAATCTTGATGGCAGCTCGAATCAAATCTTTAGAAAGATAAAATCTTTTATATGGTGGATCGTTCACTAAAGATGGCAAAATAAAAGTTCCGGGCAGGTCCTTATTCTCCGAAGCTATCAAAGTGGTGATTAAGTAATAGCATCTGTAGAAGTCAAGTTTAGGCAAAGGGTCACTGAAATACTCTGTGAAGCCGGCTCTTGCCCAAACATGTATTAAGTCTTGTGTGTTCTGTAGCCCTTCGAACTCTCTTGAGAGAAACTGATATTTGCCCCAGGTACGGTCATCAGAAGTAATATTAGCCTCAAATATAAACTCAGCATCCGCCAAGGTTCTTGCTAGCCCTTGAAACCAGTGAGAATTACGATGAATCTTCTCAGTATACCCTCTAGGAGGATTGTCAATAGGCATCGGTCCTGGGAAACCTTGAAATTCTGGCGGTGGAGCCGTCGGATGGGGCTCAGCTAGTAAATCACTAATAGTAGCCCTGGGTATACTGGTTCCAGCTTCAGATGGTCCTTCTTCGGTTTGCATGATGATTGACGTGCTAATGGAAAATATCTGCTACAAAAGATTAGCACATTAGTATGGAAATTAATTATGATCCCATTAAGGTGAGACCGCAATCCCTTTCCAAAGCCGATGTGTAACCCGTGTAGCCAAGTGTTGTGATGTGATTGATGCAATGCTTCTTGGAGAACTAGTGCAGGTCTCTAGACACCTATATGTTTTCAGATATTGCATGCAGTTCTTTGCTGAGATGTTATTACAGGTGATGTTGGGTTTAGTGTGTGGATTTATACAAGGTTCAGTCATGAATGAGTTATTACAAGGTTGTAGATTAGTCGGGGTGGTAGTTATGTAAGACAAAGGGTTAGGAGAAGACTTCTGGATACGTTTCGGTATCCACTTCCTAAGAGTTTGTGATCGGGTGATAGGTCTCTGTGGAGGGACAAAAGATGATATCGGATTTGGTGGTGTGGAGGGTTGAAGAGATGTCTGAGGGGTGTATATTACAAGGCTTGAGGGTTGAGCTATAATACACTGTTTGGGTACCCAAATCTGTGTGGGTGCGGGTCGGTTCATAAGGTACTTCTTGGCGATCCAAATTTGTCGAATGTTTGTAGTCGTAGAAGAAGGTCGAGGAGACCTTGGATACTGTCTCTGCTTCTGCCTTGACTTCTTTTTGTCATTGTTTGAATTGTTGAAACTTGTCAGTGGTTTCTGTCCTTTTGGCAGCCATATTTGTCATGTGCCTTCTGCTCTGAGGTACTGATACTGCTGCTTTATTTGTGTCATCTGATATTGTCGTCGGTCTAGGTTCCTTCGTCGTGGTTGACTCTGTTGTGGTTGAGGTCTCTGATTGACAATTGTCCATAGCCAAGCCCGCATGGGTTGGTGTAGACGTAACGTGACTGATCTGACCAAAGATCTTCCGGTCTTCCGTCGCATGTTGTTCATAGGGTCTAGGGCTACAAATCTCAGTCGGAATGCCATTAGGGAAGTCAAGCGGTATCACTCGCTTTTCATCTAAGGTTCCAATCTACAACGAGCCTTGTCTAAGATTTAGGTCCACTGAGTGATCGTATAGCCAATCTTGGCCAAGGATTAGGGGTTCTATCAGGTCGTCGTCATGGCACACTAGTAGTTTCACTATCAAGGTCACTTCGTTTATGAGGATATGAAGGTCCACCTCACCCATGCAAGGGGTTTCCATGCCTCCTAGCCCTATGAGGTATGCCTCAATTGGCCGCATTTCTATTCCTGAATCCTTATAGTGGGACCATCTAATCGCACTAGTCGCAGCACCTGAATCAATTAAAGCCCTGAGCTCTTGGCAAGGGTTGTCGTGCTCTAGCCTGACTGTAATGAATGGTCTCCTGTCCACTATGCTAGGATGAGTACTTGACTTTGCTTGACACATGGCCATGGGGTATCTGGGTGATGTTTCCATATGGTTATAATGTTCTCTCCCTAGTCCTTGTCTTCTTAGCTTCATGCGCTTAATGCGTTCTATAGCTTCTACCTGAGCTTCAGCTCGTATTCTATTTTCTTCCTCCTTACGCTTCTTTGCCAACGTGAGTCCTCTAAGCATGTCCTCAATAAGAGGTTCTTTTTTTTAATATAAAGGAAGTTCGGCAATAGCCTACTCTCCCGGACTTGAATTAAATTAAGAAACAAAGGTACAACAGAAGGGGACTAGTGCCCACGGGACCCCCCAAATCCCACAAAGCAGGGGAAGCTTGGATGAATCCTAGGTTGCATTACAGAGAAGGTTAATCACCCTCTCATCGCCCTCATGCGGGGCCCACTTGGGTTTGAGCTTGTTGTTGATCAAAAGGAGGACTTGATGGTGCCTGAAGGGGGGGGACTTCTTACTGTTAACGATCTTTTTGCCCAGGAGGAAAAGTGATTTCTCAATCGACCACTCCCTGGGGGGATCGCCGAAGTTGAGAGCACACCTCTCCCGCCAAATTTTCCACAGGACTTCCCCTCTGATGGCGTTCTAGAGTGTCGCAGAGCAGCCGATCGCTTCTCCCAAAAGGACTTGTTTCCAACTAAGCTGTTTTTGAAGTCTGATTTTCATTCCAACCGTCTACCAGATTCTGTAGGAGTTGGGGCAAGTAAGGAAGATGTGTGGGACATCTTCGATAGCGCGGTGGCAGCGTTTGCACCAAGGAGGGATCCCACAAAGTTTGCTAGCCTTATGGTTGGTCCAAATTCCTCGATGAAGAATTTGCCACAAGAGGACAGACTTCTTAATCTCAATAAGGGGGTGCCAGATACCCATGAATTTCATGTCCCACCGAAGTCGCGTCCAAGACAGGCACCACTTCTTGTTGAGGCTGACCTGGAGGTCAGCCGTTTCTTTGGTGTTCGGGATTTTGAGTAGGCTATTTCCATTGTGCCATTTGAGACCAAGCGAGTTCGGTGTGTCGTGTCCCATGAGAAGGCGAGTCTTGTGACGATCCCAAGCGAGGCATCTGCTTTGCAAGGTGTTCCATTCTTCGTAGGAGATGTTTATGCGAGGGTCAATGTCCTCGAAGCTGATCCAGTTGTTGGTGTCATGTTTCCAGAGATGTTTCCATTTTTTGAATCCTTTGTTCCATAGCCTCTTGGCATTTTGAATGTTCCACGACTCCACACTCCGGATGCCATGTATCGGAAACCAGATAGAGTCGTTTTGTTTGATTCCGGCCGCCCACTTCCAGTCCTCACTAATTCTTGTGAAGCTTTTGACTTTATTCCAGCCCTTCCAAAGGGAGCACACGAGATTGGAGCCTTTCGGGAAGACGGGGATCGGGGAGAAAAGCAGGGTCATGATGTCAAGATTCTTCCAGTTCGGGAACCCCGTGAGGGCCAACTCATTCTTGTTTCTGAAGATCAGCTTGGCCCACGAGGCCTCCCTATTGCACCAAGCCTATAACTTGACTCTACAGCCACTAATGTAATTAGGCATTATATCTCCTTCTAAGGTGGCTAATTGTACTGCTCCACTTGTCGAGAGTCTGTTAATGATCATAGGTCCATAACCTCGCTTTTCTAACTTCCGTGCATGTTGTTTCAGCATATATACTAGAACTAAATCTCCTTCTTCCAAGCCTTTATCTTTCACATGTGCATCAAAATATGCTTTCTGCCGCTTCTTTTCCACGTATATCCCTGTTGCTGCTTTCAGCCTGGTTTCTCCTAATCGTTCCAAGTCCATTATTCTTGCTGATAATTCATGGCCGGTCCACTGATGTTCTTGTGCAACCTTAAGGGTCGGTATCAAGAAGTCCAAAGGAAGCACAACATTTTGACCAAAAACCATCTGAAAGGGAGTTGCATTGAGTACGGTCTTGTAGGCCACTCGATATGCCCAAACACCGTGGTGTAACTGTTTGTCCCAATCTGAACGTTTTTTGTTCACAAGTTTCGTCAGTATGTTACAAAGGACCTTGTTCGTGCTTTCAGCTTGACCATTGGCCTGAGGATGATATGGTGCTGATTTCTTGTGAATCACCATAAAATCCTGTAACAAATATTCAATGACTTGGTTTAGAAAGTGAGTTCCTCGATCGCTCACTAACTCTATAGGCAATCCATATCTTGTAAAGACATTTTCAAATAAGAATTTTGCAGTCGTGTGTGCATCATTCTTTTTTGTGGCTTTTGCCTCTACCCATTTGGTTAGATAATCTGTCGCGACAATAATGTATTCAGCATGTGTACCTTTTGCAGGGGGGTTAATGGGTCCTACAAAGTCTATAACCCACTTAGAAAATGTACGTCCGCCCATCATGGGTTTTAATGGCATTTCATCTCTGCGAGTAGGAAATTGAGTTCTTTGGCACACATCACATCTCTTTACATAGGTATGTGCATCCATGTGAAGAGTGGGCCACCATAATCATGCAAAGAGGATGGCTTTGATTATCCTATCTGGTCCAAAATGACCTCCTGCAACACCTTGGTGTGCAGTCTCTAGTACGTGCAAATAATCGCTTTCATGAATACATTGTCTTAGGTATCCATCTCGTCCTCATTTGTATAGGTTATCACTAATAAGTGAATAGTCTTGAGCTTCCTGCTCTAGACTGCGTTGCCGTGCTAAAGTCATTCCTTGAGGGAATGTGTTCGTCCTCAAGTACGTCACTAAAGGTTCACTCCAGTCTGGCGTGAGAGACACGTGATATAATGTAGCATGCTCTACTGGTGGTCTTTCACAACAAACAGGGCATTCTTTACACAATTTGTAGACATCTGCTTCCATAGAAGGCCAATATACTCCTACTCTATGCACAGTCTGCAACGTATGGTGTTTTGAGTGATGTTGCTTTAATGCACCTATGTGTGCTAATTGCAACCAATTTGCATGTTCTGATTCATCTACACAACAAGCAAGAATCTTTTGATTATCCTGTTTATATATGCTTCCTGCTATGATTTGGTATCTCTCCTTCCTTGATCCTTATCCTAGGATTCTTGGGCCCATACGTGAGAATAGGGACTATCGGCATGGCCCATTCTGGTGCTATCTCAAGGTTAAAAAAATATGCATTTGGTAATTCGTCCACTATTCCTTTAGGAGCTTCTCCTGAGGTTAGTCTCGAGAGGTGGTCAGCTCTAAGATGTGTCTTTCCTTTCCTGACTACTACTTCAAAATCGTAATCCATGAGTAATAGAAACCAAAGTATTAATCTTCCCGTGTTACATGGCTTGTTGACTAAATACAATAATGCTTGATGATCTGTAAAGAATTTGAACTTATTTTCCAACAAATAATGTCTGAATTTCTTTACTGCGTAAATCATTCCTAATCCTTCTCGTTCCGTAGTGGTGTAATTTCTTTCTGCTGCGTTCAATTGTCTGCTCGCGTAAGCTATGGGGAGATCTATATTACCTTCATTTGTGGGTTGTGCTAACACACATCCTATGGCGTAGTTGGATGCATCCACATGTACAAGGAATGGCTTACTCTAATCCGGGGTTGTCAATATAGGTGTTGAGCACAAACGTCGTTTAAGTTCATTGAATGAATTCTCGCATTCGTCTGTCCATTCAAAATGGGTCAAAAGAGAGTACAAAGGCTTGGCTATGATTGCATACATGTGTATGAATCATCTATAATAACCGCAATGGCCCATAAATGCCTGTACCTCTTTCACGTTAGTTGGTCTAGGTAGATCGGCAATTACTTTCACTTTTTCTTGGTTCGTAGAGATTCCATTCTTTGACACAATGTGTCCTAAAATTTTTCCTTGTCTGACCATGAAAACGCATTTTTCTGGATTCAAACAAACCTGATATTCTCGACATTTGTCAAATACTTGTCTTAGTTCTTGGATATGTGTCTGTCTTACATTTGAGTGTGCACATAGGTCATCGACATAAACTTCCAAATTCTTACGTAAGAATTCCTTAAAAACATGACACATGAGTCGTTGGAAAGTAGCGGGTGCATTTGTTAAGCCAAATGGCATCACACAAAATGCAAATATGCCCCATTCTGTGGCAAAAGCCGTCTTGTGTTGATCTTCGGGAGCAATGGCTACTTGATTATAGCCTGAGAATCCATCAAGGAAGCTGTAAACTTCCTTGCCCGCAACTCTTTCCAATAAAGGTTCTGTGATAGGAAGAGGATAACTATCTCTAATCGTGGTGGCATTAACTTTTTTAAGGTTAATACACACACACAATTTTCCGTTCTTCTTGGGCACAACCACAATGGGGGATACCCATTCGGTATGCTCAATTTCATAAATAAATCCTGCTTCTATCAAGCAATCTATTTCTTCTTTAATCTTCGCAGCGTAGTTATCATTGTACGTGTATGGTTTCTGTTTCGTAGGTTTTGCATCTGGAGTCATAGGGATTCTATGAGAACATATATCCGGATCTACTCCTTTCAAATCTTTGTAACTCCACGCAAAAACATCTCTATATTCGTGCAATAGGGCAACTAATTCTTCTTCTTCTTCAGTCATCAAATCATGTCCTATGTATGTACATTTTTCTTCTTCTCCTTCTATGGCTACTATGATTTTCTTGGTGTTCTCTCGATTATCATATACTTCTCCAACTTCAGTTTTTCTATTAGGCATTCGTACCATTATTCGTCTATCTTCTATTTCATACTTTTTGAAGTTCTCGGGAACCTCAAACAAGGATTCTTCTTCTTCTGACATGGTTTGTTTCTTCTTTCTTTCCTTCCCTTCACTTTTTCTGGTCACTTGTGTGGCTATTCTCACATCATTCATAACTTCTACATGTTTCTGAGGATGAGTTTCTACTTCATAAAAATATTCTTCCTCTGATGCAAATGGAGGGTCCATAATAATTGATTCTAAATCCAAATCACTCGCATCCTCAAATGCATCAGTGTTCGGTTCACACTCTTCTAAAACGGAATCACACATGATTGGCTCTATCGTGAAAACTGAGATATCATAGCCATCCTCGTCACAAGTGGGGTGTCCATTGTTCTTCATTGATGGCTACGTCCATGGTTGCTAGGATTTCTGCCCAACCATGGGGTTCAAACTCTTCATCTAGAAATACTACAGGTGCATAAGCTGGGACTTGAAGGGTTTGTGGATGTTGTTCTGCACCTAAGGTCATGGCTTCTAACCGTTCTTCCTCTTGTTTTGCAACTTTACACATCCATAGATGAGTGTCCTCATGTAACCATGAGGGGTCTGACTCCAAAGAGTGTACTGATTCTGTTTCTACTGGTGTCTTATGGATGGTATTCCATTGTATTGGGGGTACATCTTGATGTGAATAGTCTTTAAGATTGACTTTAGTAGTCACTCCTAAATGTTGCAAGTACAAAGAATTAGTTCCCCAATCTTGTACGATTTGCAACTGACGCATGAATGGTCGTCCCAATATCATCTCGTATGCATGATTCTTCGCAAACTCACAAATGGCAAAGGTATGCTCAAACTCCACACCATACGTGGTGAGAGATATGCCTTCTAGTAAGCCTAATGGTTTTTCTATGTGTCCGTCAGCCATTTGTAGCTTCATCCTGGTAGGTCTTAATGCTGGCTTACCCGAACGTTTCCATAAAGCGGTGGTAGCAATGGCTACTCCGGCTCCTGAATCTAAGATGGCTTTTGTGGTGTAGCCTTGATGGGTTATTGGAAGATAAGTGTTACCTTCCTCTCCTTCGCTTACATCTCTGATCTTTTCTACAGGTACTTCTGGTATCTTCTTGTGTGTTCCTATCTGTGAGGAAGTTGTAGCAAGCTCAGGGAATTGATTTGCTACATGTTTCCACAGTTCTGGTTTAACCTTTAACAACTCCTCTAGAGTGAGATTACACTGTACTTTAGTGTTCTTGATCACTTCCATGTTTCTAGGAATTACTGATTCTTCATTCCTCACTATTATCGTGGGTGCTCTCATGCTAATAGACTTGTCTTCCCAAGCTCCTGTGAACTGAGGTAATTCTTGCAAAGAATTAGATTCAAAACCTGTGTGTTCACTCAATTGCTCTTCCTCTACATCATCGTAAATAGAGGGGATATCTTGGGGAAATTGTTCCTGCAAGTCGTCTATTTCTTGAATAGGAGGATGAGTTCCTTGTTCTTTTCTCCACTTCTCTTCTTGGATTTCTCTCAAAAATTCATGTGAATACCTATGTATGGAAGACAGATTGTCTTCACCTTCCGTATTGGGTACTTGAGAGAGGGATGGTGCATTCCTTTCCTCTGTCTCTGGGACACTAAGATTCCTATGCTGATCCTTTTTCTCTTTGCTTTCTATCAAGTATTCTAGCCTCTCCATTAGACCTTGAAAGTGTAGTTCAGGTTTTGCCATGTTATTCCAATTAAGATATCTAGAGGCTTCGAACAAAGCTTGTGCTAATTCTACCATCTTCATGCAAAGTTTAGTCCTCTCTATTTCTAAGTCTGCTCGAGGGTAGTTCTTACTCATTTCAGCTACTTGAGGTCCCTCTTTTAATCTAGCCTGATATGCACGAAACATCATGTCTAGGTTTTCTGGTATGGGTTCCGCTAAAACTGATCCTGATTTCTGAGCTGGGTTCTCTTGATTTAATTCTTGTGAAGTCAATTCTAGGATTTTGGCTCTCGACTCTTTTAAACTTCCTTCCAACTCAGTTATCTTTTTACTCCATTTTCTCTTGATTCTTTCTCTAGAATCTTTCCAAGATTTCGTTTTTTTACTGCTAGATTCTGCAACTTCACTAGTTCCGGATACTTTTTCTTGATTAAGCTGTTGGTTTTGTAAGAGTGCCTGGGCTCTTGTTATAGCTTGGATAGGCACGTATGTAGGGTTGGATCCATCTGCGTTGTTTACAATACCTATCACGTTGATCGGTGTCACATTTGAAGCATTCACAGGGTTCTTAGGACAATCTTTTATGATGTGCTCTTTGCCACAATCGGTGCAAAATCCTTGTATGTTATAGTATTGTGATTGTCCTGATATCGGAGGATGTGGACAATCTTTTATGAAATGATCTCCTTGGCACCTAAAGCATGGTCCTCTAGGGCCCTGTGGTCTTTGCTGTCTCAATTTTGGCCGCGGATTCGGATTTGTGTACATCACATTCGCGTATTTGGGCTCCCAACTAGGTTCCACTGGTGGACTATCATAATGATATGTTTCTACATGTTTTGGCGACTCTGTGTAATATGCAGGTGGACTATCTGCATGAGTGGAGTCAAAACTGTTTGAGTTCAGATCACTCTCTGTGATCAAAGGTGAAGAAGGCACTAAGGCCCTACTTAGGTTCTCTTCTGCAGCAGCGTATTTGACTGAGATGACATTCGCTGGTGGGGGTGGCTGCTGAGCTAAGACAGGTTGAGGTCTTTGTTGAGCCTGATATGGGTAATTTTGAGGAGACCTATAGTACTGAGGTTGAGCATTGTATTGGCCTTGATACCTACCTGGTTGTGCGTATACTTGCGGGTAGTTCTGTCTCACTGCGTGCTTGTTGTATGGGCAGTCTTGAGCCGTGTGATTTGTGTATCTTCTCTCAATTGTACAGTATTGGCCACTAGGGTTTGCTTGTGTTTGTGTTGCATTGGGGCACACATTTGCCAAATGATTTCCACCACAGGTGTAACAACGTACGTTAGTTGTTAACTTGGGCATCTGTTTACTAGAAACTCCTAGTTTCTGGACCACTTTTTCTGCTAGATCCTCTATTGAGCTAGACAATTTCGTGGATGCTAGAGATGAACAGTCCGAGTCCTTGTAAACTTTTGAGAGTTCCAACTCGTCTCCTAAGTTGTCCTCAATGTCTATGCAAATTCTTACACACTGCTCTAGCGTTTTGGGTTCCTTCAAGTATACATAGGAGCGTAGTTTAGAGCTCAACAAGCCGTCTAGAAACAATGCCACTTGCTTGGCCTGTGAGGGTAACTCTTGCATTGGGCATCTTTCAACATATTGTCTAAACCTACTCTTGCCAATCTTACTGTTTCCTGAGGGGTCTATTTGAAGCTATGAATCAACGAAGACATGTCATGTCTGATCCCACTTTTAGAGAATTCAGTGATGAATGACTCTAAAAAGTGATGGATGTCTCTAAATTGCCTTTGTTGCAATTGTTGGAACCAAGTTAAAGCGGTATTCTTTAACGTTAGTCCAAATGCGTTATATTGCATGAACATGTCTTTGACTTGCTCTGCTCTGAGCACTTGCTTAAATTCCGCTACATGGTCATAAGGATCTCCTGTCCCATCAAAGTAATTTTTCATGGACTTTACTAATTGAGTGGGTCTTAATATTCTTACGTGTTCACGTGGTCTAGGTAGAGGAAAATCGTCTCTACCACCTGGCATTCTTTGTCTTTCCACTCTATCCGTGTCTATGGTGGTTCTATCTCTTCCTATGGGATGATTGAAGCTTACTTCCGATCTTTCTTTGTTCTTTTCTCTTTGCATGCCATGGGCTGAGGATGTTCCTGCCCCTTGTTGGCTCGCGTTTACGTTTGTTCTAGATGGAGGGAATACTAATTCACCTCTCCATGTGTACGTGTTTCTAGCGTGGTCAGGTACCGCAAATACTCTTTCTGAAGTTTCATCCAGGTATACAACCTTTCCAGGTGTATCCGGGTCTTTAAATTCGTAGATTATGATGGAGCCGACCTCACTAGGTTGTTCTGTTCTGTACCTCCAAAATGCTTCGTGTGTCTCTTTATTTACAAACAACTCTATGCTTCTATTGTCCTGAGGGATCCAATCTGGAACTAGTACTTGTGTTAGTACAGATTTCCCTCTAGGTGTTCTAGGTTCTTCCAATGGTTCTTTTCCTTGGGATCTCGCTTCCGTTTCCAACTGAATTGCGCCAAACTCATTTGTATTGTTTGGCTGCGTACTTAAGATGTACATCGTTCCTTCCTTGTCTATGTACGCGTCTCTCTCAAATTTCACCACTGGACGTTCCAATCCAATGGGTTGGTCCGGATTGTGCATTTGCACCACTTGTCTTTGCAAACCATCCTCATAGATGCGAGCACCTAAGCGGTTGGTTCGGAGGAATTCTAACTGAGTCCTATAGGGTCCTTCGGGTCTTTCTAAATATGCTACATTTGACCCTCCTTCTGGTCTTTCTGTGCTAGATGCCATTTCTGATTCACTCGTGTCTGAGCTCTCGTAGGGATAACTAGTATTCAATTGTTTAGCCCACGATCGAGCAGTAGTGCCTAAGCCCACGATCAAGTAGTAGTGCCTACACTTGCTTATGATGATCTAAGGCTTTGTCAGTCAGACTTACCTATATGTTTGCCCGATCTAAGGTTCATTAATTTTCTTCCTTGCACACTCAGTACACGCTAAAATCGTCAATGATTCTTTGTTCTTACTTTCTTGATTCTTTTTAAATCCCTTTAGATTCTTGTCCAATTGTATGCGTCAGGAATCGACTTTCCGTGGCACTTTGAGTTCTCATTTCGTCATACTTATGTTCTTTCCCTTAGGTTTTTGTATCACACACCTTTATCTTTAGTCTTAGACTTGATAAATTTAACTCTCTTGAACTTGGTGCGTTCCTATCGTCTTGAATCCACAATGCTAACGTTTATCCTAAGCTAAGAATTGAATGAGGGGGTTGAGTAATCTTCCAACCTCGAGTCAGCCTTTTTTGGTTGCTCTGATGCCCAATAAGCCGTGCTTCCCAAGCTTTATGCCCTTCACTGCCTTGCCTTGAATGCCCTTGATTGCCTTTGCTAGACCTAGAAAAATCCACTATTAGACCAATATCACAATGGATGATCAAGCACTTGGACATAAACACTTTTAAAGTCCCTTGTCCTTTGCCCAATTTTTTTTCAATGCCCCTTGGCTTTCTAGTCCCAAACTAGGTCAACCTCAAATTATCCTCTCTAAAAATCAACGTATCCTTTATGAAAAACAGACTTCGGATGAAAAAGATATGACCGTTCAGGCCCTGGGGGGTGAAAACTCACAAACAGGTTTGTCTTCAAATATGAGCTAAGGGGTCTCCTATGAGTGCAATGATCCAAAAATCTTCAAAACATAGCCCCAAAATTGCCCAAAAAATCAAACCCTAAAAATGCGTTTGGGGTGGACAATCGCGATGGTCTGGGACTGTCGCGATGGTCCAGGCAAACCATCGTGATGGCGTGTGCGCGAACCATCGCGATGGTATGAAGTGCACGGTTGCGATGGTCTAAATGTGAGCAATCGCGATGGTCGGGGTGAGGCGTCGCGATGGTCTGATTGAGTGAACAATCGCGATGGCGTCAGTCAACGGTCAACAACTGAACCGTCGCGATGGTCCGAAGTGAACCGTCGCGATGGTCACAGATGCGATGGCGTGAGCCAATCGCGATGGTCCAAATTTGGAGCTGTCGCGATGGTGTAAGGGTCTCGTCGCGATGGCGTGGCTAGTGAGCAATCGCGATGGTCTAATTTGACACGTGGCACTATCGAGGCGATGGCATGGGCCAATCGCGATGGCGTGGGGTCGACGGGATCGTCGCGATGGTCAAGGACCGTCGCGATGGTTCAAATGAACCGTCGCGATGGCGTGAGACCGTCGCGATGGTCCGGCCGAGCCGTCGCGAAGGCGTGAGCCAATCGCGATGGTGTGACACAATCGCGATGGTCTGAGCCAATCGCGATGGTCCACCAAAGTGTGAATTTTGCAAATGCAACAATGGATTCCTACACACGCAAGGGTCGCCTACACGCTTATGAACTCACCTACCAAAAATACCGAAGTTGGCAGACCATCGCGATGGTCTGACACTGTTGACAGTATATGGGAAGAAGCAAGTACGGACACACATGCAGATCTAGCACTAAGGCAACCCTTCATTTTTTTTCAAAACCCTTACATCATTTTTAAGTGAGTCTCATCACAAAAAACCCTTGTAAATATCATTTCACCTTTTTGTAGCTCCATTTTGTACAAGCCGAGGAGTCCTCGAGCTTGGGGAGCCTTAGAAGTAGTTGCCTGCCAATTTTCATAATTTTTAGATCTCGTTTGAGCCCTCAAATAAGCCCTGGAACCTAATTTTTAACTAGGTCGGACACTAGGTCTGGACAGGGCCAAAAGCTAGTCAAAAACTATAAATAGAGCTAGAGAGCTCATTTTTGGGTTAGCTTCTTGTAGTTTGAGCTTGTATGAGAACTTTCTTGCAATAGAAGTGATTCCATTGTCTTACTCTCTTTGTTCTTACCGTGTGTGCGTGTGTGCGTGTATGTGTGTGCATGCTTGTGTGCTTCTCACTCACGCACTTGTGCTTCCACTTGCTCGTGGTCTTCATACCATCCTCACGTCTTCCCGGATTGACATTAAAGGAGGTGCTACTCATCACTGAGCTACACCAAATTTTGGCGCCGTTGCCGGGAATCGAGCTTTGAGGACGAGCGTGTGATGGTAAGACGTAGAGAGGACGCATTGGAATGGTAAGTAGTAGGTAAATTTCTGATTTTTTTCCATCTCCATCTTCATCTTCACCTCATTCTCCATTTCCACCTCCACCTCCTTCTCCACTACATATCCCCTCTTCCCTATCATTCCCTCATTTATTGTGTGCGAGTTTGAGAGAGAGCGATTGTGCGTGCTTGTCTTTGTGTGTTTTTTGCATGTTTCTTGCAGGTGGCAGCTCCATCATCATCTCCAGCAAGCTCAGCAGGTACAGAAATTGTCTGCACAGTCCCCGAGGCGTTGAGCTCGAGCTATCGCGACACTCCGAAAATTTCACCCAATCACGATTCTGAGTGCACCACGACACTGCGCAGGCCTAGAGCTCCCAGGATCACTAGATAGAACAGAAAAAATTCACCATATCCCGAGCTATCGCGACACCCCGACCTATCGCAACACCTCACGAGCTATCGCGACACCCCGACCTATCGCGACACTTCGACCTATCGCGACACTTCGACCTATCGCGACACCTCACGAGCTATCGCGACACCCCGACCTATCGCGACACCTCACGAGCTATCGCGACACCCCGACCTATCGCGACACTTCACGAGCTATCGCGACACTTCACGAGCTATCGCGACACCCCGACCTATCGCGATACTTCGACCTATCGCGACACCTCACGAGCTATCGCGACACTTCGACCTATCGCGACACCTCACGAGCTATCGCGACACCCCGACCTATCACGACACTTCGACCTATCGCGACACCTCGACCCGACCTATCGCGATACACGGCTTTTAACGCATGAAAATTTAGGGTTAATTTTTTTAGTGATTGGAAGGGTAGTTGAGCTTAATTTTAGGCACCTTGGTATAACTTTAGAACCTTGGAAGTGGGCAAAAGGCCTAGAAACCAGAGAGGGATCTCCTGAACCCTGAGTGCCTGTTTTGACCCTTTAGTGCCTGAATGGTCATAACTTGACCATACGAACTCCGATTGATGAGATTTTGGTCTCGTTGGAAAGCTCGTTGAGAATCCCACGTGGACCTCGACTGGTTTTTGTAAGAATCATACGTGGAGTTTTAGAACATGCATTTTTAAGTTGACCTTTAGGTGGAACTAAGTGGTTCTCAGATTCAGGGGGTACAGTGAACTACTCCAAGGGGGCTGAAATTATTGAAGTGTGTCTTTCAATTACTTGTGGCAATAGAGCTATACTAACAGGTGTGCTTTTGCAGGAACTTTGTGCGCGCTCAAGGCAATCCAAAGCAAGCTAGCAAGGGTGAGTACCAAGCTTGGGAGAAGGCTTCCTGGGCTTGTGTAGCAGTCTGGTCAACCAGCTAATTGAGGTTGGAAGATCTCTCAACCCTCCTTTGTCAATTCCTAGCCTAGGCTAAGTACGACTTAGGTGTGGTAATTAATTAGGGCAACGTTAGGCACGAATCAAGTCCAAGAATATTAATCAACAAAGTGCAAGAAGTAAATAGGTCTTAAGTGCGAAAACCCTAAAGGACAAAAGGTAAACTGGAGTCGATCACTTATCAAGTGCGGAAATTCACTTAAGTACTCCTGACGACGCGATTTCAGACAAGACCATAAACATAATATTCAACTAAAAAGAACAAAGTGATTGGTGCAAAATCAACCTGCAACGAGAGTGTGCTTGGGTTCCAGGGGATAAATAAATCAGGCTTATGAACCTTAGATCAGGCAGACACTTAGGCCGAGACAGACAGAGCCTCAGATCTTCTGAAGCTAGTGTCAATCACACTGCCAGGTCTTGGGCCCAGCAGTTGAGTGATTATCCATACATTCCCAGATCAGAAACAAGTGATTCTAAGATGTCCTATCACATGGAGAGACCAGTAGGTAGTTCAGGGTTGGCTTATCTGGAAAAGCCAGAGGGACCTTACAAGACTCAGCTGGAATACATCAGGACGAATCGTCTAGGTGCTCGCATCTACGAAGACGGACTGAGAAGATCGGTGGTCCAGATTAAGAACCCGGATCAACCCCATGGATTAGCCCACCCGGTAGTCAAGTTTGAGAATGGAGCATACCTAGATAAAGAGGGGACTATATATGTAGTCACCACTCTCCCTGATAGAACTGATGAGTTTGGAAATGTGATTGCGGAGACCGACATGGGTGATATAGAGCAAGGGAACTTAGAGAGAGAGCCAAGAACTCCCCGTGGTAAATCTGTCTTGACCAGAATCATGACTCCAGAGTGGATTCCACAGGATAATAAAAGCATAGATCTGCTTTTAAACCGAGAAACCGATGAGGTTTTTTGGAGATATAAATCTCCTCAATCTCAAGAAGTGAGTGCCCTCACAATCTATGAGTTTAAAGACCCTGATAGCCCAGGTCAAGTAACCTACCTAGACAATGCATCAGAGAGAATCTTCGTGGTCACTGAGCTTGGCAGACATGCCTACACATGGAAGGGAGAATTTGTTTTTCCCCAACCAATGTCTACTGTGTCCTTTGGTCACCAAGGAGCTGGGACCTCCCAAGCTCATGGGGCTCAGAGAGATAGAAGTAGAGACAAACCTGAGGTAAGTTTCGCCAACTCCCCGGGAAGAGAAAGAACGGGAACAGAAAGGAATAGAGTGGAACCTGAGAGACATAGAACCCCATGGAATCACAGGGACATTGATGATTTTCCTTTGCCAAGGCCGAGAGAACACACTAGGACCCTGCGACCAACTCAACTGGTGAAGTCCATGAAGAATTATTTCGATGGCACGGGAGACCCTTATGACCATGTGGCAGAATTTCGACAAGTGTTGAAAGCTGAACAGGTGGAGGACCTATTCACACAATATAATGCTTTCGGTCTAACCCTTAGGAACACTGCCCTTACGTGGTTCCAACCACTGAATGAGAGGCATTTCAGAAACATAGACCAACTCTTAGAGGCATTTATTGTTGAGTTTTCTAAGAGTGGAATCAGGCATAACACCTCCTCACTAATTCATAGCTTCAAACAAACACCTCAAGAGACGGTCAGACTAGCTGGAAGAAGATTTAGACAGTACCTGGAGAGATGCCCTATGCCGGAGTTACCCACACCAGCCAAACAAGTGGCCTTGTTCCTAGACGGATTGTTGAGCACTAAGCTCAGGTCATATGTGTACCTGAAGGACCCTAGAACGATAGAGGAGTGCGTGCGCATGTGCATAGACATTGAGGACAATCTAGGTGAGGAATTAGAACTATCAAAAATCTATAAGGATTCTGATAGCTCTAGTAACATGACATCTGGTCAATCCACATCCATCGAGGAACTTGCAGAGAAGGTAGCCCAAAAACTAGGTGTCTCTAGCAAGAAAACTCCAAGATTTGCCCCAGTTAAGCGGTGTTACAATTGTGGCGGTGAACATATGGCAAGTGTATGCCCCATTATGGCCCAACCTCAGGTAAATCCTAGTAGCCAGTACTGCACCATAGAGCGCAGGTACACCAATCACACGACACAAGACTGCCCATATAACAAACAAACTGTTAGGCAAAATTATCCTCAGCCATATCCACAACATGGTAGGTACCAGAATCAGTACCCATCACCACAATACAAGAGACCACAACAAACTTATCAGCCACCTTATCAAGGGCAGCAGAGACCTCAACCAGTCCTAGTGCAGCAACCCCCTGCTCCAACCAATGTGATCCCAGTGAAATATGCATCTACTGAAGAAAATCTGAATAGAGCCATAGTTCCAGTCACCCCATTTCTATCAGACAGTGATCCAAGTGACCATAGTTTTGACTCCACACATATTGATAGCCCACATGCTTACTACATGCAGTCACCCGAGCATAACGAGTCATACTATTATGAGGACCCAAGTGAAAATAGTGGGGAACCTGAGTATTCTAATGTTATGTACACAAACCCCAACCCTAGACCTCAACCTAGACAGGTACGACCTCCATTTCCTAGAGGACCATGCTTCAGATGTCAGGGAGATCACCTTATACGTGATTGTCCACTGCCTACCCCTACACAGCCTCAACCAGTAACCATTCAGGGCTTCTGTCAAGATTGCGGGAAAGAGCATCTCCTACGAGATTGCCCGAAGAACCCTAATAACATGCCTAAAATCACTCCTATCAATGTTGTTGGGTTAGTTGTAGACTCCACAGGGAGTGTGACTTCCACTGCACCAATGCAGGTGATCACAAGAGCCCAGGCACTTCAACAACACCAAGGTGTTGGTCCCGAAAAGAGCCCCGAGGTGAGTGAAACAGAGAGCATACCCAAAAAGAGAACTAGCACCTGGAAGGATAGTCGTGAAAGAATGAAGAGGCAATGGGCAAAAAAGATAAACGAACTTGAAGAAAGCGTGAGAGAAACCAAGGCAAAAATCACAGAGATCACATCTCAACCGCACTCCCACACACTTCCACCACTACCATCCCCATCACCCTCCATTTCTCCACCCTCTAATACACCCCTCGTAACCCACCCACCACCCCGAGTAGGATCAGTATTAGCTGACCCCACTCCTGAAGGCTTGGACATGATGTTCAAGGCCTACCAGGCTCGACTTCAAGAAGGGCCAACAGCTGCAAACCTAGACAAGAGTTACCCTAGAGCAGATTTAGAGATTGAACGGATGAAAATGTGCATGAAAATGGTAGAACAAGCTCAAGCTATACTTGAGACTAGTCAAAAGTTCAATCAGACAAACTCTGTCAAGCCGGATTTGCATTTCCAAGGCTTACTAGAAAGATTAGAGCAGTTGGTAAACAAATCACAAGTTTCTTTACCTCCACAGGCTCAACCAGTTGTTGAAAGAGGAAGCTCACCACCAAAGGGAGCTTATGTTCCTAATTCCACGGATGCTGGAATACCTCCTTCAATTCAACAGTACTCTCAAGAGTTCTTGCGGGAAATACAAGAAGAGAAATGGGCCAAGGAGAAGGGTAATTCCCCTCCTATTCCTGAGATTGATGATCTTCATGATCAATTTCCCCAAGACATTCCGTCTATCTATGGAGATCAAACAGAGCAACAAGAGGATGAGAGATTTGATTTTGAATCTAATTCTTTACAGGAGTTGCCTCATTTCACAGGCCCATGGGAATCTGAATCTCTCCAGATCAGAGCCCCCACAGTATTGGTAAGAAATGAAGACTCAGTGATTCCAAGAAACACTGATGTTGTGAAGAACGCTAAGGTTCAATGTCATCTCACTGTAGAGGAGCTGCTCAAGGCAAAACCGGAGCTCTGGAATCATGTGAAGGATCAGGTTCCAGAACTTGAATCCAATACACCAAAAGTAGGCTCTAAGAAAAAAGTACCAGAGATACCTCTCGACAAGATAGGAGACATGAGCGAAGGTGAAGAAGGTAACACTTATCTTCCGATCACCTATCAAGGTTACACAACCAAAGCAATTGTGGATTCGGGTGCTGGTGTTGCTATTGCGACCACTTCCTTGTGGAAGCGATGGGGCAAACCCACCTTAAGACCAACGAGGATGAAACTTCAAATGGCAGATGGTCATTTTGAAAGGCCTCTCGGATTGCTTGAAGGGATAACTCTAACCACTTGTGGTGTAGAGTTTGAACATACATTTGCTATATGTGACTTTGAGAAGAATAATGTTTACGAGATGATCCTAGGAAGACCTTTCCTACGACAATTGCAAATAGTACAGGATTGGGGAACCAACTCCTTGTACTTACAGCACTTAGGGGTCACCACCAAGGTCAATCTGAAGGATTACACCTTCAGAGATGTACCACCCCTACAGTGGAATCCTATCCACAAAACGAAAGAAGATTCTATCTCCGTGCATTCAGGAAGTTCACTTGAACCATCCTGGCTGCACGAAGATACTCACTTGTGGATGTGCAAGGTCGCGGAGGAAGAGGAAAAGCGCCTAAAAGCGAGAGAAGAAGGAACTCCCCCAGGAGATAGACCGATAAAAGACCCAGCCTATACACCAATGATATTTCCAGATGAGGAATTTGAGCCTCTTGGTTGGGCAGAAATCCTAGCTACCATGGACATTGCAGTTAATGAGGAACAATGGACACCCCATTGTGATGAGGAGGGTTATGACATTTCAGTGTTCATGTGTCAGCCCTTGTTGGAAGAGTGTGATCCTAGTGAGTTCATAGAAGAAGAAGAGGATAACGATGATCTAGAATCCATTGTGATGGATACATACTTTGACTCAGAGGAACACTACTTAGAAGACCTAGGAGTGTTAACCCAAAAGGAAGAAGAACCCCTTGCGAGTATTAAAACGATAAGTTCAAAGAAAGGAAGTGAAGGAGGTCAAAAGAAAAAGAAAAGAAAAGCAGCGAGACAAGAAGAGGAAGAATCATTGTTTGAAGTACCAGAAAATTTCAAGAAATATGAAGTGGAAGACCGGAAAATTTTGGTACGAATGCCTAAGAGAGAGGCCATTATAGGAGAAGCATATGATAATAAAGAAAAGACCAAAAAAATTGTAGTGACCATTGAAGGGAACGAAGAGCGATGTACGTACATAGGAGACGACCTAAGTGCAGAGGAAGAAGCAGAGCTTGTAGCTCTATTAAGGGAATATAGGGATGTGTTCGCATGGCACTATAGAGACTTGAAAGGAGTAGATCCAGAGATTTGCTCTCATACGATTCCGATACCGCTGATGCCAAGCCCACCAAACAAAAACCCTACACATATAATGACAATTATGCAGCCAAAATAAAAGAGGAAATTGATAGGTTGATTGAAGCCGGATTCATCTATGAGATTGAGCACACTGAATGGGTGTCCCCCATTGTAGTGGTGCCCAAGAAGAATGGGAAATTGCGAGTGTGCATTAACCTTAAAAAAGTCAATGCCGCTACGATCCGAGATAGTTATCCTCTTCCAATCACCGAACATCTATTGGAGCGTGTTGCAGGCAAGGAAGTTTACAGCTTCCTTGATGGATTTTCAGGTTACAACCAAGTAGCCATTGCCCCTTAAGATCAGCACAAAACGGCCTTTGCCACAGAATGGGGAATCTTTGCATTTCGTGTGATGCCATTTGGGCTCACCAATGCACCTGCAACATTCCAAAGACTCATGTGTCATGTCTTCAAAGAGTTCTTGCGAAAGAGCTTAGAAGTATATGTGGATGATCTGTGCGCTCATTCCCAAGAGAGAAGTTACCACATCCCTTAGCTCAGGCAAATCTTCAACAAGTGTAGAGATTATCGAGTGTGTCTGAATCCAGAGAAGTGTGTGTTTATGGTACGACAAGGTAAGATCTTAGGTCACATTGTTTCTAAGAATGGAATTTCAACAGATGAAGACAAAGTAAGAGCAATAGCAGAGTTGCCCAGACCAAGGAATGTTAAAGAGGTACAAGCCTTTATGGGCCATTGTGGATATTACCGTAGGTTTATCCACATGTATGCCATCATAGCTAAACCTCTTTATGGGTTGTTAACAAATTTTGAATGGAGCGAGGAATGCGAGACTTCCTTCAACGAGCTGAAGAGACGTTTGTGCACAGCACCAATATTGACTACTCCGGATTGGAGCAAACCCTTTCATGTCCATGTAGATGCCTCCAATCATGCAATAGGATGTGTGCTAGCACAACCCACAGGTGAAGGAAACCTAGATTTGCCGATAGCATATGCTAGTAGGCAACTAAATGCAGCTGAACGAAATTATACCACAACGGAAAGAGAAGGCCTAGGTATGGTATATGCTGTGAAGAAGTTTAGACACTATCTATTGGCCAATAAGTTCAAGTTTTTCACTGATCATCAAGCTTTACTATATTTGGTCAATAAACCTTGCAATACAGGCCGCTTAGTAAGATGGTTCCTCTTACTAATGGAATACGACTTTGAAGTTGTTGTCAGGAAAGGTAGAACCCATCTTAGGGCAGACCATCTTTCTCGCATCACTTCAGGAGAGCCACCGCAAGGAGTGTCTGATGAATTGCCCGATGCTTATCTGTTCAATTTAGAAGTTGTTCCTAAATGGGCAAATAAGTTGGTACCAGTCCTAACCTTCGGGCCTGCAAATAAAAATGTTAAAACAAGAAAAGAGGAAATTGTAAAATCGCTAAAGTATCAAATATTAGCCGGAAGTATGTACAAGCAAGATACCGAGGGCGTATTAGCTTGTTGTGTCGAGGATGATGAACATGCTAGTTGGTTGCAACAAGCCCATGAGGGACTGCTAGGAAATCACTACCCTAAACAACGAACATTGCAGAATCTAAAACGTTTAGGGGTGTATTGGCCTAGCATGGACAAAGAAATACAAGAGTGGATCCACAATTGTCCAGTGTGCCAGAAGCGACCCCCAGTGGAGCATGCCACTCTTTATCACGTGTCATTAATCCCAGATTGGAGTGCTCCATTGGTTGAGTTCATGAGATCGGGAACATTGCCCAATCAGGCTAGTCTTGCAAGAAAACGGAGCATGGAGCAAGAGGCTCAAGACTATGCCTTAGTAGGAGACAACCTATATCGAAGAGGCAAGGATGGTTACCTAAGACTGTGCGTTCATGAATCAGACTATTTGAAAGTCTTAGAAACGGCACACAGCGGTGCTGCAGGTGGACACTTTGGGCCGGACAGAGTAATTAAGACCATTCTATTCTCGGGACTTTGGTGGCCCACTCTCCATATGGATGCACACTCTTATGTGAAGAGTTGCGACACATGCCAACGTGCCCAATATCCGATAAGAAAAGATGAAATGCCCTTAAGGCCAATGATGGGAGGACGTGCATTTTCAAAGTGGGGTATAGACTTTGTAGGTCCCATCAACCCCCCAGCTAGAAACTCCCATGCAGAATACATTATTGTAGCCACAGATTACCTTACAAAGTGGGTGGAAGTAAAGGCCACGACAAAGAATGATGCTCAAACGACGGCTAAGTTCTTATTCGAAAATGTGTTCACTAGATATGGGTTACCAATAGAGTTGGTTAGTGATAGAGGTACGCACTTCTTGAATGAGGTCATTGAAAATCTCCTTCAAGAATTCATGGTGACACATAAAAAGTCTGCACCCTATCACCCACAAGCTAACGGACAAGCCGAGAGCACGAATAAGATCCTATGTAACGTATTGACGAAACTTGTAAACAATAAACGCTCTGACTGGGACAAACAACTTCATCATGCTGTTTGGGCATACCGAGTTGCTTACAAAACGGTACTCAATGCCACCCCCTTTCAGATGGTCTTCGGACAAAATGCGGTGCTACCATTAGACTTCCTAATCCCAGCTTTAAGAGTAGCACAAGAGCATGAGTGGAATGGACATGAGTTGTCCTCTAGGATCTTTGATCTAGAGCGTTTAGGTGAGACGAGGCTACGAGCAGCAGCAGGCATCTATGCTGCAAAAAAACGGCAAAAGGCATACTTTGATGCCCATGTGAAGGATAAGGGCTTGAAAGCAGGAGATCTAGTTTTAGTCTACACATTGAAACAACACGCAAGAAAGCTAGAAAAGAGGGGCTACGGACCTATGATCATTAATAGGATCTCCACGAGTGGAGCAGTACAACTAGCCACTTTAGAGGGGGATGTCCTCCCAAACTATATTAGCGGATGCAGAGTCAAGCTGTATCAGGAACCCCTCACGGAGGAAATGCTAAGCCGACTCAATACTGCTAAGCAACGTAAAGAGGAGGAAAAACGAATTCGCGAAGAAGCGCAGGCAGAGGCCTTAGAGCGTATCAGACGAATGAAGCTAAGGAGACAAGGGAGGGACCAGCCTGTGACTGACACTCAAATGTCTCCAGGCTATCACATGGCCATGTGTGAGGCTTCAGGTGAACGTACCCATAAGATAGTGGACCGACGACCTTTTGTGACCCTAGAAATAGGACAAAGAGACAGTACAACAAGCGTGAGGGCTTTAATTGATTCAGGAGCAGCCGCAAGTGCAGTTCGGCTTTCTTATTGCCAGCAGCTGCAATTGGAGGTAAAACCCATAGAAGCATATCTGATAGGATTAGGAGGTGTTGAAACCCCTTGCATGGGAGAGGTGGATCTTCCCCTCTACATACAAGAGGTCCTCATGCCAGTAAAAGTGCTAGTGTGTGAAGACGAGGATCTGACCGAACCTCTTATCTTAGGCCAAGACTGGATCTATGATCACGCAGTCAACCTGAACCTAAGAAGTGGACTTCTTCAGGCTTGGGTAGGCCAAAGCCGTCTCACGATTGAATTAGAAAATCAAGCACTCAAACCAATAGAACATGCACCAACTCCTGGTCCCTCCAGGAATCCACATGAAGATAACAATGATGTGCTTGTCCAAACTTCTATGGTGCAGAGGAATGTCAATCTTACTGAAGGTCCAGGAGCCAAGATGGAGTTCCTAACTGATCCAAAGAAGATTCTAAACGAGCAGACCGAACATCACTCTACACGGAAGAGGCCGCGGATCAAGAGGCAGGAGCGCCAACCCGTGCAACATAGAGCACCTCGGGGCGCGAAGCAAATCTGGATACGCAAGGATGGGAAACCCACCACTCTAATAGCAGACGCTCAAGGAGACAAGAAACGAGCCTCACCGTCAAGGAACGAAGTTAAGAAGCCCCCTAAGATAACCTCTAGGCATACCATTTCTATTTGGGTCCCTAAGCGGTCAATGAAAGCTACCCCTAATGCTAGACAGATATGGGTGCCCAAGGCCTGCTTACACGCCCAAATTACTTCACAAGCACTCTTGGCCAACAACTCAGAAAATGACAAGATACCTACACCTCTCACTGTCCCCACTCCCATCAACCCTAGGAATGTCTGGAAATGGGTACCCAAAAGGTCCCAAATACATCACACTCTCATACAGAAATCTTCACCTGTCCTTAGCTCTAAGAGCTACGACTCCTCTATCAAAGTGTGGAGAATTAAGCTGTGTACTAAACCCCCTGACCCTATTCTGTAAATCCGTCCACACTAACACAGGAGCATTCCGAACCCATTGCATAACCAAAGTATGCATCTAGGATGACACTGACCTTTAATCACCACTCACACCTATCATAAACACTTCACCACTAACCACTGACCTCCGGGATTGTCATGTTAGTATTGTGAAGGGAACACCATTACATCTTGTTTCCTATGCAACACTAATGTGCCTTTCGTCTTCCAGCAGATAAGCAACCTACTCTCATGGCTACCGCGGCAGGCACAAGCTCTCAGGCAGGATCTGGTGCTCCTATCAATTGGGATGCCATGCCAGTAGAAGCTCCACCAACAGCTCGGCCTGAAGAATTCTTGAATGTGCGAAGGATTCCTATTCCAGATCCACCCAGTGGACTAACCGAAAGAGTAAAGGGGCACTCCCATTGGTTCAATGAAATGCCAGGGGATTTGGGGGACGCAGATCACATCTGGGAGTCCAAGATGGAGTGTGGAGGGGTTTGGTGGACCTTCCAATTCTTTTCAAGAGAATTTGAGACCTTACAGAATGCAGCTCCACTTCAGGATATCTGGCAAAAGGCAGGACTACAAGCTTACTTCAGTGCAGCTCTACCTAAACCCGACTTCCTCAGGTGCTACTACTTGATTGCTACGTTGAAACCTACCGGGGATAAAGATCATTCAGGCACATTCTGGGTGCCCTCCTTATCCAATCTGGAGGAGATGAGAAGTTTGAATTAAATGTAACGTTAATCAGGGAAGCCCTTCAAATGTATGGCACTCATGTGCCTTCAGATCGCGACCCCTTGATACCAGAATCAATGAAAAGCAATAGAGTCAAGAAGCTCAAAGAAATGTGCGCCCTCACCCCCAACATCGCCATACCTCTACGGATGTGCCTCCAGCACTTCGCATTTCCCGCTCAGGACCGTTTCACTCAGCCTCACAAGAAGATATGGTACGGGTTGTATTTAGCAGAGACCGGAAGCTTGCCCATTAAGATGCCGGTATGGATCTTAGATCAGGTATATGAGGCTGGCAAGCGGGGGGCGAGGAAGCCCACTTTACATGGTTGTTGTGCGCTGACAAGAATCATCTACAGATGTCTGGCATATGATGTGCCAGTTGCTCGAGCCCTAAAGTATGCACACCTGGAGCTGTTCAAAGGGCGAAAGTCAGGGAATCAACCAGCAAAAAGAATGCGTGGATCCCTTTCACAGTCCTGATCCCTCCAGAAGCCACCGCCGAAGTCTCCACTAGAGAAGAAACCCAAGTGGCATCTTTCACGATCCATCTCCAAGAGTCTCAACCAAGAGAGGTGGTACAACCCGTTCCATCCGCCCCTCCACTACCTACCGATGCAGAGTTTGCATCTATGGCCACCTTCACAGAAGATCCAAATTTTGATTTTGAAAGATTTCTGCAGACGGTCCCCCTATCCGACAGTGAAGATTCCCTTGACAATGTGGGTCCGGGTGCATCTGCCCAAAGAGAATAGCCACGGGGCGAGACGAGCAGAGTACATGGGGAAGGAGTGGCACAACATCCTCATGACCAAAACACACAAGTGCAGGAAGGCGCACACAGAAATGACCCGGAAGACAGTGAAGAGGAGGCCCATGCCTACACAGCACAACTCAGACGGCTGTACAAGACAATCAAGCAGGTACAGAGAAGACATAAGATGACAGAAGCGGCGAATAGAGCTCTAGTGAACCAGATGCTTCAAGCCGAGAATGTTGACTCCAACTTTTTGGAATCATTGAATTTATTGGCAGAGACATGTGGGATCGGGGAGGCATTGAGGACAATGGTATATCAGGAAAACCCTGTCTACGATCAACGAAGGATTGATACACGACCACGACACGGGAAAATGATTCAAATGGAAACCTCTACCGCCTTGCCTACTATAATTTCAGAAGATGTTCACATGACGAGCCCGAGTCCCACCGACGAACATGAGGTAATTACACACGTACCATCTCCACAGCCACCTTCCCTCCACCTTTCAGAACCCCTCTCCACTATTCCTCCTGAACAACCGACATCCACCCATCACGAAACCATTGTACACACCTCCGTTTTTACATCCTTCCCTTTACCCACGTCCCACACTTCCACCCAAATTTTGGAACCTCACACCGGTCATCCGGCCACCGATCAAACCATAATAGGTCACCCTTCCTATCTCCCCGCCCTTGGACAACCACTTGCCAATAGCCAGACCTCATCCCATCCTTTTCCATTCACTCACACCCAAACCCTATCCGCCACTCCCCTAGCACCTGACTCACACTCAACCCAAGTCACACAACCCTCATTCTGGACAAACCTTGTAAATATACTCCAATAGGTGGATACTTATAATAAAAAGTCCCTTTCCCAAACCCACTCCCCCACATTCACTGCCACCACTATCACACCACCCACCATTCCTGTATTCACAGTGCACGAATCACACACTCTCACGTCCGATCCCATGGACATCTCACCATCCACAGGATCACCCACCACCACTGTTATCCCAACATTACCACATATCATTTCACTCACGTCGCCATTCCCAAGCACTGTAGGCACAACATCCACTTTTCCCATTCCCACTTCCCAACCCCCTGCATCTTCCATCCTTACCCCTGCATCCACCTCATTTAGTCTTGCACTCGACACCATGCTCGAAGCTGCCACTCAGCTTAAGCAGGAATATACATTATTGGAAGAAAATAACAAAGAGCTTTGCACCCTCTCAGCAACACTCCAAGGGCGTGTCAATGCTTTGGAGTCCAGTCATACGGAGTCACAAAGCAAAATATCCGCCCTCGAACATGCAAATGCGCAACTCGAAGCGAGGCATATGGTACAGAGCAAAGCCATAGAGGAACAGCTGCGAGATCAAATGGGCCGCAATGCAAGGCTTCAACGAAACATGGCCTTGCTACGACGACATCTGGCGGCAGCTCAAGAAGAGAACAGACGGCTTCAACAACAAAACCAAGAGAACCTCGAGGCTGCCATGGAGAACACCCCGGGAGCACCCATAGACCCGGCTACATTTCAAGCTGTTCCCTCAGAAAGCATACAACAGATCTTGGAAACTTATGCCAATCTTTTAGAAGCACATGATCAGCTTGCCGACCAGCTGAAGGACCTACAGAGACCCCAAGAGTCTACACCACACCAACGGGAACCTAAAGAGATGACCGACGCTGCTACTTCACCTGAACCTGAACATTCAACGACCAATGACGTACTGGAGTTACGGCAACAGATTGCAGAATTAAAATTGAAGTTGATGCAGTACGAGCGACCTCCTTCCCCACCAGAGCAGCCGTTAGAAGAAGAAGCAGTTATTATTCCAGTGGAGGAAGCATTCGACGACACCTACGAGCCTCAACCATTCCCAGGAGGACGCGTCACAGAAGAAGGTCAAGATACCTATGAGGAACCCCCATCAGCATGGATGAAACAGGTAGAGGAAATGGGGAAAGCTCATCAGGAACGGATATCCACTCAGATGCTGGCAATGAAGGCCATTGAGGACACCATCCTTCACTCAGAGTACTTCAGGCACATGGCCTCTAGACGCCTTATCACTAGCTCAGAATTACAATACAAGCCCTATTTTGTATTGTTGGCCGACTACAACGCAGAAATCAAAAGAGTCACCAACAAGTGCCCAACATTTGCCACACAGTTCGAACCAGAAGATATACCAGAAGCGGCACGAAAAGGGGCCATATTCCAACCAACTTGGAGGCAGAAGTTACTCGAAACTTACCCAGAAATGCTTCGAACATGGGATCACGCCCCCATGCATTTGAAGTACAATCCGTGTTTTGGGCCAGTGCAAAGACGAAGATCATGGAAAGCTTTTGCAATCAAGGTTCAGAATAACGCGAACTGTAAAGAATGGCTCAATTACCCCGCCATCGCCCCCCCAACCGGTACTCCCACAGTGTCATACATGATTGCAACCATCAGACATTGGATACCACGTCTCCACCCCATGCCAGATGTCGCTGCCCAGATGATGCTCAAGATCTTCGATATGATGCAGGTCGTACTCAAAACTTTTCGCAATGTATGCCGTATTCAACCTCCTATTCCCGGGTTTATTAATGGTAACTACGACCTGCTATATGATATGAGCACAACCCCGAGCATACGAGTGGCTTACGCATGGCATGCACGCATAAGATATCTCCCTGCCTGCTACAAGCAAACATTCGACGATATGTTCACCACGGGGTTTTGGGAAGCACATTCAGAGGTATTCGCGCCACGGCCTACGCATTTACTCCATCTCTTCGCATGCGAGCAAACAATGCATTCCGAGCTTTACACGATGCCACAACCTGACATGCCTGGTACAGTTGATTGGGAGGCTTTGCAACGAGACCTGATCAGAGGTTTAAGAATCAAAGAACAAGAATTGGCAACCGACCTCCTGCAGAAGTACATTGATCAAACTGTGGAACAGAGGTCTGTCAGAGGCGACAGACCCTAGGGGGGGGAGAGTGTTGACAGTATACGGGAAGAAGCAAGTACGGACACACATGCAGATCTAGCACTAAGGCAACCCTTCATTTTTTTTCAAAACCCTTACATCATTTTTAAGTGAGTCTCATCACAAAAAACCCTTGTAAATATCATTTCACCTTTTTGTAGCTCCATTTTGTACAAGCCGAGGAGTCCTCGAGCTTGGGGAGCCTTAGAAGTAGTTGCCTGCCAATTTTCATAATTTTTAGATCTTGTTTGAGCCCTCAAATAAGCCCTGGAACCTAATTTTTAACTAGGCCGGACACTAGGTCTGGACAGGGCCAAAAGCTAGTCAAAAACTATAAATAGAGCTAGAGAGCTCATTTTTGGGTTAGCTTCTTGTAGTTTGAGCTTGTATGAGAACTTTCTTGCAATAGAAGTGATTCCATTGTCTTACTCTCTTTGTTCTTACCGTGTGTGCGCGTGTGCGTGTATGTGTGTGCATGCTTGTGTGCTTCTCACTCACGCACTTGTGCTTCCACTTGCTCGTGGTCTTCATACCATCCTCACGTCTTCCCGGATTGACATTAAAGGAGGTGCTACTCATCACTGAGCTACAGACACCTATGGCAAATCCCTGACAAAAAGTGAATTTTTACCTTTTCCAAGCTTTCCTGGTGCACTGGAGCTCTGTGCCTGCAGGAAAACTCAAAAACACACAAGTACACACAAGCACAAAAGCTCTCTCTCTCTCTTGCACATGCACAAATGAGGGGAAATGAGGAGAATGGGTGGATATGGTGAATTTTTTGATTTTTTTGGAGTTGGAGATGATGATGCGGTGATGAAGATGGAGTGTGGGGGAGGTGAAAAACACTAAAAACTAACTAAAAACAACAACAAAAACTGAAATTTTTACCTTCCAACGCCACTTCTTGCTATACTCTTACCATCACACATTCGTCCTAGACTCGATCCCCGGCAATGGCGCCAAATTTGGTGTTGCTCTAGCACAATGGTGAGAACCACGTTAAGAAGCTCCACCTCCTTAATCAATCCACGGAAGAGATAGGAGTGATATGAAGATCGTGAATGTGAGATGAAGTGAGAGTGAAGGTGAGAAGCATAGAGATGCACACACACTACGAAGAGACAAGCAAGACACAATGGAAGGTGTGAAATCAACTCTATTGCTCAAGAACACTCTTACAACTCAAAGTATCTCTAAGCTCTTCTCTACTCAACAAGGTAACCTCAAAAATGAGCTCTCTAGCTCTTTTTATAGATTCTAGACTAGTTTTGACCGGTTTCACATCTAGTGACCGGCATAGTTAAAAAATAGGTCCTATGCGCTATTTGAGAGGGTAAACGGTGTCCAAAAATAACCAAAATTGCTACGCTCATTCTATCTACACTCCTCAAGCTCGAGGACTCCTCGGCTTGCACAAAATGGAGCTATGGATTACAAAAAAGGTTTTTCTATGTTACATATGTTACAATAGTGATGAAAATCACTGTTGGAGGTTTGAAGAATATTTATAAAATATAAATCTTTGAAAAAATTGATTCGACTGG
This sequence comes from Ceratopteris richardii, assembly GCA_020310875.1. Classification (NCBI taxonomy): domain Eukaryota; kingdom Viridiplantae; phylum Streptophyta; class Polypodiopsida; order Polypodiales; family Pteridaceae; genus Ceratopteris; species Ceratopteris richardii. The sequence goes on along the minus strand of CM035434.1, from coordinate 128,120,796 downwards.
CTCCCTGCTCTGTCTTTACATGCTTCCGCGTCTTCTATGCCTCTGGCTGCTTCCAACAACAAGGATGGTGGTTTAGCTCTTCATATGTGAAGATGCTTCCTCCTAGGGAAGTTGATAGAAAAGTCATGTCTTGGTCACTAGAGGCTTCTACCAAGATTCATGAAGAACTAACCTCCTTTAGAGCGAGAGGGTAAACTCATGCTAGTGATGGAAGAGTGTGGATAGGTTGGAAGGTGACTAGGCAATGGTCACAATTAGGTGAGGGTCTTAAAAGTTCAGCATGATGGCTCCCATTGGATCTTTACTCAAATTAGGTCATTGGTTACCACACACCACAATAACCACAAGGTTTATAGGTGGCTTTCTCCCTCAAGAGGGAATAAAGAAAAATGAGGACAAATCAAAGAAACCTATCTCAAACCTTTAACAAAAAGGAAATCCCAAATCCCGCATGGAATTCTAGCCTTAAAGATAAAGGCAAAAGAAGAAGTGGATTCTTATTGCCCTGAGATGAAAAGGACTGAATATGAGAAAAATTACAAGCAAGCAAGGAAATCCAAGACGTAATGTACTTACAAGTTCACAATCCATAATAAATCTTAATAAAAGATCGAACCTCCAGCGGTCTAATGCTCAATGGAGATACAAGTTTAAGTGCATGTGGGCATTCCCTACTTTTTTCCCTACAATGGCTTATACTCCACAATGGTTTTTTGGATAGGCAGCAAGTTTAAGTATGCAAGCCTAATGAAGGACAATGTGTACATTCTGGCAGGGTGGAGGATCTACAACACCTCTTTGTGGATTTCTCTCATGCCAAGAGGTTTTGTCATCTTCTACAACACTATTAGGACAAATGTAATTTTTGTTTTTCTTAGTATTAAGGAATTCCTTATTGGTTGTTGTAATAGGATGGATCTAGTGCTATGGAACATTTTGAGAGGAAATATCCTTTGGAATATGTGAAACAATAGAAATCAATGTCTTTTCAAGTCGGGCAAAAAAGGCCAGATGTATTTCCTCATATGTATACTCTATAGGATGAGTATGGAGATTATTTTTTCCATTAAAGACACTTTAACTGATGATTGTAATATATCCCTTGTTCTTCCTAGATACCCTCATAATAGGTGGAAAGAAGCCCTCCTTTCCTTATTTTCGAGGGAAAGTTTTAATATGGTCTTTGCCTGATAACTTTGATGTTGAAACTTTGTAGCTCTAGCGGGTTCCTTCCCTTTGCACAATTGTACTTATCTTCATTAAATTTACATTCTCCTTGTTCCTCAAAAAAGAAAAAAGAGTTCACGATCCATATTGCTTGCTACCTAGACTTGGTGCCTCTCCTCAACAATGCTATAAAAAGTCCGAGCATTGTAGTAGTCACATTTACATAGAACTCTAACTTATCAATGTGCAAGAGAATAAACCTCAATCTAGTTGTAATCTATGGTAGTAAACAAATAAAGAAATGGACAAATTCATTGGGAAGCTTTTACTATAAATTTAGCATACCGAAGTCTCAATCAAAGCAATCAATCACCTAAAATTCTTAATAGATTTTGTGTTCATGAGTTTCTGAACCCTAGCTAGCAAGAAGGCTATACATGTTGTATCCTCTCTTAGAAGCCTTGGCATGGTCCGTTTACTCTACTATGGATTTTGCCTACATGAATGTTGACTGAGGCCTTCCCTTGTGATGGTGTTGCCCCCAAAAGGGGGGGCAATGTCTCTTTTTGATGCTATGCGGGGTGGTTTCGCTTTGGGTTCTTCTGAGCACAAGTCATCACAATTAGTTGGAGGAGATCCAATGGTGTATGCATGCTCATCCAATCATGCCAACTAGGTTGGGGCATCCTCTCCGAAATCATATGTGGACATAGTGATTGCTTCAGGTTAGAGGAAAAAACCCTCAAGACCTCTAGATTATAGCTCAAACCCACCAAGGCCAATAATAGTAACTGTTGTCTATTGCTTTTTTGCCTTGTTTCTCATGGAGTCTTTCAATTTAATATCTTTGAACACTAAAGGTTTGCCTGATCCTATTAAAGCCAAAGATATCCAATGCTAGCTTAGACGTTGCCACCCTAACTTCCTCTTCTTGCAAGAAGTGAAAATTGGCAAAGCTAAACTCTCTGGTCATCTAAAGATTTTCCCCTTGCATCATGGTTCTTTAGTGATCACACTCAAGGTAAATGAGGTGCAATAATAGGTATAATTCTTCTTTTTACCACTATGTTAAACAAATTATGAAGAGCAAGCGTCACCAATGGATTGTTGTTGTGTCAGATAGTCCTTTCATTTTTACTCTGGTCTCTCTTTATGCTTCTGATTCCAATTGCATGAGAAAGGAGTGTTGTGATGAAATTAATGCCTTGAATGGTGCTTTATGCATTTTAGGATACTTTAATATGGTGGCCAACATCAATGATAGATTGGATTGTAAAGATAACTGTTAGAGTGGTATTAAAAAATCATCTTGGTTTGCTGTGTAATAATCATGATCTCATTGATACTTCCCTGAATACTAGTTTCACTTGGTTCATTAATCAGTTTGGAGACAAAGCTTCGGCTGTGAGGCTGGATAGATGTTATGGTAATGCTACTTTTGTTGAGATATCAAGCTCAACATGTGATGATCCAAGATGACACGTACCAGTTTTTCGTTTCTCTGACATGTATAGTGGTCACGCCGGTATATGTCAGGGATACTTCATTGAGCTTTATTAGATTTATCTACCGAGAGTGATGGCACATTTGTTTCTTGCCAACTCACTCATTTGCGGACATTAGGTTTTTCCTTATGTACTGGTCTTTATATATTGCACTGGTTGTATTCTTGTTTTTAGGTCATTCTTGTACATTCCTTTTATGTAATAGAAGAAGAAGAAGAAGATAATTCTTCCTTGCCTCAATATGTGTGTGTGCTTCTCCTTGAGAGTGAGAGTGTGTGTGTGAGCTCTCTTCCTTATCTCCTTCCTCGTGACATGGTATCAGAGCCAGCGTGGCTGTAGAGAGCTCGTGGAGAAGGCGACGGTGAAGACTACGGGGCAAGGCGTGGAGAAAACGCGATTTCACAAACGGCCTCCGTTTGCTACGAAAATCGCCGTGAAGGTAGAAGACCTCAAAACATTTTCGCGAGTCATCCCTTTAGGGTCACTCGTTTTTGTCAGATGGAAGTTTCGGAGCCATCTCGACCTCCATTTCGAGCCCGCAATGTGGGGCCCACAGAAAAACCAGATCAGTTTCAGAAACTGTAACTTGCGTTGTGTTCGGCGACACTCATATATTCCAGATTCAGAATTTCAAGCGATTCGGTGTACTGTTGATACACAAAAACTGTGTTTTTCTAAAATCGAACTGTCACGGCATAGTGCGACAGTGTTCAAGCAGAAGTGTTGCTTGTAGTGTGTTGCGGTGTTGTGAATTGTTGCAGAAATGGCAAACGCAGATGGAATGAGTCAGCTTATGAGCGATAAGCTGGACAAGAACAACTTCCATGCTTGGAGATTCAGAATGACGAATTTCGTGATGGGAAAAGGCTACTGGAAGTACATCGAAGGAGAGAATGAAAATGCTTCGCAGTTACCAAAAAGGAATTGGACTGCAGAACAGTTAAGAGCATATGAGGAATGGAATCAAGGAGCACGAAAGGTAATGTATTGGCTATCGGTTAGCATACAGGATAGCATGATTGGACACATCCAGGATGCCAAGACTCCAAAAGAGGCTTGGAACAGTTTGGTCACTTTGTACGAGACCAATACAAAGGCACGGAAATTGCAACTCAAGAAGGAGCTGCATACATTGGAGAAAAAGAGCATGTCGGTAAGTGACTACACTCTAAAAATCAAAAGCATATGTGAGTCACTTGCATCTATTGGCGTGAATGTCGATGATGATGATAAGGTGGAAGTGTGCCTTCGTGGTTTAGGAGCTGCATATAAGCAGTTCAGAACTTCTATACAGACCTGGGAAAATATTCTGAATTTTGCTGATTTGGTCTCTATGCTGATCATTGAAGAAAAGAATCTTGGTGAGGATTCAAACTCCCAAGGAAAGCCCAGTTCTGAGCAGCTATTCTACTCTGGCAGAGGAAGAGGCAGAGGTAGAGGTTTTGGAAGTGGAAGAGGAAACAGTAACCAAGACCAAGGTCAACAATAGAATCATGCAAGAGGAAGAGGACGTTTCGAGGCAGGGGGAGCCAAAGAGGTCGCAAAAATTTCCAAAGAAATGATTTAGGTAATGATAGTAAAGGATGTTGGAATTGTGGTAAACCTGGACACTTTGAACGTGATTGCAGGTTAAAGAATCAAAATAACAGAAGGCAGCAAAACAACTATGCATCCACAAGTGCAGATGATTCTGAGAAGCTGTTTATGGTTCAACATCACATGATGAATACGATGTCTGCCGGTGTTTCAAAATCGAATGATAATGTCTGGTATGTTGATTCAGGTGCTTCAAATTACATGACCAGTCATGCAGAATGGTTTAGTAGTTTGCAGAAAATGCCAGTTCCTGGATATGTTGAAATAGGTGATGACACATCGCATCCTATTGAGCATATAGGAAACATAGCATTGTCTATGGAGGACGAAAAGGTAAAACATCTCGCTGATGTGCTGCATGTTCCAAATATAACGAAGAATCTGGTTTCTGTTGGACAAATGGTTGACCAGGGATTACAAGTCAGGTTCAATGTTGATGGATTATGTGTAGAAGAGTACAAGCAGGATGGACGATTGGTTGCCAAAGGAAACAAAGTGGGTAGGATGTTCACCTTAAATGTGAAGATTCGTGAAATGAATGCAGCTATGTTTGTGAAAGGTGCAGGAGTTATTGCAGATATAGAGATATGGCACAAACGGATTGTACATGCAAACTTGCAAAGGCTAAAACTGATACAGTCAAAGGAGATTGTCCATGGACTACCAAATTTCAAAGTTGCAAAAATGCAAAAGGTATGTGCAGCATGTCAATTTGGTAAACAATCAAGAGCATCATTTCCACATGACAAGCATGTTAGTGAGAATGTACTAGAAGTAGTACATACAGATGTTTGGGGTCCAACAATGACCACATCTATGGGCGGTTGCAGGTTTTATGTTACTTTCATTGATGACCATACACGCAAAGTATGGGTATATTTCATGAAAGAGAAGAGCGAGGTGTTTACTCACTTCCAGAATTTTAAAGTTATGGTCGAAAAGCAGATAGGGAAGTACATTCAAACATTAAGATCTGATGGAGGAGGTGAATACATGTCAAATGAGTTCTGCAGTTTTCTAAAAAATCATGGAATTCGGCGTCAGTTTTCATGCAGGTACACACCACAACAGAATGGTGTTGCTGAACGCAAAAATAGACATATTGCAGAAATAGCAAGAGCCTTGATGGCTGAGAAGAATATGCCTCATTGTTATTGCGCAGAAGCTGTGCATACTGTTGTATACATCATGAACAGAACTCTGACTGCTGCTATACATCAAGTTACACCTGAAGAGAAGTTTATAGGTAAAAAGCCAAACTTATCACATCTAAAAGTTTTTGGCTGTATTGCATATGTACATGTTCCAGATGAGTTGAGGATGAAGCTTGATCCGAAAGCAGAAAAATGTGTCTTCATTGGATATTCCCTTGACCAAAAGGGGTACAAATGTTATAACCCACTCACACGACAGGTGAAGGTGAGCAGAGATGTGGTATTTGATGAAATGTCAAGCTTCTATGCAGATGCCAAAGAAGGACTGAATCTTGAACCAAATGACAAAGAAAATGCTAAAAAATCTAGTGCAGAATCTCAAGTTTTGAGTGGACCGGATGCATCACCAAGCAATAGTTCCAACTCAAATCCATGGAGTGGAAGATTGCGTGGAAATTTCAGTCCAGCAAATTCATCAAATACATCCAAGAAAGGTAAAAAAAATCTTTCCGCTTGTAGTAAAACAGGTGCAGGTTTTGAAGACGTTGATGGAGATTCAAGCGGTTCAGAAAAGAGTCTTGATGAGGAACTTGGATTGCCCTCTGTGAAGACTCCAGGAGTAAGAAGGGCACATGCAGATGATACAAGAAGGAGTGACCCAGGACCAAGAAGATCTGGGAGGATGTGTAATTCAGTGCAACGATTGACATATGATAGTTACATGGCTCGCCATTGTGCCTACATGACAAAGGTAATACAAGATGTTGAACCTTCTTGTTTTGAAGATGCAATTGGTAATGCAGATTGGGAAAAAGCTATGGATGAGGAGATGGCTGCACTTTATGGAAATGATACATGGAATCTGGTTCCATTGCCGCAAGGAAAGAAAGCCATAGGCTGCAAATGGGTTTACAAGGTAAAGCATAATGCTGATGGTAGCATAAGCAGGTATAAAGCATGATTGGTAGCTAAAGGTTATGCACAGACATATGGCATTGATTAAGAGGAAACATTCAGCCCTGTAGCTAAAATGTCTACTGTCAGAACACTTGTTGCATTAGCTACATCAAAAGGATGGACTTTGCATCAGATGGATGTGAAGAATGCTTTCCTACATGGTGAGTTACAGGAAGAAGTATATATGGACCAGCCACAAGGATATGAAGGTTCAAAGCATCTAGAATATGTTTGCAAGTTGCAAAAGGCTTTGTATGGGCTGAAGCAGGCTCCGCGTGCATGACATGCAAGGATTGTTGATTACTTAACTAGCATTGGGTTTTCTATGTGTGATGCAGATCACTCACTATATGCCAGAAGGTTGATGATGGCATCATTATTGTGGCTATTTATGTTGATGATCTGATTGTAGGTGGTGATAATTAAGAAAGCATCAAAGAGGTAAAGAAACTTCTTATGCAGGAATTTGACATGAAAGATCTTGGTGTGCTGCGCTATTTCTTGGGCATTGAGTTTATACATACAGAAACAGGTATATGGATATCGCAAAGGCAATATGCCTTGAATATGGTGCAAAAGTATGGTATGGCTGATTGTAAGCCAATTTCTATGCCTTTAGATCAGAATTTGAAATTGGATACTACATCAGGTGAAGCATTGGAAAATGCTACTATGTACAGGAAAATTGTGGGAAGTCATATATCTTACAATTACAAGGCCTGATTTAAGCTACACTGTTGGACTTGAAAGTCAGTTTATGCAGGTTCCCAGGAAGCCACATTTGGATGCTCTGAGGTATGTGAGTGCTACTTTGGATTATGCATTGTTTTATGAAGCTGGTGTAGATTTGCAGGTTCATGGATACACCGATGCGGATTGGGCTGGTAGTACTCCAGATAGAAGATCTACTAGTGGCTTTCTTTTCTCACTTGGAGGTGCAGCTATTACATGGAGCAGTAAGAAGCAACCCATTGTTGCTTTGTCGAGTACAGAGGCTGAGTATAGAGGTGCTGCAATGGCAGCATGTGAGGCATCATGGCTGGAGATGCTACTTGCAGATTTAGGTGTGGAAGTGCAAAAGCCTATCACTATCTATTGTGATAGTCTTAGCAGCATACAGTTAGCACGGAACCCTGTTTTCCATGCTAGAACAAAGCATATCGAGGTACATTATCACTTCATCAGAGAGAAGGTATTAGCAGGTGATATTGATCTTGTTTATGTGAGAACAGATGAGCAGGTTGCTGATATTTTCACCAAAGCACTTGGAGTTGAGAAGTTGAAGAAGTTTCGGAAGATGCTTGGATTACAGGATATGGCATTGAGCTTGAGGGGGAGTGTTGAGATATCAAGCTCAACATGTGATGATCCAGGATGACACGTACCAGTTTTTTGTTTCTCTGACATGTATAGTGATCATGCCGGTATATGTCAGGGATACTTCATTGAGCTTTATTAGATTTATCTACCGAGAGTGATGGCACATTTGTTTCTTGCCAGCTCACTCATTCGCGGACATTAGGTTTTTCCTTATGTACTGGTCCTTATATATTGCACTGGTTGTATTCTTGTTTTTAGGTCATTCTTTTACATTCCTTTTATGTAATAGAAGAAGAAGAAGAAGAAGATAATTCTTCCTTGCCTCAATCTGTGTGTGTGCTTCTCCTTGAGAGTGAGAGTGTGTGTGTGAGCTCTCTTCCTTATCTCCTTCCTCGTGACAACTTTTACTCAAAAGTTTTGGGAAATTAAGGACATTAATGATAGATCCCTTCTTCTTTCTGACCGTAAGCCTATCATCATGACCTTTAGAAAAGGTTCTCCTATGTGGAACCAAAAGACTTCTTGATCCCTTATCTTCTCTTGATTTGGGAAGAGTAAGGGTACCGTTCCTATCCATATCAACATTCAAGTGATCAGGCTTATCCATAAAACAAGAGCCAAAGAAGGCATTAACAATTGGAGACCCATTACCTGTGATCGCTTCATGCATAGATGCATTCTCCCTTAACAGAAGGGTTTTATTAAGGGATGATATATCTTGGATGCTCTCATCTCTATCTAGGAAGGTTTAGACTGTGGAAGTGAAAGGAACCAAGACTATTACTTCTTCGAAGTGGATTTAGATAAAGCCTATGATAGAATAGAGTGAGATTTCATTCTTCAGTCTCTTCAAGACATTGAGGCTATTAGAAAGTTCATTAAATATGTGATTATTTTGTTTGTTAATGCGTCTTCTAGGGTTTCCATGAATGGTCAACTTTCTTCCCCTTTCAAGCTATGTAGATCCATTAGACAGGGTTGTCCCCTTGCTCCCCTACTCTTTGCTATTGCCAGTGATGCTCTTAGGTGGCTAGTTGAGCATGAGATGGAAAAAAGTAATATCAAAGGTATTCACATCCCTAATTCTAAGTTCCAACTTGGTTTGTAGATGTTTGTTGATGATACGAATATGTGTACTAATACTAACCCTAACTCTACCGCTTGCTTCCTTCATTGTTTGAATGTGTTTTGTTTAGTGAGTGGATCTCATATTAATCACAAAAGAACTTGATTTAAAGCTTCTAACAACATTACTTTTGATCGTGTTGCTAGTCTTGGTTTTCATATTCTATAAGAGCAGGTTGCATTCAAGCTTTTGGGCATCCCTATGGGCTTCAAAGTTTCTTTCCAACAAAGGTGGGAGTAGATGATGGATAAATTGAAGAAAAAGGTTCTTAAGTGGTATAATGTTTATTCTTCTTTGGCCCATAGGTGTTTTGTGTTGAAACATTACCTCCTTCCTTGCATCATTTATTTCTTATTATGTTGGATGCCTTTTGAAAAGAAGCTCTCCCAATTCATTGTGCTTGCCAGAAGATTCCTTCAAGGAGATAATGAGCAGGTTAATAAAGTTCCTAAGGTTGCTTGGCACATCTGTTGCTTACCTAAACAAGAAGGTCACTTTGGTATTTTTAATCTTATCAGGATGGTTGAGAAACTCTCAACTAAATGGATTGTGGATGTTTAAACTCCAATGACATTTGGGCTTTGTTGTTAAAAAGGATTGTTCATCTTTTTTATGTAAAAATTACAAGTCTTGGGTTGATAACCATTTATGGCACATTTTTGCCTCTCCTCAATAGTTCTAGTGTGTTCGTAGTGTTTTATCTTGTAGGTTCTGGAGCTCATAGATGAAAGTCAAAGTCTGAACTTTCCCAAAAAAGATATTATCTGCAATATTAACTTTTTTCTGTAGGAATCTCCCTGGCATGGTTGGCTTGATTTATGGAATAACCTTCTGCATCAGTGCATAAAGGAACACAAATGCTTTAAAAAAGGGATCAAAAGCTCGGAGTGGTTTCTTCAAAGAGGTGAGCTTATCTCTGATCATAAGTGTAGGAATACAATACCTTTGTCTTTTGCATGCATACATGTGATTCTAGACCGCAAGCAGATTTTGATGCTTAGGATGGAGGAATGTAGAGCTAAAAACATTGACCTGCATGAGGTTGCCTAGAGATGTGGAAATGTTTCAAGAACAACAAAGGTTTCATCAGGAACATCATTCACAAACTAAATAGCAGATGGAAGCTTTAGTGGTCCCCTAGTCGATGGAGATATAGATTCAATAGTTTATGAGTTTCCCGATCGACATCAAGCACTCCTTACTATAGTGGCTTATTTTTCACAATGATATGTGGTTTGGCAACATATCAAAGAAGATTAAAGTCAATAATGGAATGTACATTTTGTGGCAGGGAGGAGGATTTGCCCCCCATTTTTTTAATTGTTGGCATGCCAAGCAACCTCAGCACCTTTTGGATCCCATTCTTAAATTTAAGGACATCCCTCAATTAGTGTTAAAAGAGATTATCATTGGTTGTTGTAATAATATGGATTTAGTTCTCTGGCAGATTTGGAGAAGCCATATACTCTGGCATATTTGGTTTAACATGAATCAATCTTTTTCAAAACTGGGAAAAGGAACTTTATTGTTCCACTTAAGAAAATTATGTCGTCCTCTACTCAACAAAGCTTGTGGTCCATTAGGGAAGTTTTAAATTGTAATTCTTTTGTTCACACTAAGCTGAGTGAGTATCAACCTCAGAGGTGGAGAGATATTCTTCTATCCTTCTACTCTAGGGATAGATCTATTATGGTGTTTTGCATCGATGCAAAGTTGTAATGTTCCCCAGAATGCCCATAGATGTAATGCTCCACTTGTGAGCTTTCATTGCTTCCGTGAGCTAGTGGAGCTTTATGGGTTGGAGATCTTGTATGAACTTTGTGGGATCATGCCTCCGTGCATAATCTGTATATGTTTGACCCGTCCTTATACCCCTTTGTATTTTATCTTTTTTTAATTTTGATCTTTCTAGTTCTGTAAAAAAAAATCTGTATATGTTTCCTTTAATTTAATTTTTTTTTTATTGTTGTAAAAAAAAAAATTGAATGATTGAAGGCCAAGAACATCTGAAACTGAGGAATCATGATTTTTACATGACATCGTGGAACACTTATTAGGCCTTGAAAAGAGTCCAAGATCGCAAGATCGCCTTGGAGAGTAGATCGCAGGATAGAAACTCCTTTATATAAATAAAAAAGAAAAAACACTTGATTGAGTGAATCTTGTGGTTTCTGAAAATACACAAATCAACCAAAGTGTCGTAGCTCTGTTTTCTGAGTGGAGATGCGTGGGCGCAAAATAAAAGCATCGAGCACCCCCTGGAAAAGCGATTTCTATCTCTCCCTGCATTTTTTTTTTTTTTGAGAAAACAGGAAATATAAAATTGATGCAGGTAAGAAAGAAGTTACAAGAAGACTATCAGACTAGTATGAAGTCTGATCAGAACCAGGGGAGAAAGAGTCCTAAAAAGAGGTAGGACTCAAGTTTTTACAAGGTTACAATAATCATCAAGGATAGTGATCATCTGTAGCCTAGGTTTAGAGTACATCTTGAGGAGTTTATTCTTCCACACATTAAAGGGATTATTCCTCATAATTACAAAGGAATTTTTTTCTTCCAAGCAAGTATCACTACTGGAGGTACAGCAGAACTTGAGAATTTTCTTCAATCCCAGCAAAAAGGAAAAGAAGTAATCCTTTCTACTCTTATTGAAAATGGCACTGTTCCTGGTCTTCCATATAAACCACATAGAATGTATTCTGAGAAACTGCCAAAGAAGAATGTCCATTCCACCAGCTTCTCCCAGCAGGATATCTTTGCAATTAGGAGTCTTTAGACCTTGGCTTTGACAGTAACACCTAATTCCAACCCAAAATCTGGAGGACCATTTACAATTGACAAACAAATGGTCCAAGCTCTCCTCCTTGCCACAGAGCTTGCAGTTACCAGCATCAATTTTATACTTCCTAGCAATACTTCCTGTCCAAATGCCTTTGTGAAGAATAAGCCAATTCAGGCAGCCTTGCTTATTTGAGAAGGGGAAGGCCCAAGCACACTGGAACCTGTACTTCCACTGCAAGGAGGACCACTGAAGATCCCATTTCTTGTTGAGTTTCCCTGTTATCTCTTTGATACTTCTTCCTTTCTTTTTATAAGACTTAAGAATATCCTCAGCCACATCTTGGAGAGAGATCTCCTTCCTCCACAGGTGCTCTTCAATCTTTATCTTCAAAATTTCTTTCTTATTGGTGATAACCTGTTTACATTGGGCAGAAAGACCGTCAATTTCAGAAATGGCAGCTTCATTAATAACATTACCTGATATTATCAAGTCCTGCCAGTGAGCGAGACCCTTTTTTCTGCACTTATTCCATCTAATAGGAAGGGAAGAAGAAGGAACAGAATTAAACCAACCATACCAAATGGAGTCTTGAGCAATGAAAGACATGTTGTGAGTAAAGTAAATAGGCAGATTATACTTAGCCTTCACAGACATCCAAGCTTTCCAAAAAGAACAAATAAGCTGGCTACCCTTGGGCACAAATTCAACAGGAGAAACAATAACATCCCAAAGAGAGCAATTGACCCAACTTTTATTAAGCTTTATGTTGAATTTACTAACATTTCTTTTAATTAAACAGGCCCAAAAATCAGAAGAGGAGACAGATATGACAATCCATTTAGCAGCCATTTGAATGGCCATTCTGGAAGGGCAAGTGAGACCTAGCCCACCTTCATCTTTTCTCATACAACAAATATCCCAAGCAACTTTGGGAATTTTAGAGCCTCCCCACAAAAATTTTCTAGCAAGGGAGATGGCTTGGCCAAGTTGCTTTTTACTAGGCTGCCAGTAGGACAGAAAATAAGTAAGGGAACGAAGGATATAATGCTTTAACACAAAAGATCTCTGAGAAATACTAGAATGCACATCAGACCACTTAAAAATTTTGGCCCTAAATTTATCAAGCACCCAATTCCACCTTTGATCATAAGATATGCCAAAGCCCATGGGGATGCCCAAAAGTCTGAAGATACTCCCTTTTTTGATGATATCACAACCTGCAGCAACAACACAGTCAGGAGTCTTATTGTCAGAGGCAAAAAAACCAGTTTTCTGATGGTTAACAACAGAACCACTAGCAAAACAGAAAATGTCAAGACATTTAAGAAATTGGCAAGCAGATTTTTCTTCAGCAATCATCAACATATTAGTGTCATCTGCGAACATCTGCAGACCAAGGGGAGAGCTGGCTTGGGGAATGTCCAAACCAGAGATGGTCCCTTGGCTGAAACTAGACTTAACAAGCCAGCCCAAAGCATCACTAGCAATAGCAAAAAGAAGGGGAGCCAGGGGACAACCTTGTCTAATAGACCTGCACAATTTAAAAGGGTTAGAAAGATGGCCATTAATAGCAACTTTAGAAAAAGCATTCCCAAACAGAATACTGACATATCTAATAAACTTTTTGCCAAAACCAATGTCATGAAGGGACTGGAGAATGAAATCCCATTCAATCCTGTCATAGGCCTTATCAAAGTCAATTTTGAAGAAGTAGGTGTCAATATTAAGCTCTTTATAATACTCAAGACTTTCCCAAATGGTGATGATGTTATCCAAGATAAATCTTCCCTTGATGAAACCTTTTTGCTCAGGCAGGATAATACTATCCATTAAAGGACTCAGCCTTCTGGCCAAAATGGAAGCAAAAATTTTGTAAAGAGAAGTCAGACAGGAGATGGGCCTCCAATTGTTAAGTCATCTTTGGGACCCCTCTTGTGTAAAAGCTTAATCACCCCCGTGTTGATAAAAGGAGAAAGGGACCCCCTTCTAGAAGCTTCTTGCCAGATCTTGAGAATTATGGGCACCAACAAATCCTTGAATTCCTGAAAAAATTCATAGGGCAAACCATCATGACCAGGAGATTTACCAGGTTTCAATTTGTTAATGGATTCTCTAACCTCACCCTCAGAGAGGGGCATGTCTAGGAGGGAGTCCATTCCCTGAGGAACCATTTTTTTCCTACAAAGGGCAATGGCAGCTCTTGCACTCCAAACAACTTCCCCCCTCTTGGGAGGCATAGAGAATACATTAGCAAAGAACTTATGAGCAATCTCTAGGTTATCTTTCATGTTAGAAGCCAAGATACCATTAGTGTCTTTGAGCAGGGGAATGAAGTCCCTAGCTTTCTTTTTCCTCATGAGATCAAACATGTGTTTATTAGGCTTGTCAACTTTTCCTGCCCAGAATTCCCGAGACGTGGCAAGGGCACCTCTAGCAAGGAGGTAATCAACTTTCTTAACCTTTTCCTGCAACTCAAGGATTTTAAGCCTTTTGGTATTCAAATCAAGCTTAGTGTTCTCAATAAGATTAATTTCCTGCAAGGTCATCATTCTTCTCTCATACCTAATATTTTTAGCTTTATTTTTGAAGTGCTTAAGAGAATTTTGAATTTCTCTAACAGCGTCTTCCCAAGCCACAAAAGGAGACTTATCCTTATTGAAATGGAGAATCAGAATATCAGAAATTTTCTCCTTCACAATAGGAATTTTAAACAGGGAGGAGTCCATGTGAGGCCATCCAGCACGATACGAGGTGTTGTTATTGAAAAGATTCACAATCAAAGGTAAGTGATCAGATAAAACAAAGGAATGATCTAAATCACAATTATAATTCCACAGGTTTTTACTCCTACCAGCATGCATGTAAAATCTATCCAATCTGGCAGACAGAAAGTTAACATGATTTCTGTTGTTCCAAGTGTGACCTGTGTTAACAGACAGATCCAACAGATTGTGATTGTTGACCAGATTTAACCAGCTATGTCTCTCACCACCAGAGATAATATTCTCACAATTACCAATCCTATCACCAAGGTTAGTTACCATGTTGAAGTCACCTGCCAATAAGATAACATCATTAATTTTATTAATCTCTTCCCAGCATTTGGACCTTTGAGAAGCCTGATTAGCAGCATAAACACACACAACAGTAAAGTTGAGAGGCTCTTTACATTTAACAGCAACCCACTGGTTAGTTTTACTCTTATACACCTCTTCAATAAGATGACACACATCATTAGACACTCCAATGGCAGCACCACCTTTACCACTGTGATCAGTATGAACCCAATGGTGAGAATTCGAAACAATCTTTAAATTCGACAAAAGGGAGTAACCCCCCAACTTCAGCTCCTGTAAACAAATAAAGTTAGGAACAAGAGAAGAATCTCTGAACCAGCTATTGATTGACTTGCTCCTGACAGGATCAGAGAGCCCTTTAGTGTTAAGAGAGATCAATTTTATACAATCCATGGACAAAAGAAAGAGACGGGAACTTACTTCTTAGGATTCTTACCAGGCTTAACTGCAAAAACCGAATTCCTGAGCATTTCCTTTCTTTTGGACTTGGTTTTACCTTTAATATTAGGTGACATGACATTGGTCATATGAACATCTTGGTCATTGCTGGGACCAGCACCCACCAGATCTGTAGTATGTTCATCAAATTTATTGATTTGTTCCATAAACATTTCATCACAGTTACTTAGGGAGTCTTCTTCAGACAAATCCGCAACAAGCATTGAGTCAGTAATCGGTCTGGGAGCCGATTCTCCCCAGACAGATTCCTTTCCTTCACATCCATTGAGAGATTCCAATCTAGATTTACTTACCTGACCCTTTACATTCTCGGTCTCCTCATCCTTTGAGTTGTGCATGTTAACATCAATGCTATGACTACCTTGAATTTTATTATCCACAAAGCCTTCAGAGGACGAAGGAAGATGATGATCGTTGGCAGCTTCTCCGAGAACCTGATAAGGATTAAACACACCTTTGTAGAGAGGTTCAGACCTGATTACAGAGCTAGGGTTTTTCTTCCTTTGCTTGACAGTGACTTTTTTTAACCCTGATTCATCTTTGGGGGGAGTTTTGACATTAGGAGCAGAAGCTTTGGTGCACATTTCCTCACCTGCATTCTCTTTATTCTGATTTTTATCAAGTAAAGGACAATCCTTTATTAAATGACCTTGTTTATAGCAGTTAAAACAAGCATTAGGCAAATTTCTGTAAAAAACTTTTTGAGCATGCAGTCTCAAACCTTCAGAGTTTTTAATGAGAAGCTCAGACTTAATACTTTTGGAAATATCTACTTCAATAAGCAACTGAGGTTCCCATTTGATATTGAACTCTTTATTTTGCTTTTGCCCCAGAACCTTACCAATGAGAGAACCAAGCTTGTCAAGCCATGGGTAGAATTCAACTGGAAAATCTGGAAATTCCACCCAGACCGGAACTTTAGTAGGTTTGTTATTTCTGGGATTAAAGCCAGGATACCACTTGTAAAATGAGAGAGGAGTGTTTTTTATGATCCAATGACCCTCTGCTATAACTTGCAAGGCACTAATAACATCATCGAAAAAAAATAGAAAGAAATTATTGGGGAGGAATTGCACATGCTTCGCAAACAGCCCTTTGCTTTCCCAATTCACACGCATCCAATTTTTAAGAAGATCTAGCGCTGGTCGAGGACCATGACAGTGAGCTATCACAACCTTGTCTTCAAGGTGAACATTCCACTTATTCAGAGCTGAGCTATCTATAACCAAGGTGCATTCTTCCTGATCATTAGATTCAAAGTCAATATCAATGGAGTGCACACCCTCCTTATCATGAGAGGAACTAGCAACCCCATTATCCTCCAAGATCTTGCTTTTACCTTTGATATCATTAAGCAGAGAATGAGGAAAGACATTACCTGAAGATTCCTGATTTGAAAACATTGAGAAGAACCCTTTCTGATGATTCTGCAGAACCTTGGCGTAAGATGCTGCCCCATGCAAAGCTTGAGGATTGAACTGATCTCGAACAGCTTGCACACCATTGAAATCAACTTGTCTAAGCTTATCATCCGACGCATCGACAGGACCTGTAATACCTTCGAAAACAGGATTAATCAAAGAGCTAATAATACCATTGTTGCCTTCCCTTTTGGATCCAAGTAGACCAACAGGTAGCGCCTCGTGTAAGGCCATGACAGCTCTGAGAAGTACAGCACAGCCCGCAGGAGACCTCAACTGACAGAGCAGAGCAAGGTCCCCCTCGCAGCGAGGGGGACGAGACAAGAACGCGCAAGGAGCCCTCCCCGTCGAGGGGCCGAGCAGGAGTACCCCCAAAACCCCAAAACCCCCGGTGCATTCAAAGCCCTCACCTCCACTACGCTCAAGCCTCGAGAACGGTCAGTTCAATCCCGCTTGAGATCCTTCTCTCTCTCCTCTTTGTGATCTCTCCCTGCATTTTGCAAGTCCGTCACACGTTATTTTGGAGGAACTCGGGACCCTCTGCCGTTGCACCGATGGTTTCATTTATTGGTGTGCAATGTGGACCCATTACGCCTTCTCTCTCTTTCTCTCATCGCTTTGAACAATGTTTTCACTTTTGAGCTTTTGATTGTCGTAAATGATCTGTCTTTTTTTTTATGTTTGACCTTAAAATTATCACCTTAAATGTTAAAGGGCTGACTGATGTAGTCAGGCCCAAAATGATCAATTGCTGGCTTAAGATGCTTCCCATCATGCCTGATGTTCTCTGCTTGCAGGAAGTCAAAGTTGGAGGAGATACTGTGCTTAGGCACTTAAACATTTTGGCCTCTAATTTCACTTGGTACCACACCAGCCACCCTAGTGGCAAAGGTGGTGCAGTGGTTGGTTTGTCTAATTCTATTTCCAAGTCTGTTAAGGATGTTGTTCATAGCAACTCCCACCAATGGTGTGCTATCAAGTTGGGGGACCCTTTTAATTGTTCTATCATTTCGGTTTATGCTTCTAACATTTGTGCTGAAAGGAAAAGCTGTTGGGAAGAGTTATGTTTTTTTGACAGTCCTGTTATCCTTGCTGGGGATTTTAATATGGTAACTTCTTTGCAGGATAGATGGGAAAGAAAAGGTAACTGTATTTTTGGCACTGAAAAACATTCCTGGTTCAATTTATGCAACCATTTGGACTTGTCTGACCTTTCTTGGAACTCGGGGTTTTCCTGGTCTAATAAACAAGTGGGGGACAATTATAGAGCGGCAAGGCTTGATAGATGTTATGCGAGTACGGAGTTTACCCAAGAGTGTTGGGATATTAGCAGCAAGATTGATCATACTCTTTTAGTTTCGGATCACAAACCCCTTTTTCTGACCTTCAGGAAAGGCAATCCTAATTATAGAGCTGGTCGGCCTCACATTGATTTTAGTTTACTCAAGATCCCTAGCATCATGTCTTGTACTAAGGAAATCATCACCTACCATTTCAAGGTTGATAGTTCCCCTACTACTGCTTGGGAGCATGCTGTTTCTGGTATCCAAAAGCTTTTCACCACTTATAGGAAGCATGCCTTGGAGTTGAGGACTCAGAGGAGGCTTTCGCTTATGAATCAGTTAAATTCCCTTGATGTTAACTCTCAAGAGTATATTGAATGCTCTGTGAGGTTGTGTAAAGAGAGGTACCTGGAAGCTAGGAGCTCCCTTGCTATTTCAAGAGAATTCTGGAGTGAGAACATGGATCGGAACAATAAACATATGTTTTCTCTTATGAAAAAAAGGAAAGTGAGGGACTTTGTCCCCCCGATTAAGAAAAAAGATGGGAGTGTTACCTCCAATATTGAAGAGACTTTACAGGAGGCCAACTGCTTCTTTATGGATGTTTTCTCTGTTTCTCCCAAGTGGGGGGAGGACATTCAGAGGGCCAGGGCTACTATTGCCTTGAAAAGGAAAAAAATGATTCCTGAGAGCCTGGTTCCCATTCTGGACCTGCCCCTCACTGCTGGTGAGATCAAAGAAACCATCAATAAATTGAATCCCTATAAATCTCCTGGGATGGATGGTCTGCCTAATCAATTTTTTATCATTCTTAAGGATTTTCTCACTCCTTACATTCTCTTGATATGGGAAGAGGTTTCTAGTAAAGGATTTCTCCCTTGTTCCATTAACACTGGGGTAATCAAGCTTATTCATAAGAGAGGTCCCAAAGATGACCTTAACAACTGGAGGCCCATCACCTGCCTAAACACCATTTACAAAATTTTTGCTGCTACTCTTGCTAGGAGACTTAGCCCTTTGATGAACCAGCTCATTCTCCCTGAACAAAAAGGCTTTATTAAAGGTAGGTTCATTCTTGATGCCATCATCTCCCTTTGGGAAGGCATGGACTTTGCTAGAGAGTCTGGTCAAGATTACTACTTCTTTAAAATTGATTTTGACAAAGCTTATGACAGGATTGAGTGGGACTTTATTTTGCAGTCTCTTCATGACTTAGGATTGGGAAGGAGATTTATTAGGTATGTGAGTACTCTGTTTGGAAATGCTTTTTCTAGAGTTTCTATTAATGGTCATATGTCTGAACCCTTCAAGTTGGCTAGATCTATAAGACAAGGGTGCCCTTTGGCCCCTCTTCTTTTTGCCATTGCTAGTGATGCTTTGGGTTGGCTAGTGAAGGATGCGCTGTCTGATGGTAATATTAAAGGTGTGTGCATTCCTAACTCCCCTGCCCCTCTTTGTCTGCAGATGTTTGCTGATGATACCAATGTTGTCTTAAAAAATGATCCCCAGTCCCTAACTAAGTTTTTGGATTGTCTTGATGTCTTTTGTTTGGCCAGTGGCTCTAGGATCAACACAGCAAAACTGGTTTCAAAGCCTCTAATAATGCTATACCGGACATTATTTCTCAGCTTGGTTGTAGTATTATAAAAGAAGGGGTGATATTTAGGCTTCTTGGGATCCCTATGGGTTTTAATGTCTCTTTTGATCAAAGGTGGGATTGGGTGTGTGACAAATTCAAAAAAGGGCTGGCTCTGTGGTATGATACTAACTCCTCCCTTCCCCATCGTTCTTTTATTCTTAACCATTTTTTATTGCCTAAACTTGTCTACTTCCTTTCTTGTTGGACTCCTTCCAAAAAGCAGCTCAATCAGGTGATCTCTCTGGCCAAAAGATTCTTATGGGGGGGATCGGCCAACAGAAAGAAAATTGCTAAAGTCTCTTGGGATATTTGTTGCATGAATAAAGAAAAAGGGGGATTGGGGGTGAGGTGCCCAAAAAAAATGGCTGACATTTTGGCTGCTAAATGGATTCTTAGAAGCATTGGCAACACTGAGATTTGGGCTGCTCTTATTCAAAGATCTGTCAACAAATTCTTTTTGACTAACTACAGGGCTTGGAATAATCTTAATCTTTGGGACATTATTACCTGCCCTCACCCCATTTCCCCTGTTGGAAGTCCTCTGATCTGTAGGTTCTGGAAAGCCTGGTTCAAAGCTAAAAGTGTTTTCTGTCCTACTGACAAGTTGTCTGTCATGGCTCAATTCTACATACAGGAATCACCCTGGCTGGGTTGGTTGGCTCATTGGAACAATGGGAACATTTCTATCAAGGGACATAAATGTCATAGGAAACTTGGATTCAAAACTTGGAAAGACTATATGACAAATGGGAAGGTAAGGTCTGATAATGATTTGGTCAATATGACTAATGCTTCTGCTGCCTGTTTGCAGATATTGCTGTCTCACAAGGAGATACTGGCTGAACAACTGACCCGGTGCAATTGGAAGGAACTAAAACTTCATGATGTTGCTGAATTCATTTACAAGAACTTCAAGAAGAAGAAAGACTCGATGGATATTATCACTCCTAAATTGAACAAAATGTGGAATCTGAGCTGGTCTTCTGCTCAGTGGTCCTATAGGTTTAAATCTCTGTGGGCTTACCCAGAAACCAGCAAACAGTCTTTTCTTCAGTGGTTGATAATTCATCAAGGGCTTTGGGTGGGCCCCAGAGTCAGGAAAATATTTATTGATGGTGGTAAATGTGCATTTTGTGGCAGGGTGGAGGATGTTTATCACCTCTTCTTTGACTGTGATCATGCAAAGCCTTACTGGAAATGTGTTGATAACTTTCTACACTCTTGTAAAGCTCCCAAGCTTCAAAGAATGGATGCTTTGATCGGATGTTGCAAAAATATGGATATCCTCCTGTGGAATACTTGGCGTGGACACATCCTGTGGGCCATATGGCTTAGTAGAAATAATCAGGTCTTTGGCAATGGGAGAAAGAATTATCTGATTCCCCTAGATCACACTCTGAAAAGAGTGTCTGATAATTGTATAAAGTGTATCACCAAACCATCTCTTCCCTCTCATGATCTCCACTGTATCCTAGAAGCTCACCACTACACAAGATGGAAAGTGTTATTGAGCCAGTTGTATTCCCATTGCAGGTTTGCAATGGTGGCATCTTTGTGACTTTTTGAGTTTCAGGTGCTCCTGCCCCCTGCACATATGTAATTTACCCTGTTAATTTATATTTTCCTGTTTTTCTCAAAAAAAAAAAAAGGTGATGTTTTGAATTGTATTAACTGAGATCACATGTACATATCGTGACGTATGGGATGATCTATATGGCGACGTATGGGATGATCTATATGGCGCTAAGACATACAAAGAACCTCTCTCTCTCTATAAATATAGAGAGAGAGATAGAGAGAGAGGGAGAGAGAGAGAGTGAAGATCTGTACTTCCATCTTTTTGTTAGAAGAAACAAAAAAAGTATAAAATTGATGTAGAAAAGAAAAAGACAATACAAGGGATGAGGACACCCAAGGGGGAGGATGTCCAGCTACAACATAAAGGCCACCAGGAGGGGAGACCCTCACCACTCCAGGAGGGCACATTACATCTTAAACTGGCTATTATTCTAGAGGTCCAAAAAGTGGACCATACTCACTCTAGAAACAAATTAAACTTCTAGCAATTTGTTTCTCCAAGAATTACAAGGGTTGTTCCTAATAATCAAGGCATGGTTATCATCCTCAGGGGGGGGGATCAAACTGATAGGTATTACAAGGTTTCAGAATTCTCTTCATTCCTACCAAGCAGGAGAAAAAGATATTCTTGCTGTTGATGGAGAAGAGCTTGTTGTTTCTATTTTTCCAGATCAACCATAGTGTGTGGCCCTTCAAAAGTTTCCATAACACAATATCCATCATGTTAGATTCACCAAGCAAAAATTCAGTGAACCCAAGCAACTTCAAACCCGAGTTGAAGCAGAACAGTTTGATACCTTTCCAAAAACTTTGGGCAATCCTGTAGTTGAAAAATAAGTGCTCCAGATCTTCAATAAGGTCATAGTGGCAACACTTTCCTGCATCAATCTTATACTTTCTTGCTTTGCTCCTAGTCCATATACCCTTGTGAAGTATCATCCACAACAAGCAAGAATGTTTGATGGACAAAGGAAAAGACCAGGTGCATTGAAACCTGTATCTCCACTGGTGGGGGCTCCAAGAGATATTCCTTTTTTTATCGAGTCTCCCAGTGATAGACTTCATATTAGTATGGGTTCTTTTGAAATTGCAGAACATGTCTTCAACCACTTCACTCACAAGGACTTGTTTCTCCAGGATATTGCTATTCAACTTATCCAGGAGCTTCATCTTGTTATCTCTAATCATCTGCTTGCAAGAAAAAGACAAAAAAATCAAGTTCGATTATAGAATCATCATCCAACACAGTTTCATTCTTGAAAAGACTAAACCAGTAAGTAAATTCATGTTTCCTACATTTATTCATTCTTATGGAAAAGGTGACATTGTTGGCATTAACAAACCACCCAATCCACAGGGAGTCCTACATCAAAAGCGAAAGATTATTAGTATAACCAATAGGCAGAGAGTAGCATTCCTTGACTTCCTTTGGGGACAAACACAACACAAGAAATCACAATATCCCACATCTGAAAAGTATTCCCACTTTTATTGTTCTTTAAATAGAAATTTTTAATATTTCTCTTAATCAGACATGCCCAATAATCATCAGAGTAGGTTGCTATCAAGATCCATTTGGCAAC
Organism: Ceratopteris richardii; assembly: GCA_020310875.1. NCBI lineage: Eukaryota > Viridiplantae > Streptophyta > Polypodiopsida > Polypodiales > Pteridaceae > Ceratopteris > Ceratopteris richardii. The sequence goes on along the minus strand of CM035434.1, from coordinate 128,098,149 downwards.
CATTTGTGTGGCCATCTTAGAAGGGCAAATTAGTCCCACGCCTCCCTCAAACTTCCTCATACAACAAGTACTCCAAGCAACCTTTGGGATCTTGGTACGACCCCACAAAAATCTCCTTGCAAGAGAGATGGCTTGAAATAACAACGTCTTGCTAGGCTGCCAACCAGCTAGGAATAAGTCAAATAGGTAAAACGTAATGTTTAAGAACAAAAGCTATTTGAGAGATATTTTGTTGGAGATCAATCTACTTAAAGATGTTGATTCAAAACTTATTGAGAACCCACATCCATCTTTGATCATTAGATATATCAAAGGCCATAGGGATGCCCAACAATCTGAAGATAGTCCCTTCCTTAATGATATCACAACCTGCCATCTTAACACAATCAGGAATAAATTTATTAATAGAAAAAAACCAAATTTTCTGTGATTGACGGTAGAGCCACTAGCTTTGCAAAACAGATTTAAACAATTAAGAAAGTTCTCAGTAGAGGAATGATCAGCCCTAACAATCATGTTAGTATCATCAGCAAACATTTAAACCCAGAGATGAGAGGAGACATTAGGAATCTCAATATCTTGAATAGATCCTTGATCAATACAATCCTTCACTAACCAACCAATATTGTTTAATGGGTCGGAGGGTCCTCAACAAGCAACGCGAGAGCGAATAACCACATGAAATGCCGGCCTCGATTTATTGACAAGTTTCGCCAGAAATAAGTTTGTCTGTTAACGTTAGCATCTTTTCATTCTCTCTCTCTCTCACACACACACACACAAACACACACCTATGATAGATAATATATACCATCTATGGGAATGTCACGTAGATATTATAGGGAGAGTGTCTGTTCTTGGTCTTTTAAATTTGTAGATATTTTGAAGGCACCATTACACGCCATCATCATTTATTCGTGATTGAGGATAGCCAGAGAGGAAAGAGTTCCAAATTGTAAATTTCCAAACTTGCTTAGACCGATTGGTTGATCGGGGTGGGGGCTATGCCGCAAAGTTTTTTATCTTTTTTCTTTATAATTTAAGAGGTATTTCGGCTAGGCTTAGTCCCATGAGCATTGTGCCTCTTCACTTGTAGAGTTGTTCTTTCTATGCTACCAAGTTTATCATTCATTCCACTCTCTTTCAGACACTATTTTATTGATGATTCCGATCCATGGCCTATTGGTTTAATTCCTTTGAGGTCTACATATCCATATGAAATCCAAGGGCTTCCCAACCCTTCATAGTGGGCGCTTTCCAAATTTTTGTAACTTCAAGAAAGAAAGGAGTAAGAAGATGCTTGGAAGTTGCACTAGATTGGTTTATGTGCTTCGAAGAAAAAGCTTATATTAGAATGGGTTTCATCTCATACATCATGACTATCTTTAGAGAACACGGTTTCGTAAATGGTAGCTTGAGAGGGAGGATTCTTGGTAGTGAATATCTTTACCTAGGTTCAACCTCCACAATGGACATCTTTCCCAATCACCAGATATCACAAATAAGCTTGTTGATTGCTCCATCTCTCATATCTACCCAAGCAGAGAAACACATAAGTAAAAACTTAGTGTTAGAACTGCTCAGTACTCCACTCTTGTGAGACCACTAATGATACATGGTACTCTAATTTGCATGGGAGCATGGCTCCCCTTATGAGGAGAAGCCATTTTCAGAGTGAGAACATGTATGGATTGTAACTTCCAAATCCAATGAGGTATATGAGTGATGTACATGATTTTTTGTGGAACTCACTAGGATATATAGGGCATCAGCTTTAGAACTAATAGGTATCCGGGGCAAGTGTAATATAAAAGTTCTATGGTATTGTGTGGTACACCCAAAAATCTTAATGGGGTGATGATAGAGGGGGCTTCCCCCCTCTGTGAGGGCGATCCTCTTAACCCAAATTGCCCATACCATAGGACCTTAGGCCATAGGTGTGCTAAAAAATATATAATGTATTACGTTTTACAACAACTTTGACACTCTCAACCATCATCGGACAACTCTGCATGGATTGATAATCATTTATCCTTTTATATTTGAGTAGATTTCTTGTAAAGTTTTTCTTGGAGAGTGCAGGAGTCGAGAAAAGTCAAATTTTTAACTACATTTTTGACAATTTGATCATTCAATTTCTCTATGTTTGTATTTGTGTTCTTCTCATATTTCTTAGTTGGACTATTCTTTTACATCTTCTTTAGTCTTACAGTTGAACATTCGAACAAGTAGTATTATTTTTATATACATATAGCTAGCCATCTTTCAAATGTAAAGTTGAGGTTATGGAAGAGTAAGCTAATGTATTTACTGAACATTTATGGAAGCAATAATGATTATGCAAATAGGAAAATTGTGGATGACCTAAGATTTGGCTATTTGTTTTCTTTTTAATGGAGGTTTCACAAGTGCCTACTCCCCGAAGCTTTAACTTTGAAAGAATAATTGTATAGGTGAATGTGCATAGTACCCGCAGGACCCCTTGTATCCCACAAAGCAAAGGTTAGACAAAGTTACAATTGGTACAAATCCTTTAAACTAGCCAAAGTCATTACATGTCCAACTTGAGGGTTGAACACAATACCTCCACCTCAAACGATAGTGCTTAACCAAGCAACCTATGGGACATGGATGGTTTAGCTGTTTGTTTTAGATAGAGGAAAAGAAAAGACATTTACTAAAAAACTTTCGTAAACAATAAGAAAAATAGAATTTTTATTTCTTCTATTTACAAGATGTGTTCCAAAAGATCACTATTGACCAGTAAAAACAGATACATAACCTCGATTTTCACATTATGCTTAATTATTTTTTCTTGTTGGGGAAATTTGGTTTTCTTGTATTTAAGATTTTTCTTCCTTGTTTTTTAATTCTTCAAACATACATACGATTACTCTACAATGCAACACATCTACACTACACTTTCTTCCCTTCATCCATGTGACATGAATCTTTCTACAGGTGCACCCCTCAAGAAAAAGCTTCTATGCAAAAGAGGATATCTTTGTTCACTAAGGGCTTATATGTTGGGATACATGGATGGACACTCCACGAAATGAGTAGGTATTGCCAAAACCTGCTTAGTACCAGCCCCTTGTAGCTTCAGAGTTGAGCTGTGGGCCCTCTTAGCTTTCCAATGAAACTATACAAGTGACTATGTACTTTGGAAATGATGTAAGAAAAGATTGAATCAAAACAGACTACTTCCAAATAGGAGGATCAAATAAAACCTTGTATTTTTTATCACACACCTGCTGCTTGTTATGCTCAATGCTACCAGTACAATAGGAATTAGAAAAATTCCTTTTATAGGTATCACGTTAGCTTACTAAGCTAATGATTCCAAGTGTAATCACTTGAAATGATGCACTATACATAGAGCAATCAATTTAGCAATTGAATCATTACCCCTGATTTTTTAGGACCTCTGTAGAGTTTGACTAGTGAGTGCTTCGACGCGCCTGTCCCCAAATTGGCTGAAGGGATTTCCTTCAAAATTTGTGAGCGCATAGATAGCAGCTTGGAGCTGATTCCAACAAGCTTTAGAGCATTGAAAATGGTAAAGAATTGACTGAGATATGAGCAACACAAGTTGACAGACATAAATGACTATAACAGAGAGACCATAGATGAATAATGTAGATGTATTGTATTAATGAACAGTGTTGTACAAGATCATAGGCTTGACAATCATAGCCTAATGATGGAGAGTAGTGTAGGCTACAATGTAGACCTCACACTCTTACAAAATGGCAATGGAGAACTCGGAGATTTAGCCTTCTTTTTGCGACTTTTTCAAGTCACTTTTTATAAGTTCCATATTCAAATTTGAATCTGAATTCAACTTTTGGCTCTCTCTAAAAGTAGTCCTTCAATCTAGGAAATATTCCTTCAATGAAGTCATTACTTTTCTATCTAACAATTCCACGAGTTTTTGGTAGGTGATTACAAATATTCTCTTAAGTAAAAAAATGACTTTTACAAATGGTAAAGATAAAAACTCTTCCTAGCAATGGTTTCCATGGAGCTTCATATGTTTATAAACTTCAATCCAAATGTGTGGGATTGTAATTTGCACCAACAGCTCCCCCGCAAGCCAAACATTTTGGCTTGGTCTTCATCTTCAATCTTCATGAATATCCTGCAATCCAATCATTGAGTTAAACCTTCAAAGTTTTGTACCATCTAATGCTTTAGTCAATCAGTCTACACATTGCATATTAGTTGATACATATGCCAACTGAATATCCTTGCTCAATAGCTTCTCTCTCACATAATGATATTGGACCTCTATATGCTTGGTCCTAGCATGATAAATGGGATTAGCTTCAAGATGTAGTGAGCTGGTATTATCTCCAAAGATCATTGGAGATGTAGTATGCAAACCCAAATCTGTGTATAATAGTCTAATCCATATGGCCTCTTGAGTAGCATTGGCCAATCCTCTATATTCTGCCTCTATAGAAGATAAAGAAACAGTAGGTTGTTTTTTTGAAGACCATGGTATAGGTTTATTACCAGAAAAGGATAGGTATCCTGATGTACTCATTCTATTATCTTTGCATCCTACCCAATATAATCTGAATATATCTTGATGTCCAAGTCTAATGTATAAGGAAAATACAATCCATGATTTTGAGTACCCTTAAGGTACTTCAAAATCCTTTTGGCAGCCTCCAATTGAGGTGCCCTAGGCTTGTGCATAAACTGACTTAGAACACTTACTCCATAAGCAATATCAATCGTTGTCAATGTAGCATAGTTCAAGCTTCCCACTATGCTTTGTAACCTTCAATGTTCTCAAGTACATCACCTTCATGAGCACTTAATTTTAGGTTTACCTCCATTGGAGTACTTGCAACTTTGGCATCCTGCAAATGAAACTTCTTTAACATATTATGTATATACTTTCTCTGAGTAATGTAAATTTGAGAGTTAGTATAGACTAACGCAAGTCCTAGAAAGTATTTTAGTGATCCAAGGTCACTAATTTTGAACTCCTTCATCATCTGATTCTTGATCTGCTTGATGCCATTAGCATCATTACCTATGAGTATGATATCATCAACATATACACATAGGTATATTACCTCTGAATTACTTCTCTTGCTGAATAGAGAAGTATCTGCTTTACTCATAAGAAAACCTTGATCTTGAAGGTATGTAGTCAACCTATGGTTCCATGCCCTAGGTGCTTGCTTCAATCCATAAAGAGCTTTGTTCAATTTACATACATATGTTATCTTGTTTGGGTCCTCATAGCCGGGAGGTTGAAACATATACACCTCCTTTGAAATCTAGCCATTTAGAAATGCATTTCTTACATCCAACTAATACATGTTCCAATTTTTTGATGCATCCACACTTACCAATACCCTGATGGTAGACATTTTTAGAAGGTTTCTTCATAATCAACTCCTTGGGTTTGTGCAAAAGCCTTAGCCACAAGTTTAGCTTTGTACTTGCTTATTGATCCATCAGGATTCCTTTTGATTTTATAGATCCATCTAGAACCAATTACCTTCATAGACTCCTTCTTTGATACTAGTTCCCAAGTACCACTCTCCTTAAGTGCTTCAATTTCCTCATCCATAGTTTTCTTCCATTCTACCTTGGTCTTTGCCTCTTCATATGCTGCTCGCTCTTCAATTGACAAGTCTTTTGCAAGATAAACAGAGAGCTTAGTAACTAGGGAGGTGTCATAACCATATCTGATTGGTTTCTTGCTCTCCCTTTGTGATCTTCTGATTGCTTGGTTTGATGATTCACGTATATCCTCCAACTTTTTCATCTTGACTTTGCCTTTGGACTTCCATGCCTTGAACTCTCCTAGGTTGATGATGTCCTCATCATTTGAGTTGATATCTTCATTTTGAGTAGGATCCTTCTTAGTGAGGCTTGGATACTCCTCTTCCAAGTCATAAGGTAGCTTTACTTTCTTGCATTCACTATCAAAACAAGAGTCATTCTCATCAAAGACAACATCTCTACTGACCATGAATCCTTTGTTTGAAGGATTGTAGAACCTGTATCCTTTTTTATTCAAGTCATACCCTATGAAGATGCACTTCTCTGCCTTAGGGCCTAGCTTACCTCTTATCTGAGAAGGGATATGCACATAAGCTACACATCCAAAAATCCTGCAATGATCAAGTGAAGGCCTTCTACCATGCCATGATTCATATGGGGTCATCCCATCAAGATATTTGGATGGAAACCTGTTTACAAGATAAGTGGCAGTAGATACACTCCCTACCCACAAGTAGTTAGGTAGTTTTTTCTCATTCAACATTGACCTAGATGTTTCAACAATTAATCTATTTCTCCTCTCTGCCACTCCATTTTGCTCAGGGGTATACCTTGTTGTGATTTCTCTTTTGATTCCTCTTTCCTGCAAGAATATATCAAACATATTTGAGAAGTACTCACCTCCTCCATCTGACCTTAGTCTCTTTAGGTTTCTCTCTGTTTGGTTCTCAACAAGTGCAAGATACTTTTTAAAGCAACTAAATACTTCATCTTTGTGCTTCATAAAGTACAATACGGTCCACCTACTATAATCATCAATGAAAGATACATAATACCTTGATCCAGAGATTGAGGGATCCTTAGTAGGTCCCCATACATCTGTATGGAAAAGCTCTAGGTAATCCTCATGCATGTAGCCTTTCCTTGAGAAGGGTAATATGTGAGGCTTTCCAAACTAACAAGCACCACATTTATAAATCATGTGTTGTTTGGATACATTAGGTATTCCAAGCACACATTGGTCTCTACATATTTGTTTCAAGGTTCTTTCACCAACAGGCCCTAATCTCTTATGCCAAATTTCAATTTTTGATAATGTTTGATCTTTATAACTATAAAGTGCAATGTTCCTTGTATCCTCAAGTTCAAAAGTAAATAATCTACCTATCTTTTCTCCTTTGGATATCCTTTTGAACCCATGCTAGGGATCCTCCACAAATGCTCCATATTGGTTGAACCTGACCTGCAAACCCTTTTCCACAATCTATCCAACACTTATCATATTCTTGGTAATTGTAGGTACATATAAAACCCTGCTTAATAGATTTTTGTTTCCATTAGAGGTCTTAACATTCCCTACTTTAATCATTGAGTTCTTGGTGTCATCGCCTATTTGTACGTGATGCTTACCCTTTGGTTCCTCAAGGTTAGAGAGAAGAGCTACATTGCCTGCCACATGGTTTGAGCATCCTGAATCAATGTAGAAGGGATTGTCATCATTTATACCTGGTTTTGAAGTCATATTCATAATCAGAAGAGAATCTTCTTGCTCCTCTGTGTAGTTGTTGTAATCCTTCCTTGATTTGTAGCCTCCTTGGTAGTTGCTATTATAGTTGTTGTTGTAGTTGTTATTGTATCCTTGATGGTGATTGAATCTTCCTCTTGATTGTCTGTATCCACCTCTTTGATATCCTCTACCTCTCTGATTCTTGAAGTTCCTGTAACACTCATTTGTAGTATGATTTGACAATCCACAAATATTGCATGGTGAGGAGTTATAAGGTCCCCCCTACCTTGCTTACCTCCTTTGCCCCTTCCTCTTGAGGTTCTACCTCTCCTTGCATAGTTGCCTTGAGAGGTAGTTCCTTCATATTCAATCTTTTTGTTTTTCCCTTTCTCTTTGGACTTACTTTTATCAGTGTATAAGACAGAAGAGCTATTACCTCTTGCTGAATCTCCATTCTTGTTGAGCTTGGCTTCATGGGTGAAGAGTTGCCCCATGAGTGTGGTAAGGTCTAGAATCTGCATGTCCATGTACAGGCCCATGGCAATTGTGAAGATCTCCCATTTGTCATCAGCTTTAATACCATTGATTACTTGTCTTACATTTTGCTCCTGTTCAATTTCTTCTCCTATGCTTGCCAATTGATCTGCTACATCTTTGACTTTGGTCACATACTTTGAGATGCCTTGCTTGGGTTGCTTTCTTTGAGTGGTAAACTCAATCCATAGTTGGTTCTTCCTAGCCCTTGTGTTGGAAGAGAAATATGAAGACAATGTTTCCCAAGTCTCTTGGGATGTCTTACAGTTCCTAATATGTGGAAGAAGAAAATCAGAGATTAAGTTAAGTAAGTAAGAGCTTGCTAATGCATCCTTAGCACACTATGTGTTGAGTCTTTCATGCTCCTCTCTTGTAGGTTGTCCGTTGCTTCTGAATATGGGCATCTCCTCATCTCCTGAGATGTATCCATAAAGGCTCCTTCCTTGCAAGTATGTCTTCATGCTCAAGGACCATGCTTGGTAGTTGTTCTTGTCCAATTTATCAATGAAAGAAGTAAAACCATCTCCCATTTTACCTTAGCTTTGACCACTCTTCGGATAGATGGATGGACACTCCAAGAAATGAGTAGGTACTGCCAAAACCTGCTTAGTACCAGCCCCTTGTAGCTTCAGAGTTAAGTTGTGGGCCCTCTTAGCTTTCCAATGACATTATACAAGTGCCTATTTACTTTGGAAATGATGTAAGAAAAGATTGAATCAAAACAAACTACTTCCAAATAGGAGGATCAGAGAAAACCTTCTATTTTTTATCACACACTTGCTACTTGTTATGCTCAATGCTACCACTACATTAGGAATTAGAAACATTCCTTTTAGAGGTATCAAATTAACTTAGTAAGCTAATGATTCCAAGTGGAATCACTTGAAATGATGCACTATACACAGAGCAATCAATTTAGAAATTGAATCATCACCCTCGATTTTTTAGGACCTCTGCAGAGTTTGACCAGTGAGTGCTTCGATGCACTTTTCTCCAAATTGGCTGAACGGATTTCCTTCAAAACTTTGTGATCATGTAGATAACTTGGAGCTGATTCCAACAAGCTTTAGATCATTGAAAATGGTGAAGAATTGCCTGATATATGAGCAGCACACGTTGACAGATATAAATGACTATAACAGAGAGACCATAGATGAACAATGTAGATGTATTGTGTTAATGAATAGTGTTGTACTAGATCATATGTTGACAATCATAGCCTAATGATGGAGATTATTGTAGGCTACAATGTAGACGTCACACTCTTACAAAATGGCAATGGAGAACTTGGAGATTGAGCCTTCTTTTCGTGAGTTTTTCAAGTCACTTTTTATAAGTGCCATATTCAAATTTGAATTTGAATTCAACTTTTGGCTCTCTCTAAAAGTAGTCCTTCAATCTAGGAAATATTCCAATGAATTCATTACTTTTCTATCCAACAATTCCATGAGTTTTTGGTAGGTGATTACAAATATTCTCTTAAGTCAAAAAAATGACTTTTACAAATGGTAAAGATAAAAACTCTTCATAGCAATGGTTTCCATGGAGCTTCATATGTTTACAAACTTCAAGCCAAATGTGTGGGCTTGTAATTTGCACCAACATTATACAATACACAATTGAAAACTCTAGTCTACTGTAGAAGGTGTACAACCGTAGTTGAGTGCATAAGGGAGACCAAAGACATTGACGATAATAGGGGAGAATATCTAGTGGAAGAAGAAGTGTAGTTGCTTCATGAACTTGATTAATAAAATTGGATGGGGTGAAAACAAAAAAAAAGGTAGCTCTCACTCTACCACATCGTGTAGTTAACTACAAAATGTCAACCTCAAAATTGCAACGCCAAGATCAAACCAATGATCAAAATTACGTGCGTTTCATCAAAATTCTCTCTACTTTATCTCCGTCAAGCTCTAAATGAGCATGCAAGAGTTGCTCTGATTGAGCATCCAAAGACTTCTCTAATCTAACATCTAAATCCTTTTCTATCTATGCATCATCCGCATTAATAATAATTTCTCTAGGTAGAAAATATGACATACGAAAGAAAGCATAGGAAACATAAGGCTAAATCCTACCTATAATGGAAACATGTGCCCAATACTCTCCTATGACAAGCGTAAGTTTTCCCATTTGCAACTCAAAGTGATGCCCACCAAGAAATACATTTGAAGTATTGTGCTACAACTAGCCAATCGAAAACAGTATAAAAGGGACCTTTGGCATATATTATGCATGTGTAAAAATAAATGATGTACCCCTAGGCATTGAAAGACAAAAATATCTTGTACCCTTAATGTCATATGCAAAACCATTAGGCATGTGCACATATCCATGACACTCACCTAAGGATTGATACAATCAATTCCAACTTGAAGGGACATGAAATGTGGATAATGCATCAATCAACCAAGCTGAATGTGTGATGTGAATCGACAAAAAGAATCCTCAAATGAACCATAGGAGAAATTGACATCACTTTCACTAGCATAATCAGCCATCATAGGCTCCTTTGAAACATAGAAAGCAAAGGTGCAAATGTAATCGTCTTGGACAAGCAAGTAACTTGATGAATCCCCTTAAGTTTTCATGTCATTTGCATCATTGTAAACCTTCACATGTTGAACCACTTTAGTCATCTAGTCCCAAAAATTGATGACAAACATGATAAGTTAGCCCTAACCAATGATATGCTTGATTGACCATGTGGGACACTTTCGTCTTGGTTTTCTTATTCTAAACTTTTTTAAAACTATGGAGAAAATAAGAATGATAAGATTTTGGGCTTATAATACCTAGTAGGAAAATCTCTAGACACTTTGTTGAATTTTAGCCTTTCAGCCATCTTTAGAGAAGGGAAAGTTTCATTAAGTGTGCTACAATGCTCTTGTATCCAAGTGGGTGTAAACTATTCATCAAGCTAAGTAGAAACTTATGCATCTAGACAAATTTAGGAATGTTGTAAAGAGATTTTAATGAAGTGCCTCAATTTTTTCTTTTGAGGCAACAAGAAAGGAATATTAATTAATGGAAAAAATACAATGTATACAAGGAAGTAGTGATCCCACCAAACACAAGAGCAAGGGGGTCAACAGTAAATACCCCAAACAAACAAAGTGGTCTCTAAGGACAAGGATTTTATTCCTTTGATCTCTAATAAAAATGGTGGGATTGCTATCAACATGGAGGAGAGCTTACAGGAGGTTGTTGGAGTTAGACATCTGCATAAGCCTACGAACAACATAAGAAAGAAGGAGAAGCTTGGAGCACAACACCCAATACTAAATGTATTACCACTAGAATGTACAAAGATAAGTAGCCCATTAGGGCAATAGGTGTATATACAAGCGAGGGGAAAATACCTCCTAAAGAGGGAAAAAATGCCCCAACATTCCTAGAGTGTTCACACACATCACTACCTAAATATATCAACAAATGCCCCCTCGGAGTGATGTGGTGAACAAGGAGCTAGCACTCATGTATAAGGAAGTTCCAAGCTATGTGGAATCAATCCACAAAAGGAAGTAACCCCAAAGCTTTGCAAAAAGCTTCAAACTTATCCCTAGGCAAAGCCTTCATGAAAAGGTCTGCAATGTTCTCCTGCGTGAGCACATATGCCAAGCTGATCTCTGGAGCAGAAAACCTCTCCCTGGCATAATGATAATGGACCTCAATGTGCTTAGTGCAAGCATGGAACATAGGGTTTCTCGGAACTACCAATGTGCTCTAACTGTTAGTGAAGATGGTTGTGGCAAAAGACTAGCCAACACCCAAATCAGTTATAGGGCATCTGAGCCACACACACTCAATAGTCACTATGAAAGATGCCCTATAATCAACCTCACAACTGGAAGTGGCCACAGTAGGCTACTTCTTGCTCAACCAAGATATACATGAGCTACCAAGCAAAAGCCACTAGTGGACACACGAGTGTCATAGGAACCAGCCTAGTCAGAGTAAAAAAAAAGCATGTAAATCTGGCGGTAGTGATCCCTCCTTGGGATAAAACAATCCAAGTAGTCAGGTACCACTCAAGTAGTGAAAGATGCACTTAACTACCTCCCAATGCTTGACACATGGTCAATACATAAACCTGGTCATCTATGAGATAACAAACTGAATATATGGCTGAGTAATGCATAAGTAAATCAAGCATGTAATAGCATGCTAATAGAAGAAAACATCAAATGCATCTCCAGCATCATGAAGACTCAATTGTAATCCTGTCTCCATAGGAGTGGCAATAGGTTTACAGTCCTCAAGGCCAAAGTGTTGCAATAATGTGTCAATATGTTTCATTTGACAAAAAGCCATTCCATCATCAACTTGCATAAACAGAATGGCCAAATAATGATGCAAATGCCCCAAACTAGACATCTCAAATGAGGCATGCAAATCAGCCTTAAAATCAACAACATGCTTGTCATGAGGATCAGTGAGCAGGATGTCATCAACATACACAACAATGATCAGAAGCACATCATTAGCATACTTCAAATATAATGTGCTTTCAGCTCGACTATTCTCAAAACCATGTGCAATCAGATAGGCATGTATCTTTTCATACCAAGCACGTGGTGCATGCTTTAAACCATCTAATGCCTTCTTTAACCTGCACACCTAGTTTTCATGCCCTTTCTGCACAAAGCCACGAAGCTAAAAAACATACACTTCTTCATGCAAGTCACCATTCAAAAATGCTTTTTTAATGTCTAGCTGAAGTACATTCAAACCATGATGGGTTGAAGTGCACAAATGCTACGAACAGTAGTCATTCAACATGTAGGTGCAAAGGAAAGGTTTCATCAAAATCAATGCCTCTTTCCTATGCATAACCCTTTGCAACAAGCCTAGCCTTATACCTGTCAACTATTCCATCAAGCTTATGCTTCAGCTCGTATACCCACTTAGTGCCAATGACCTTCTTGCTAGGAGGTAATTTACATAAAGACCAAGTACCATTCTTCATTATAGCATTATATTCAGCATAGTAGCCATCCATATTTCAGAATTTTGTGCTTCATCAAATGAAACATGCTCATTCTCATCACAAAGACTAGACGCAGCCATAGCATAACAATCTGATGCAAAACAGGCACTATGAGAGCTTGATCGAGTATGATATGATAGAGGTGCATCTAATTTGTTGTCATGCAAAGTCTACACCAGCCATTTTGGCATAGTTTTTGCCTCCTTAATATCAGTTCTCTCATCAACAAGTTCATCATGTAAATCTGCATCAGAAATGGAATGATCTACATCATCACATGAAATCTGCAAAGGCTGAGAAGTTGCCTCATTAGGACCAGCACTACGCTGTCCACCTATAAAAAGAGGCAGCAAAGTATCATACATGTCTTTGGAGCTAACAGATGTCTCCTTAGTACATGAAAGTAACGGCTGAATAGCATCTTCCACAAACACAACATCAGGGCTAACCAAAATGTATTTAGTCTAGGGATGGTGTAGACGATAGCCTTTGCTTTGAGATCTGTACCCAACAAAAATACATTTCACTAATTTATCATCCAATTTTCTACATTGTTGTTCAAGCACTAATGCATATGCCAAACAACCAAAAATACACAGATTAGCAACAAATGGCTTGCGAACATGCAAGCCTCATATGGAGTGATAGACTATAGTGCTTTAATGGGACACCTGTTAAGTACATATTTTGGACACATGATAGCCTCAAGCCAGAAACTATGTGGTAAAGCCTAACCCTTGACCATACACCTCACCATCTCCATGAGTAACCTATTCTTCCATTTAGCAACTCCATTCTGTTGAGGTGTATACAACATTGTACACTGATGTTTTATCCCACGTGCAGCCAAAAATGCATTCAAGTCAGAAGAAATATATCCCCCCCCGATCAGAATGGAGGGTGCCCATTTTACATGCTGAAATTTTTTTAGCCAAAACTAAAAACTGTTTGAAGCACATAAACACTTCACACTTTGCTTTCACTGGATATACCCATTAAAGCCTGGAAAAATCATCGACGAAAGTCATGAAGTAAAGATAGTTTCCAAAAGAGGGTGTCTGCATAGGACTACATACATCACTATGAACAAGCTGCAATTTCTTAGTAGCTCGAATTGAACCATCTTTTGGAAAGGAGGAATGCTGCATTTTGCCCAAAATACATCCTTCACAAACATCTTTACCAAGTCTCTCAAGTTTTGGCAAAGAGGGCACCATTTTAGATTTCTGCAGGCATAGCAAACTAGCAAAATTCTGATGACCAAAGCATGCATGCCAAATCTTTGCATATGACATAGCCTAAGAATCATGTATTGTACATGGTGAATCATTCATATATTTTTCATAGTCTATGAGCTTATACAAACCAGGACATAAAATTCTAGAAGCAATAATCATGTTGCCATTTGACATATCATGAACTATACATATGTCTTCAACAAATTTCACAGCCAAGCCAATCTTGGCTAAAGCTGAAACTAATAACAGATTCTTCTTGATCCCTGACATAAATAAAGCATCTGACAATGTAAAAGAACTACCATTAGCAGTAGTCAGAATGATCTTACCAACTCCCATAACTAGATAAGAGGAGTTGTTGGCACATATGATAGTATTCCTTATAGGAGTAGGCTCAAGTGAAGTGAAGAAACTATGCTGCGAGGTGCTATGTTTGGTTGCCGCTCTATCGAAGTACCAAACATCTGAGTCTACTGCAAACATACACACTCAGGAGAAGATGGGTCTAAACTGCACACAGTAGTAAACATCCATTCTTCATTCTACACAAGATTAGTAGAATCTATTTTTGGTGTAGAGGCCTCTGCAACAACCATTCCAGCCTCTTTCTTCTTTACCTCTTTTGCAACCAGTTTTGGATAGTTCTTTATGACATAATCATTTTCTTTATAGTACTTGCAAAAGAATTTCTGCTTTTCTGATTTCTTCTCATCTTTGTCTTCCTTCTTTGAATGTGCAACATTTGCAGATTTCTACTTACTAGTAGATGAGCTCCATTTACCTTTGCCATTCTAACTAGGGAGGAAAGCTTGATCTGCAATATGCATAATAGACCTATTTTGCCTAGATTAATCTTTCTACAACAAAACAGAAACTTACTCTTTAAATGTTAAGACATTTGGATTGCCTTTCATCATCAAATGAAAAGTAGAAACAAAACTCTGATATGGGTTGGGAGGACTTCATTAGCAGAAATCAATTGTTCCTTCAAATCCTTGATCTTTGTCAGAAAACTATCCATAGAATCACCTTCATTCATGTGCTGACTCTCCAACTATTTTTGGAGGTACGCAACACAAGCCTCATTCCTAGCCTAGTATAATGTGGTAAGTGTATCCTAAGCATCCTTAGCTATTCTACAAGAGTGAGTGTGAGGAATAATGGCACATTTGACAAACAAGGCTATCAATGCATGTGCCTAAGCATCTCTACCATCCCAATGAATTTTCCCTGTAGTAGGTGCAACAGGAATCGTAGCACAAACAAGAATCTATAGAATATCACCATCTTTGATGCCATCAACATTAGCTTCAGTACCTATATTTGCAGGTGTAATAGGACATTTTTCAACACTGTGCACAATATTCCACAGTCCTTTTGTGACCAATACATGATGCATAATATAAGCCCATAATGGGTAATTCATACCATCCAACTTATCCTCAAGATCCAAAATATAGAATACATCACTACTTTCATCCATGGTCACTGACTAAAATACCTTGATGTAGAAAACTGATTGTATCTCAAAAAGCTGAATAGAACTAACCTGTTGGGTTCAGCTTAACTTGTAGCAGACTTTGAGATGGTTATACTGGCAAACTGAAACCTGTATATATCTTTGGCATAAAAAGACGAAATAGCCTCAAAATCATTGCGATATTGCATTCAGAGGCCAAAACAAGCTCAAATTGCATAATCCCCCTGAGAATGTACACCAAATTTTGTGTGATTCTGAGATTGTGTCTGGAGGAGTGTCCATGATGCCCTAGATGAAGCGACGACCTACTCTAATACCAATTGTTGGAGTTAGACATCGTCAAAAGCACGCGAACAACACAAGGAAGAGGAGAAGCTTGAGGCACAACATCAAATACTGAATGTATTACCACTAGAATGTACAAAGATAAGTAGCTTGTTAGGGAAATAAGCATATATACAAGCCGGGGGAAAAAACCTCTTAAAGAGGGAAAAAAATTGCCCGGGTAGTCCTAGATTGTTCACACACATGACTACCTAAATATATCAATAGGGGTTGTTAGCTTCTTTATGGATATTTTCTCTAGTTCCCCCAAGAGGGGGGAGAATATTCAGAGGGCTAGGGCCTCGATTGCTTTAAAAAGGGTGAAAAATCTCCCTTAGGGACTGGTGTCTATCTTGGACTTGCCCCTCTTTGTTGGTGAGGTTAAAGAAACCATTGATAAATTGAAACCTTGTAAACCTCTTGGTATCGATGGGATTCCTAATGAATCTTTCCTGGAACTCAATTTCCTTACCCCTTACCTTCTAGTGATTTGGAAAGAGGCTTCTAGAAAAGGTGCTCTTTCATCTCATATTAACATTGGGGTCATTAGACTTATCCATAAAAAAGGCGCTAGGGATAACCTTAATAATTGGAGACCTATTACTTGCCTTAAATTTGTGTATAAGATTTTTTTCCTCCACTCTTGCTAGAAGACTTAGCCCTCTTATGGAAAAAATAGTGTTGCCTATGCAAAAGGGATTCATTAAAGGGAGATACATATTAGATGCCATCATTGCTATATGGGAAGGTCTTGACTATGCTAATGAAAGAAATATAGACTATTACTTCTTCAAAGTTGATTTTGATAAAGCTTATGACAAAATTGAATGGGATTTCATTTTGCGATTCCTTCATGACATTGGTATTGGGAAAAGTCTTATCAAGTATGTTAGCACCCTTTTTGGTAATGCCTGGTCTAGATTGACTATGAATGGTTAGCTTTCCTCCCCCTTTAGAATTTCTAGGTCCATAAGACAAGGTTTCCCCTTGGTTCCCCTCCTTTTTGCCATTTCGAGTGATGGTGTTGGGTGGTTGGTGGATCATGAAATGGCCATAGGAAACATCAAAGGAATCCACATCCTCAACTCTAATAAACAACTTGGTTTACATATCTTTGTTGATGACACTAATATGTGCACTTCGACTGATCCCAATTCTGCAACTAGCTTTTTGGAATGTTTGAAGACTTTCTATTTATCTAGTGGATCCCATATCAATCATTATAAAATTGGTTTTAGAGCTTCTAACAATGTGGTTCCTGACTGTATTGCTAGAAATGGTTGTCTCATTTTCCAGGAACATGTCATCTTCAGACTTCTAGGGATTCCCATGGGATTCAATGTCTCTATGCAACAAATATGGGAATGGATATATGAAAAATTCAAGAAAAAGGGTGGTATAATGTGTTCTCTTCTCTATCTCATAGATCTTTTGTGATTAAGCATTATTTGTTGCCTTCTTTAGTATACTACTTAGCCTGCTGGATGCCATCCAAAGCACAACTGAAATAAGTGATTGCTCTTGCTAGGAGGTTTCTTTGGGGTGGAAATAAATAGGTTTTCAAAGTCCCCAAGGTTGCTTGGCATATCTGCTATCTTACCAAAAATGAGGGTGGTCAAAATGTCTGAAAACCTCTCTGCCAGGTGGGTTTTGAGATGTATTAACTCCACTAATATTTGGGCCTTGCTTCTTAAGAACTATAAATCTTGGAACAATGACCATTTGTGCGATATTGTGGTCTCCCCTCTATCTTTATGTCCTGTTGGAAGTGTTTTGTCCTGTAGATTTTGGAGAACTTGGATGAAGGTAAAATTTTTTTATTCTCCCAAAAGTGCTTTCAAAACTAACATCAATTTCTTTCTTCAGGATTCCCTTGGCATGGGTGGTTTGCTCTTTGGCACAACAAAAGTCTTGGTATAAAAGAACATAAATGATTTAAATATGGGATTAGAAATTGAAGCTAGTTCCTCCAAGTAGGTGAGTTATGTTCTAATGACTAGATTATGGTTCTTACAGACTTGTCTCCTGCTTGTGTGCAGATGATCCTGGAATTCAAGATTATCTTGAAGGAAAAGTGGAGAGAGAGCAAGACTTCTAACCTACACTTGGAAGATGTTGCCAAGGATATGTGGAATAGCTTTAATCATAACAGAGGTTCCATCAGCTGCATTGTCCATGAACTCAATTCTAGATGGAGTTTTAATTTGTATGCCCTTCAATGGAGATACATATTTAAGGCCATTTGGGCCTTCCCTTACAACATCAAACATTCCTTCTTGGAATGGATTATTCTACATAATGGGTTGTGGACTAGTAGCAAGGCAAGAAAAATTAATGCAAGTAGTAAAAATTGTACAATGTGTAGTATGGGAATAGGATTTGGCCCACCTGTTCATAAATTGTTGGCATGCTAAGTCATTTTGGTAGGTTGTGCAACAACCTAAGAGATTACGACCACCACGTGCTAGAGAGATGACTCTCCTCCCAACCTTATGCCTGTATATATAGTTGCTTGAATCAACGAGCCACAAATGTAACTAGAGTCCACAAGTGCATGTGAAATCTCCTCCTTTGCTTTCATACCTTCCACTAGAGACCACTAGTGGTTGTTATACTCACCTCTTAAGTCTCTGTGGACTCAAGTTAACTCACGTTAACTTGAGTTAGAAGGCTTTAGAGCTCTTTGGGCAAAACTCTCTCCCCATGCTCCCCATGCGAGTTGAACTCAAGACCTCCTCCTTCACAACCATGAGACTTAACCACTAGGCTAAGTGGATTACTTGAATATGAGAGCACATGAACTTATGCTTGAGTCTATTCTTGAGATCTTTGGTCCTACAGATGAGTGACCAAATAGTGTCCGATTTCAAATATGTTTGAAGCAGTCAGATCCCTAGATCATAGACTTACTTTATTACATGTTGTGGATCCCATATTGAAGATCAAGAATCTGCTTCAACTTGGGATCAAAGAAGTCATTCTTGGTTGCTGTAACAAATTTGATATGGTGCTCTAGAATACTTGGAGAGGGCTTGTCCTTTGGCACATATGATTGAGCAGGAATCAAAGGCAATTTTCTAATGGGAATAAGAACTTCCTATTTCCTAGCTGAGATCCTCCAATTTGTAAGCAGATGAAACCTGGAGCTAAAGAAGAGTCTTTAAGCCACTTATTAATGACTTTACCTCTAATTGGGTTGGAAAGACCTTTTGTGTTGAGAGAAACAATTTTTATGTTATCCATAGACAAGATAAAACAGAAAACAACCAACCAACAATCAACAACAATTACTTTATGTGGTTCTTGAGGGCTTAACTGCTGAGTTAGAAGACCTAACAATCTCTTTCCTTTTTGCTTTATTCTTCTCTTTAAATTTAGGACTAGGTGTCCTAGCACCTGTCATACACACATCAGATTCATTGGGCATACCAGAGCTAGCTTGAGCCATGACTTCATCATCTCTCTTATTAATTTGTTCCATAAACATTTCATCATTATCATTAAAAAGGTTATTTTCCTCATCTTCTGATGAAATAGAGTGTGATAATATACCTGTAGTAGAGGTGGGTTTGAAACTTCTAGACTTTCTAACTGGTGTCCACCCTTCCTCAGTCAAAGTATTCCGTGTACTGACCTTATGTTGCTTCTCCTGAATCCTTTCTTCCTCAAGCTCAGGTGCTCTAGAAGTCTCATCATTAATATTGGTGGTATCCTCCAGAACTTGGTAAGGGTTAAAAATCTCTTTTACTAGTGTCTCAGGCTTGAGGCCCAAGTTAGAGGTTTTCCTTCGGGACTTATTAGGAGCTTTCTTGAGGCCTTGCTCTTCCTTATTATGAACTTCTGTTGTCGAAGGCTTACCATCTCCAAATTAAAGTCATTTACCTGCTTACTTTCCAGCAGTGGGCAGTCTTTAATTAAGTGTCCCTGTTTATAACAATTAAAGCAAGCATTAGGCAGGTTTCTATAAAAGACTTTTTGTTCATGCAGCATGCAACCTTCAGAGTTCTTAATCACCAGAACCGTTTTAATGTTCTTAGATATATCAACTTCTATCAACCTTTGTGGTTCCCATTTAGGATTAAAATCTTTCATAGTCCTTTGACCTAGAACTTTCCCAATCAGCATTCCCCTTTTTTCTAGCCAGGGATAATATTCAACTAGGAAATTAGGAAATTCGACCCAAACTGGAACTTTAGTCGGTTTGGAACCTCTTGGGTTGAAACCTGGATACCATTTGAAAAAAGAAATAGGAGTGTTTCTAATGATCCAGTGGCCTTCAGCAATGACATGCATAGCATTATGAACATCTTCAAAGAAGAACAGAAAGTAATTATTAGGAAGGTATTGCACATGTCTCGCAAATAATCCCTTACTCTCCCAGTTCACCCTCATCCAACTCCTAAGCACCTCTTGTGCTGGCCGGGGACCATGATATAGAGCTATTACAACTTTCTCTTCAAAGTGATTATTCTAGTTTTCCAGCATGGTACTCTCGATGACTAACGTACACTCATCCCTATCTTCTGTTTTAGGTTCTAAGTTAATTGTGTGCTCATAACAAAACTTGGACATACCCCTATCTTCCTCAACGTCCTCAGATATCTTTTCTATACCTTTATTCCCATTAAAAAGAGATTGAGGAACTGATATACCTGGAATGGTTTGATTGTTGAACATCGAGTATAAGCCTTGTTGTTGCGACTGCAATGCTTTAGCATATGACAACCCCCCCTGTTCCTGCTACATTAAGTTAGGGTTCGAACTTACCTGTCGTTCAGTGGCACAAGCATCATTCACGATAGCACCCACCGGTCCCTGCTTAACTCCTTTTGACTCAAAGACAGGATTGAACATAGAGTTCAACACACCAAGAGCGTCATTCGAAGAAGGACCTACCATACCATCCCATAGTGCTTCATGCAGGGCCATAGGGTTGTGCCCAGGGGCCCAGACACAGAATGAAGAAGGGCGGAGAAGGGTTCCCCCCAACAGGGGACGCAAACAGCAGTAAGCAATGCAAGACTTGAAAACCCTAGCATGCAGAGTCTCTGGTCAAACGTAAGACCTCACTGTGACAACCGTCAGAGGTCAGATCTTTGCATCGTGGCACAAAATATTATAGAACAAGACAAAACTCTTCGCAAGTGTGTGATTTTGTCTTTTCTTGTTCAGCTTTATGCCACCGCGATGAACGACATCCATGACATAAAGTGCTCTTTTGTTGGAGTTTCTACGCTTCATTACTACGGTTGCATCGAGAAAATATTGTTCCTATTTTCTTAACCACTTCTTGATACCATCAACATTTTCCACCATGCAGTTCGTATCGTTCTCTGCATTTTGCAAGTCGGTCACACGTTATTTGGAGGGACTCTGCCGTTTCTCTTCTGCACCGATGGCTTCATTTATTGGTGTGCAGTGTGGACGGATGACCCATTACGCGTTCTCTCTCTCTCTCTCTGAACAATGTTATCAGTTTCGAACTTTCGATTGTGCAAAAATAGGTGATGTTTTGAATTGTATTAACTGAGATCACATGTACATATCGTGACGTATGGGATGATCTATATGGCGCTAAGAGATACAAAGAACCCCTCTCTCTCTTTATATATATATATATAGAGAGAGAGAGAGAGCAATTTATATATAGATTGCTCTCTCTCTATATATCGCTCTCTCTCTCTCTCTCTATATATATATATATATATATATATATATATATATATATATATATATATATATATATATATATATATAGCTCTCTTTCTCTTCTATACTGTCCTCAACCAGCAACGCGAGAGCGAATAACTTTATAGCCACAAGAAACGCCGGATCTATTTATTGACAACTCTCGCCAAAAATAAGTTTGTCTGTTAACGTTAGCAGCTTTTCATCCTCTCTCTCACACACACACACGCAGGCAGCTATGATAGATAATATATACCATTTCTTTTTTTATGGGAATGTCACACTTAGTCTGTAGATATTCAAAAGAAGCTCCTGCTGGCGTGGGTGTTCGGTAGAGAGCGAAACCCTAACTGCTGAATGTAATCCCTGTGCACTTGTTTTGTTTCCCTCCCGCTCTCTGGGGAGGGCTTTCTGGTCTCCCTACTTGTTCACAGTAGGGCCTCGAGTGGGTGCCTCTCTTCGCTTTCTTACTCAAGTTGTCACTACATGAAGTGATTAGGGATGGGTTCTCCTCGGTTGTGATGGTTCCTCTTGGGTTTGATGAAGAAATGGTGTTCTCAACACTTGACGATGACATGCACAACCTAAGATATGAAGCTTGTTCCTCGGACTACCTGAAGAAGATCAGCGCTGCGTCCCCAACCAAATCTTTCAGTGAAGCTCTTAAAGCCAGCAAAGGTTTCGTCAACCCTTTGTTCCTCAGTCCAGATCATCGGGGTAATCTCATTGCCAATGACTCCTCAAGCAAGGACAAAGGAAAACCGAAGATCATTGATGATGACAAAGTCCATAAACTTAATATAGATGTGGAAGGTTCTGATGACGACGATAATACCCTTGTGATTGATACTAATGCCTTCACTAGCTGGCAAAACCAGATGATGCATAAGGTTGTTATTGGCCTTTGTCATGGACTAAGACCTACGTTAGACAATCTTAAATAGTGGATTAAAGTAAACTGGGAATCCAGGGGCATCTTCGTTTTTCACCACATACAAAATCTCCCGAATAACTACTTCCTGTTTTTTTTAGGAGGCTAGCAATGCCCTTAGAGTTGTAGGAGAAGGACAATGGTTGTTTATATTTACTCCTATCACCTTTTTCAAGTGGTATGTGGGCTTTGATCCGAAATGCCCTAAGCCATCTAACGTTCTAGTTTGGGTAGATCTACTTGACCGTCTAGTGGTCTTTTATCCTTGGGTAGACAAGTTAGTAACCTGATTGGCAAAGTGCTTGGCCAAAGGAATAAAGGTCCTATCAATCCCAGGTGAGATCCTCAGTTGTTCGTTGAAGTTGACACTGCCTCTCCTATTAAGACCTCTTTGATTATAAAGAACTCGAATGGTAAGTTGCTTCATGAACAAAAAATCCTCTACAAGAACCTATCAAATGCTTGTTTAAATTGTTATAAGGAGGGACAAGGACCCTCTTAGATCATTTGTATCGATGGTAAAACCAGTGAAGAGCTCGAAATAGTAAGTGGTTTGTTTTTGTTGTGGTGGTGTGTTTGCTCTCCATCTTTATTTATGAATTCCATCAATTTGTTATCTCTTAACATGAAAGGGCTGAATAATTGAGCTAGAGCTAAAGTTTTGAATTACTGGATGAAAGAAATTGTTGTTTGTCTTGACTTCATCTGCTTGCAAGAAATTAAAACTACTAGTTTTTGTTTGAGAACCAATCTCAATACTATTTCTAATAACCATACTTGGTACTTCACCAATCACCATCATGGTAGGGGGGTGCTGCCCTAGGTGTTGCTTTGAATCTGGTCAATACTATAGAAAAAATTTTAATAATTGACTTGGTCCAATGGGTTGCTCTGAAGTGCAGTCTCCTATTTAACTTTGTCATTGTTTGCATTTATGCTTCCAACTCGTCTACTGAGAGAATCAGATGCTGGAACGAAATTGCTATTATTGATGGTGAGTTAATCTTATTAGGTGACTATAATATGGTGATTGATAATAGAGATAGGATGGGAAATAGAGATAACATTCTGGGTGGGGCTGAGAAGAAGGCTTGGTTCTCATTAATTAATAATAAGAACCTTATTGACTTCACCCTTTCCACTAGCTACAATTGGAATAATCGATCTAGGAGTGCTCCTTTGGCGGCTAGACTTGATAGAGGGTATCTTAATGTCAACAAAATGCATGAGTTCTGGCAAGTGAATTGTGATATTGACCCCTCACTTCAGCTCTCTGCCCATTTGCATTTGATCATCAAGTTGTCCAAGAACTACCCTAAGTTCTGTTTTAGATCCCTACTATTATAGCAAGAATGAAAGAGATCTTCATTCATTGCTTTGCTACCTTTCAAAGGCCTCTTGCTACTTGGGAGAATTTTATCATTGAGGTTCAAAAGCTTTTCACTCACTACAAGAAAGTGGCTAACAGTATTAGAGTCAAAAAAAGAGTGATGATAATGAAACAGACAAAGGATCTTATATCCTCTTCTCCTTAATTCCCTAATTGTAGGTAGAGGGTCCTTGATCTTCAGGAGAGATTGAGACATGAGGATTTTCTCTTAGCTTATAGTAGTCTTGCCTCTTCAAGAGAATTTTGGACTCGAAAAGTTGATAGACCCAACAAACACATGTTTGATCTGATGAAAAAAAAAGAAGTTGAAAGATTTTATACTTATGCTCAAAAAGGATTTAGGCGGTCATGCTGTTGACATCAAGGAGAATTTGCAAGAGGATATGTGCTTCTTTATGAATGTTTTATCTAGGCCTACCAAGTAGGGGGAGGAGATCGAGAGAGCCAGGGCCCATATTGCTGTTAAAAGGAACAAAATGCTTCCTTAGGGATTGGCTTCCCTTTTGGACCTGCCCCTATCTTCCGATGAGGTTAGAGAAACCATTTATAAATTGAAACCTTGCAAAAATCTTGGTCTTTATGGGTTACTTAATGAGTTCTATTTGGATTTGAAGGACTTCCTTATTCCCTATATCCTATTGACTTGGCAAGATGCTCTAAGAAGAGGTGCTCTCTCTACCTTTATCAACACTTGAGTCATAAAGTTGATTCACACAAAAGGACCCAAGGATGACAATTGGAGACCTATCACATGTTTGACTTCCATTTATAAGATTTTCTCTTTTACTTTAGCCAACTGAGTCAACCCTCTTATGAATAAAATCATTCTCCTGGATAAAAAAGGCTTCATTAAAGGTAGATTATTTTAGATGCCACTATCTCCTTGTGGGAAGGAATGGATTATACCAATGAGAGTAACCAAGACTATTATTTTTTCAAAATTGATTTTGACAAAGCTTGTGACAGAATTGATTGGAACTTTATTTTACAATTTCTTCATGACATCCGGTTGGGAAGGAATTTCATTAGATATGTGAGCATCCTGTTTGGCAATGCCTTTACTAGAGTTTCCATGAATGGTCACTTGTCTAGTCACATAAGACTCACCAACTCCATTAGACAAGGATGTCCTTTAGCCCCCCTTCTGTTTGCCATCACGTCATGCCCTACAATGGCTTATCAAGGACTGCATGAATCAAGGCACCATTAAGGGTTTTACTATCCTTAATTATAGCTCTCAATTAGGCCTCCAAATGTCTGCTGATGATAGTAATTTGATCACCTTGGCTAGAGATGAGTTTGCTGAGAAGTTCCTCAATTGCCTTGACCTTTTTTGTTTGGCTAGTGGATCTCAAGTCAACCACTCCAAAACTTCTTTTAAGTCTTCAAATGGCATTGTTCCTAACTGTATTAATAGATTGGGTTGTGAGATTCTTCAGGATGGTAAGATTATTAGACTCTTGGGCATCCCCATGGGGTTCACTATTTCTTTTACACAAAGATGGGAGTGGGTGCTTAACAAATTCCCTGCTAAAAGTTTTTCTTGGATTGGCATGCAAAGTAACATTGCCGATAGGGTGTGTGTTTTGAATCACTCTATTTTTTCCTCTATTATTTATTTCATGTCTTGCTGGATGCCTTCTAACAAACACTTTATGCAACTCATTGATCTTGCCAGGAAGTTTTTATTGAGAGGTAATTATAACTCTAACTATGTTACCAGAGTTTCTTGGAAGATCTGCTGCCTCAAAAAAGAGGAAGGTGGCCTTGGGGTTTTGTGTCCTATAAAAAGAAACTATGATAAGTTCTACATACAAAATGCTAAGGCTTGGATCAATAATAATTTGTGGGATAGCATCGGTTTCGCCTAAAGAAGAACCCTGTAGAGATCTTTGATTACTTGTAGAACAACCGACAAAAACCCCACCAAAGTGTCCAAGAGAATGCGACATTGTTTAGAACGCACCTGCGGCAATTGCCACTGGCACATGCCCATCTACCTAATGATGTCATCACGCTGTGGTTTATCAACGGCTTAAACCAACAGCTCAAACAAATTATGATTATCCGCTGTGTGGGCGGAATGATGCTAGATGCTGTCATTGCGATGGCCTTGCAATTAGAGCACAAAGTCGGAGGATTTACGGAAGACTTGGAATGGCTGAAAGCCAACAGAAACGTGACTGAGGACCCAACCAAATAGGTGTTCTGTACCAAGTGTAAGAATCTCGGTCATACCAGTTCTACCTGTGCCCTCAATCACATATATTATGCCATCTGTAACACGACAGGGCATTCAATGGAAACATGTGCCTATAATGCAAAGGTGCAAGGAAGAGCGGGAGTAAACGCCATCATACAGGAACAGGTCCAACCTGCCACCTATTATGTACCACCACAATTGTGCACCAACCAACAGCAAGGATACAGGAATTATCGGGGTCAGTGCAATTTCAATCAAAACTGATGGCAGACGGGCACATCGGCTGAAGGTAATCCTCTCCCATCTCCACGATGTCACTTCTGTGGCGAGGTTGGGCACATTCGTCGATTTTGTAAAGAAGCTACAGACTATGACAAAAGGAAGAAGGAATGACAAAGTCCAATGACAAACATGGTTTATATTTCCCCGGTGGATTCACAAGCAGCAGCCGTACAGACAAGGTCAGGCAAACAGTTGCAACCGGCAGCTGAAGTGTTCGAGCCCGGAGTTCGTGAGCAACAGCGGATTTTTGCAAAGGCAAGTCAATGGACAACAAAGGAGCCGACGGTGTTCCCTGATCCTGTCCTGATAACTCAAGTTCCTCGGCTAAGTACAAGATAGAATACCCAGAATGCTGCCCCGGCAACATCAGAACCACAATCCGAACCGGTGATGACCACTACACAACTCGACCAGGTATGGGATGTTATTTCTAAAGCTTAAATCACTCTACCTTTGGGACAGTTGCTTGCTTTAGTTCCTGGAGTCCGACAGCAGTTTCAACAGTAGGTCAGCCCTAGACCTTCTTGTACTCTCGCGACTGTGACTATACAACAGGAGATGGATCCTACAGTGGATCATACGGTTCCGTTGATTATAGTTTGGTACTAAAACCAGAAAATTACACGTCTTAATTGACGGAGGATCTGGCGTGAACATAGCAACTGCGGCACTTTGTAAGAAATTGGGGTGGAACCAAATTGAGCCAGTACAGTTTTTTTTGCATATGGTGGACCAATCCGGAGTACATCCGATGGGGTTAGTCCGTAATATCCTTATTACCTTGCAGGGGACCACATTTAAAATGACTTTTGTAGTTCTGGAGCTACCCGAATCCAGCCTTGACTACAACTTACTTTTCGGTCGACCATGGCTCAAGCAAGCCAAAGTCATACAGGATTGGTCAGCTCAGGAGCTAAATTTTAAGAACAATCACCGTAAATACGTAGTTCCATTGGATGCTATGCAACCCTGTGATTTACACGCATGCCCTTATGTAGCAGAACCAGTTCATATGCTAGAGGGGCTATCTGATGATGAGGAGGAGGCTTTTCTTAATGCAAATAAGGACCTTATTGCCTTAGGGACTGTCGACTTATAGGACGTAGCAGACCAGTGGAGTCTGGTAGCTTGTACTGTCATGCCACTGACGGAGGAAGTAGAGGCAGAAACCGATATAATGGTGGATGAAGCGACTTTGCAACAACTGTTACAGCTCGCTGATGATTTGGCAAAGCCCCGACAGTTTTATGTACTGGAGGATCAATTGGTAACATATAATTTGGGAGATACGGTCAACCAGAGGCCAGTCAAAATTAAGGCCGGATTAGTAGAGCAACTCCAAGAAGATTTGGTCCAACTCTTACGTGAATTTTTGGATGTTTTCACCTGGGACTATAAAGATATGAAAGGTCTTGACCCGCGGATTTATCAACATCGGGTAGTGCTTAAACCGGATGCGATGCCAATCAAACAATCTAGTTACAGAATGAACCCTAATTATGCTGCACAGGTGAAGGCTGAACTTGATCGTTTATTGAAGGTGGGATTTATTGTGCCAATTGAGCATGTTGAGTGGATATCACCAATAGTGATAGTGCCGAAGAAAAATAAACAGTTACGCATTTGTGTTGATTACCGAAAACTCAATGCCGCCACTGTACCGGATCCGTTTCCTCTCCCCTTTCTGGATACAATGCTCGACAGGGTAGCAGGACATGAAATGTATTCTTTTCTGGATGGCTACAGTGGATATAATCAAGTGTGGATGGCAGAACAGGATATACCGAAGACAACATTCATCACCAATTGGGGTGTCTATGCCTGCACCGTAATGTGGTTTGGTTTACGAAATGCCCCGAGTACATTCCAACGATGTATGCAGGAAGTGTTCTCCCCTTATTTGACAACATTTATGCAAGCTTATTTGGATGATTTTTCTTTGTTTGGTGCTACTTCCGCACACCTGTATCATTTACGGTGCTGCTTTGAAAAATGCCGGGAGTACCGACTATGTTTGAACCCCACCAAATCAATTTTTCCAGTCTCCTGTGGAAAGCTGCTAGGTCATATCATTTCTAAACAAGGCATTCAAGTAGATCCGGATAAGGTAGCAGCCGTGTTGGAGGCACCGGTCCCAAAGACACCGAAAGAAGTTATGTGTTTCCTTGGCCAGATCCGGTGGCATGGCAGACATTTATAGTGATTAGCTCATCTAGCGACACCACTCAATCAGCTTATGACCAACACTCCGCGGAAGTATGAATGGACTCAAGAGTGCCAAAGTGCATTTGATCGTTTAAAGGTCTTATTGATGCAGGCCCCGATCTTGCAACCACTTGATTGGGAACGACCGTTCCATGTCTTCGTGGACGCGTCAGATATTGTGATTGGTAGTGTTCTCATGCAACAGAGTGACAAATGGTTTCAGCCTGTGCATTATGTGAGTCGCCGATTAGCTCTTGCGGAGAAAAAATACTCTGTGACCAAACGAGAATGTCTTGGATTGGTTTACTCCGTGAAGAAATTTCGGCATTACTTGTTGGGTCGTAAATTTACTTTCCATGTGGACCATGCTGCACTGGTGTACTTGGTTCGGTAGCAACATTTAGGTGGTCGATTGGCTAGATGGGTTCTACTATTACAGGAGTTCGAATATGAAGTTATTCATCGACCCGGCATACCACATGCCTTGGCGGATTTTTTATCTCGATTAGATTCCGGTGAGTCTCCGATAGGAGTGGATGATACGACGCCAGCCATTTATGTCACTGACGCCGCTCCTGAAGAAATTGTAGAACTTCCTGCTGCTCCTACCTACTATGATACTATAATGACTTTTCTTACTGATGGTTGTCTCCCTCCAAATACTACTGCTCCTCTATGGCGAAAAATTGCGGTCTACAATTGACGATTCTGGTTGATTGTGGATCAACTGTATTACGTCGACCATACTGGTGTTTTACTTCAATGTGTTCCTCCACATGAATCGGCTTCAGTGATTACTATGGCTCACTCGGCACCCACCGGAGGACACTTCGCAACTGATCTTACTCACCGAAAAATTTTGCAAAGTGGGCTATGGTGGCCTACAATGTACAGAGATGTGGTTAAATTTGTGCAGCAGTGTGATGTCTATCAACGGACTGGACATCCCTTGCAGCGATACTTCTTTCCCCTTCAACCTCTCTTACCTTTGGAACCCTTTTAGAAGTGGGGTCTAGATTTTATTGGCCCAATAACACCACCGGCGACCCTCACCACCAATCGATACATACTGACTTGTACAGATTATGCTACCAGGTGGGCAGAAGCTTGGGCTTTACGTTCTGCCATAGCTGTTTCGGTGGCAAAATGTTTGATGAAGGATGTCTTCCCGCATTCTGGATTACCTCTGGAAATAGTGACGGACCAAGGAACACATTTTGCCAACAACTTAATGCAAGTGCTGACTCAAACTTTTTAGATTATGCATAAATTTAGCTCGCCGTACTATCCACGTGCTAATGGTCTGGTGGAAAGTACCAATAAGACTCTGTTGAATATGCTTCGCAAATTGATTTTGGAATGTCCGGAATGTTGGGATCAACTACTACCTACAGTATTATGGGCATACCGGACCACGTACAAAGTAGCCACCGAAACAACTCCGTTTAAACTTTCTTATGGTATCGAAGCTATTGCACCCATGGAAGTAGTGATACCGAGTCTGCGTGTTGCCTTAGCTCAGAAATTGCTGCCGGAAGAATCTTTGCCATTTCGGTTGGATACCCTCAGATCATTGGATGAACACTGCTGGGAAAGTTTCATGACTCTCCAAAAAGTTCAGCTTCGTCAAGCCCATACTCATGACCAATTCCTAAAGACCCCTGTCTTTACGGTTGATCAACTTGTGTTATTCTATAATGCTAAAGCAAACAGATCTGCTGGGAAATTTAAATTACGGTGGTTCGGTCCATACCGGATTGCTGAACGAGTGGGCCTAGCAACTTTTCAATTGGCGACCTTAACAGGTGTTCTCCTGCCAAAAGTGATTAATGGTTCTAAGTTGTGTCCATATCACCAGTTGTCTGATAACCTCTGATGTGTCCTTACTCTTTTTCGAGTATCACTTGTTTTTCTTTTTATCCCCATAATTTGGCTGACCACTGATTGTAATCTCCTCGTTTTGGGTATCTAACTATGATTAATCACCACCCGGTGTTATTGTTGCTGCACATGCATGCCTGCCGTAATCATGAAGGATATCTCGCCAATACTGCACGATGATTAGGGTTCTTGCCGCCTAATGTTATCCGTGCTCATACTTAATCATGTTTTTGCCACTGATAATCGCTATTGTGTTTGTATGATTGTGTGCTCTGT